>OY292518.1:15054357-15622663 GCA_958496365.1 Subacronicta megacephala
CGTTAGGTCATGTTGGAGTCACTGTATAGGCTTGGAGTGTAAAGATACAAAATCCAAAAAGTGTCTTACACCGGTTAAATGTAATTTTAGTGCCTCGGTAATGTTAATCATAAAATATTTATTATTCTGTTATTTAAAGACATGTTTAAATTATGTTTACTTAAAAAATATTTAAAAGATAACTCAGTTTATCATGTATTACGCAATTCTAGATTTAAGTGTATTTAACGCATTATTTGCAATAAATAAAACTTAAAAATAATGGTATGTAGTTTTTGTCTCTTCTGTCTCAAAATAATAACAAAAATGTTCTGATAAACTCGGTTTTCATAATAACAAGAATTAATAGACCTTGAAAAATAGACTACAGTTTGTTCGAAATAAGTAAGCCGATCGGAAGTTAGCTGTTCCGAACTACCGCGGTGATAAAATCGTTTAATTAAGTGTTTTAATAGAAAAATATCGAAATTAGTAAACAAAATAATTAGAAATGTGAAACATATACGACTCTAATTATCATTCCACAAACTCTTTCTATTAAAATTTACCACTTCTAAACCACTTGCAGACAACTTCCGATCGGCTTACTTATTTCGAACAAACTGTACCTGTTTACAGCTTGTTCGAATTAAGTAAGCCGATCGGAAGTTGCAAGTGGTTTAGAAATGGTAAATTTTCAACCGACTTCAAAAAGGAGGAGGTTCTCAATTCGTCTGTATGTTTTTTTTTTTTTTTTTTTTTTGTATGTTTGTTACGCGATATCTCCGCCATTTGTGGACCGATTTTAATGATTGTTTTTTTGTTTGGTAGGTCATACTTCAGAGGTGGTCCCGTTCAAATTTTATTGAAATCGGTTAAGCAGTTTTGAAAATATCAACAAAAATCTAAAATTTGTTTACATCGATGATATTATCGTTTACTCCGAAACATCGCTGTCTTATTGGAGTAGTGCGTTTAGTTGGCTAACAAGTACTTCTAAACAAAGTTTCCACTAAAAATTACAAAATAAAATTACTTTTAACAAAAAAGTTAAACCGCCTTCAAAAAATAATAAAATAATTTTGTCTAAAACAGTTTGGGAAGTCGGTGGCGAAAATAAAAGACCCACTCAAATAGAAGTCACCGACTTCCCAAACTGTTTTAGACAAAATTATTTTATTATTTTTTGAAGGCGGTTTATAATAGAAAGAGTCGGTGTAAACGTAATTAGAGTCGTATATTTTTCACATTTCTAATTATCTTGTTTACTAATTTTGATATTTATGTATTAAAACACTTAATTAAACGATTTTATAACCGCAGTAGTTCGGAACGGCTAACTTCCGATCGGCTTACTTATTTCGAACAAACTGTACATTTGTTGCCAGAATTAAAATCTACCAAATTAATAGCACTAGGTATTGTCAATGTCAAATGTCAGTTTAACGTCAAAATTTAATTATACAAAATGGCGGGAATTGTATTTTATTGTTCGTGAGTCGTGACTGACTTCGACTTGTGAAGCTGTGAGACTTTAAAAACGATTATAAAAACGAAAATACGTTTTTTTCTAAATAATTCACAAATTTTTAACGATGGCAGACAATGACTTAGCAGATTTAAGGAAACAGTGCATTACAAGCCTGTATTTGTGTACGGACAATGTATCAAAATATTTAGATAGTGAGAAAGAAGCTGAATTTGATAAACTAAAGATGTGTGTACAACAGTATTGTACTTTAGAGGCTCAGCAAGATGTTACCATTGAAGCTATGGAAAGGGCGAAGGTAAAATACCACTAAAACTAACTTTAGGTTTTGTTTTTATTTTATTTTCTAAACCTAAATTCATACTTTCATTTTTGCTCGTTCTTTAGTGACCAACCTTTTAATTTGCTCTTAATTTCAAAGTCTGCCTTTTCATCACCTAATAGGATGACCGAATTGACTGTTAGTTTGTTTGGATATATTTTGATGTGGTACAGTCCCCGTCAAATATAGAGCAGAGCTGAGCAAACAGACTAATCTTATCTGAGCAACTAGGGAAATTAAACTTTATCTCAATGGCATAAAATACATGTCAGAATGAATAGATTTAGGTAATTTTGTTGTTTTATATGCAAACGAGGTAAGTTAAGCAATGCAAGATCAGCTTAAACTTGATTTGTATAGGTTGGTCTGTAGCCGTGCTTACATAGAACCCTAAGGTTACTCTCTGACCAGTTCATCAGTCAAAAGGTTGAGTAAGGATTTCAGAGATATGCACAAAGCTATTTGTTTGTATGTCACTATCTACTATGGTACTTTTTCATAGAGAGAGACGGACACATCAAATGTGGATACCCTGGAGGAGAGATTCAAGTCGCACCTGAGTAACTTAGCAGCTAAGCGTTTGAGGGTGGATAATCACCCTTACATGATGGAATTCAACAAGAGATTTGAAAAGGGATTGCAACATGCTAGACGTAAGATTTTTACATTTCTAATTTATTCCTTTACCATAATGTGCTCACCAGTGTATCTAAATAACAGTATTTAATATTCAGTGTCCGCAGTGCGTTGACTCTGCAACAAAATTTCTGGGAAATATTATGACCCTAAGAATAAACTATTTGTCAAGCTTTTTAGGCTTTTGACTACCACCTATTTAGTTGTATTAGGTCATGAGTGGCTATTTGTATAATATTTTGAATAAAGTAAATTATTGGAATAGTTTTTAGGACTAAAACTCTTTTTTTCAACAACAACTACTTCAAATTGTTAGCTCACATAACTCTAAAAGATGATGATGATTTGCAAAAAGTTGCTGGCAGAAGCTGGATGCGAAAAGCGACAGGGAGGCCAACATCCAGCAGTGGACTAGTATAGGCTGATGATGATGATGATAACTCTATATTAGGGAAGTGGTGCTTTTGGCACACACACCAAAATACAGCCAAGGCAGTAAATGCTCAGTTGGGCTGCAGATGCTGGTGTTTGTTTCAAAAAAATAAAAGTATTGCTAATTGTTTTGTAAAATAGTATTTACCTACTAAGTTGTTTGAAATATCTTACAGAAAACTTGGATGAATCTGACTTAGCCATAACGGAATCACAAGAACAACATGTAAGTACTTCACAGTTATTCTATTAAGTCTCCCATGTCCAACAACATGTTATTGGGTGTTTCTATGAAATTAGTATCAGCTTGCTACTGAGAATTTCATAAAAACTCCCTGCAATTGAGTCAGGATTTGTGCCCACTTGATAGGCTCGCTCCTTTATTACATGGGACCTAAATTACTAAATTTACCAGTAATCTGTGTGTGTACATTAGTACAAATCTGTCAATCCTTTGGGGAGCGCAGGCATAATAGTATGTTATGATTATATATGGCGTCATATGCTAGTCAGCAAAGAAAAACATTGTGGCATGTACAGTTTGCTCTTTGGCTAATTAAATACATGTTAAGTTAATTAAGTAAACATTTCCAGTTGGATCCAATTACAAAGAGGCCCATAACAGATCCAGTGAAGAACACAGTGTGTGGTCACATCTATGAGAGGGATGCCATCATTACCTTAATAACACAAAAACCTAGGACCAAATGTCCAGGTAAAACACATTTTATATATTTTATAAGTTGACGTAAGTAACTCTGTCTGTCTGTTACCATTTCATTAAACCAATGAAGTGATTTAGATCAGGGATCCCCAAACTATTTCGGTCAAGTGACCCCTTTTCCAAAATGAACTGTTACCTCAGACCCCCATGGCCAAATGACCTACTTTCTTCGTACATGTAACACAACATAAACAATACAGTACCTACCTACCTATCTTGAAAGTTTTAAACTTGTGTTAATTTAATAGGGGTCGATTTTTAGACCTCGTCAACCCCCAATATCAGTTTTCGTTTTTGTCGACCCCTAGGAAACCGATATCGACCACTTTGGGAATCCCTGATTTAGATGATATTTGGTATGGAGGTTGTTTGAGACCCTTGGAAGGACGTAGGCTATCCTTTGTTGTAAAATCCTTTTGGAGGCCATTACGCATTGAAATTGCGGGCAACAGCTAGAGTGAAATAAAACAGCAAAAATGATTATCAAGTACATATTTTCTATTACTCGCACATAATGAATGATTACAGAAGTTGTATTCACAGCTACAGGTCAAACTATAAAAACCAGTATAAGCTGATCTCGCATTGTATAGGCTCCCCATACAATAAGAGACCAGCGTAAATTGGATTTGTATAGCTTGATGTGTAGCCGTGCTTACTATTTAATAATTATATAACTCATGTCACGGTGTTTGTGGTCGCACTCCTCCGAAATGGCTCGAATGTATTTTTTTTGTAATTCTATACTAATACTAATCTATACTTACTAATATTATAAAGCTGAAGAGTTTGTTTGTCTGTTTGTTTACTTGAACGCGCTAATCTCAGGAACTACGGGTCCGATTTGAAAAAATCTTTCAAGGTTAGAAAGCCCATTTATCGAGGAAGGCTATAGGCTATATATCATCACGCTAAGACCAATAGGAGCGGTGCATCAATGAAAAATGTTGCAAAAACGGTAAAAAAATAAATGCAGAAAAAACCGAGAAACCAAGCTGGCGAAGCTGTAGGTAGAAAGCTAGTTTGATATACAATATGAGATAAAGTCGTAAAGTATTTTTCACCACCCTGCCCCTTCCCTCCATTTCTTTTATCGCGATTTACTATGGCAGAACAATGTTCGCCAGGTCAGCTAGTTTTTCATAAAACTCAGAAAGATAAATTCACTGTAACAATTCTCTTCCAGTGGCCGGATGTGGAAACCGGGGCCCTATATTGAGGGAGCACCTGATTTCTGATGAAGAACTGAAGTTCCGCATGACAATCACTAAACATTCCACCATGATTCAGGAAAGGTCGTATATGGACTTAGATGATACAACATGATTGGAAAATATATGTTTCACGTCATGAGTGATTGGTCCTGACTGCTGTTAACCTTTTGAACGCCAGAGTATAAACGTAACGCCGTACCCCTGACGCCAGGCCACTTTTTATGTCAAATTACACAAGGTAGTGAAAACACACAAAAGTAATGATTAAATTGTTTATTTCATAATATGGTGCGACGTATATTTTGTCATATATTTGTGACGTTGGCGTTCAGGGTAAGATTTCGTTTGTCACATATATGTGACAATGGCGTTCAAAAGGTTAATAAACTAAGTGATAAGCAGTGATTATAAGGATACACCTTTTACCTTTATATGGGAAAATTTTCAAACTACAACTGATCCCAATCTGATTTCTTTCTTTGTGAGGCTTAGACTGGAGTGACTTTGGTAACATTCAATGATACAAGCCAAGTAAAACAATGTTGTTACTGCACTTCGTTGATTTCTAAAGTCTATACCATGTTATTTTTGATTGATTAAACTTAACAGTTTGATAATGTTGTATTTATTATTTAATTTACAAAAAAAACTTGTATTTTTTGATAAGGTACCTAATTCCGACATGACTTACATTAATGTTGTTGCTATCTAACCTTTTATTTGGTATTGAGTCTACAGAAATTAGACTCGTGATTCTTGCCATGTTTAATGTTTTTTAATTCCAAAATAGATAAATAAAACATCGGTTACATTTAGAATATTAGGATTTTATTTTACCGAAAATCTATTAATATCTAAGTATAACAATAAATTTTGTTACAATAGATTTCTCATCAAGACAAGTCCTATATAAAATAGCTTTCCTTATGTATAACATTAATAATATATGTTTATTTTTAATATCAATTTTGACAAAATATTTATATTTTAAACAATAATTGAAAGAGCATGTTTTGTACATTTGGAATCGATGAAATCAACTTAAGTTTACTCTTAATTAAACAAAATTATAATTGAATACTCAGCATAATATAGTAAGTAAAAAAATATGTATAATTATACTAAAAACAACAATACAAAATGTTCCAATATCGATGACAGCATATTGAGATAAAACATATCAAATAAAGTGCAAAGATAAATGTTTCGCACTAATATATCTACTATGAAGCTCAGTAATTATGCTAATATATAAACTGACCAGAATTAAAATGTGAGGGTATTCTAAGCCTAATAAAGACATTATATATTCGAAAGATATTCGTCCACACAGATGTAAGTGTATTAACAATTACCTAATAAACAAAAAAAAATAGTATTTGTAAACCACAGAGCAGTAACCATAGGGTAACAAAGCTCTTCTTCCTAGTGTACATTAAAGAAAATACCAGAACCTATAACAAGAAAATTCCCATCATAAATTCAGCGCGAATTACAATAAATTACAAAATCCCCCAGAATTAACCCTAAATATTTTTGGTATGTAGAATAATTAAAAATAGCACAACTATGTATGCCTATATAAAACTAAAGTTTACAAAACCAAATTATATTTCGACCTTCAAATAAAGTGTGGGCCGGATTTTTCAAGAGTGTTTTATGTAGATTGGGTATAAACTATTGTTTTTTTTACAAATAAATAATTATTACATTTTCAAATATAAAATGATTTGATCTGGCAATACAAACATTGTGTACGAGCCGAGCCAATTGCCATGGCAGGGTTGTCAATTACTAATAAAAATATGTGTATTACTAGGTATTACATACATAACATATTTATGTAATTAATTTGTAAAATAGAATTGACTAAAAGACGAATAATAATAAATCGTGCAATATCAAATGACTAAAAACCGATTTCAGTGAAAAGAATAGAAATTATTTTCGCTATTAACCAGTTGCTTTGACCTTCTAAATTGTATGAGATAGTTATATCTCATACAATTTAACAGTGAATGCGGATAATTTTATTTTAAAGATTTTCCAAACGTCAACTCAACCTTCACTATTTTGAACTTAATTTTGACTCATGGAAGTACAAGTTTAAGCCTAAAACTGTTCTCTGAATCTTAGGCTTGAGTCAAAACTATAGTTAAAAAGTTAAAGTCAAAGTTATTGCTAAATTTTTTTTTTGTTATTTTGGCATTTTGAGACGACGTAATAGTTAGAGGCGTGCCAGTACCGTCACTGAAAATGCATAACGCTCAGAATATTAAAAATTGAAATATTTATTAAAAACCGAATTCACTTTGTGAAACTACGTTGTACTATAAGTATTTTAACAGTATTGTAGTCGTTTTGTATATTGTGATTAGTTTAAGTAACAACCGTAAATTGATCGTCGACTCGATCAGAAATTATTTATAACAGCTTTTAGTGGATTATATTTCATCTTAGCACAGATTCAGGTAGTCATCATGACGAGACATAAAAATATCCAAAGGTGCAACAATCAATTCAATGTTATAGTTAATTTCTAAACAAGTTTACAAGCAAGCTCATAGAAGATTGATTAACATTTATAGTATAAAAAGAGGAAACTTCAAATAGTTGGAATGTAACAAGAGGATCGCAAAAATAAATGTCTTAAATACGAAATTACGCTTAAACATTACACAGTAAAGTTTAAATGCACAAAAATCTAGCAATTACCGAAGTAGAAAGTTAAAACTATGACTAGAGAGTTTTAAAAAGCTTACAAAAATGTAGTAGGATTATTTATAATATCCCATTACTCTATACTCCATTTGGTTAGGTACTTAACTAAAGGTAAACAATAAAAATGGCGGCGTTCAGGGCTCTTCAACCTTTATTACAATGGTATCTTATGAATTGGGAGTGAAATTAATAACAACACATCTAACAATCAATAAAAACAACGAACAAACAAAACTATAACTAAATAATACAATTTACGGCAAAAGAAACACAAAACGAACGAAAGTACAAACTGTTACGAATGACGTCTGGTTATCCGACTAAGTATAATATCGGTTAATTATTTTGCCGCGCTTCCTCGCGCTACTACTTCTTAATTTTTTCGAGTTATCAAAAGTCTATTATGTAGAAAAAGGTTTCGATTTCCTGTCTTTTTAGATTCTTTCTAGTAGGCACATTGCAATACATTATGACATAATTATCAGATTTGATTTATTTATTGGTCGCAAGCTTAAGAATTTATAATTACCATTTAATATTAAACAAAGTAGTAAAATATGCTAGTATAGTAAAGGAAAATTATTTTGAATGATTAATTTATTTATTTTGGTTACGTTTTGTTTCAAGATGAAAAATGGCCCTATATAAGAACCTTTTTTATGATTTGTTTACCTTTAGTTAAGTACCTAACCAAATGGAGTATAATGTCTGATTCCCATATCTTACGTCACGCACCAACTTCATTGGTAAGCAAAACGATTCTATTTATAATATAGGAACCAAACACATCATAGAATAGTAATTAACATTAATTATTTAGTTATTATAATAATCACTTTATCTTAAAGTTAATTAAATATTTAGTATAATTATCACACAATCGTGCAATAGATTGATTGATTAAATAATTGCTCGAAAATTAATAATTACTCCAAACGATTCCCCTGATTTTTAGCTTGGGAAACACGTAAAACCGCCAATAGTCGGCTGGAAGGACGTAGCCCTACTTTTTAAGATTGATTAATAAAATAACGATCATTACCTTCTAAACCTATACCGCATTTTTTTTAAGACGGCTACCGCTTACAACATGCCTGTCGCAGGGAACTTTACAAGACAAATGCTAATAACAAAAGACGACATGAATATGGTGATGGCAATTTAAGAGACATTCCATTTGTTTCCTCATCTGTGACAAAAGCAAATATTTGGTTGCAATAGGCTGCAGACCTAAATCTTAATTTTGTTCTGAATGAAGCCTATCGCTAACTATATTAGTTAGGGTTGAGAGGTGTCAAAATAGTCTGGAACCAAAGAATTAGTTGCTAGAACATGCCAATTCTGGAAACAGTTTTATAGTTTTTTTTTGCTTGATTTTTGTTGTTTTTATCACAATAGGTGTGGTCAATGTTTTTGCGTGATCATGCATAATAATTTAGAAAGGGCTAGAGGGTTGATGATCGAAGCAATCTAACTCTCAGCGGCACGGAATGTGGCCCACACATAAACAAACGATAACAGGCGATTTTTGTATCGCGTATAAGAATTCCTAGTGGCAATTTGGGAAGTTTCTACCAATAAGAAGGAGCGAGGAGAGGGACCTGTTCAGACGCATGCACAGAATTAGCCGTAGTAGCAGGTCGTTGAACAGCAGTACGCTAAATTACACAAGATCCTCGTACACACAGCACGTTGCGTGGATGATCACCTGTCTGAGGTTAGAATTACATAGCTACTAAATTAGAAATTCAAAAAATGCCCGACAATTTCATTATATCTCGACCGTTTTACATCAAACATAGCTAAGAACACTCCAGACTAATTCACCTATCAAACAAAAAAAAAAACAAATCGAAATCGGTTCATCCGTTCGGGAGCCACAATACCAGAGACAGACAGACACACACACAGACACGTCAAACTTATAACACACCCCGTCGTTTTTGCGTCGGGGGTTAAAAATGGGAGATGCCAGCACGAAGGCCAGACTGAATCCCATAGAACATGTCCGGGATATCCTTTAAAGGCGCATTCTATCCAGGCCCAAACCTCCAGAGACTATCAGTTAATTGAAAACCGCTCTGGTATCCACCTGGAAGGGAATATCCCAGGTGTACATTAAAAACATAATCCACCGCACATCTGATCGTATGCAGGTCATAGGGTCCAGAGGTGGAAATACCCGCTAATCATTTGAAGTAATTTCTTTCAAAAACATTTTGTTTTTAAACTTAGAGCTTAATGACTTTTTTGTAAGTTTGATAAAATTTAATAAAGTTAACTAAATTTTTTGTTAATTAATCATCCGCATTTAATGAACATTTAAGTTTTTTGTTTTTTCTTATTTTTTATTCCAAGTCATTTAGATAATAAACCACATAACGAGCTTGGGCCACATTCCATGCTGAGTGTATTTGCATTATTTATTATGGACGACATAATACTAATAATGCATGCAACCATATCAACCGACAAATCTGTTCTGGCATCTGCGAATTTCTGCAAACTTTTGTGAACTTTCGCCTCTCTATAATTGTAAGCGAGCCGACTATTCTTAGAAGTTACATCCAAGAACGCAAGCAAATTCTCTGCGACGTCAAGAGGCATTTTTCCGCAATTTGTATCTACGAGTATTGTAACGTGCTGACCGATTTCCGACCTTATTAGTTGTTCCACATAGCTCTTTTCGTAATTGAAGTCTTTTTTGCTGCGGGTTGCGTTTTTCTTGAGAGATTCTATTCCGAGCAACGTAAGGGCCAGGATAGCTTCGCTCTGCATGAGCGCGTGGGATGATACTAGCATGTTTACTAGAGTTGCTATGCAGCCATCCACCTAGAATATAAATAAAAAAAAAGAATAAATAAAATACCTACATAAGATTTATAATAACGTTATGTGTCTTATATCTACACAAATATTATAATGCTGTTTTGCTTTAATTCATATACTCAAGAACATAAGGTCGAGCTTAGATACTTCATGGTGTAAAGACAATTCGGGTCGTAAATGTTTCGTATTCATGAAAATATTACGTAAACGAAACTTATAATAACAAGCTAACGATTGCGAAAAAACTAAAAAAAAACTCCCAAGTCTGGACGTTTAGCCTTAAAGAAAAAAATTAAATTAGGTACTGTCAAATAATGTCCCACGGCTATACCAAGAAAGCTGTAAAGGGTCTCGAGGGTATTTCGAAGGTTCTGTAAGTGACTGACCTTGATGATGTGTGTCAAGTGTGGATGGTTCCGGAGCAGCTTGCCGGCCCAGGCCAGCAGGCGCGGCGCCTCCCCGGCCGAGCCCGTGTACTGCGGGAGCTGGCCCCAGCGCGCCACGGCCGCGAGGGCTTCTAGATTATTCACCAGAATCTCCGCTACGCCCTCTGTTAATTCATAACAGAACATCAGCCTGGGGCCGTGTCCGCGCACTGGGACAACCTAAATTCTTAAGTATAGCATAAACATATTTTCATCAACCCATTATATTGTCCCACTGCTGAGCACGGGTCTCCTCTCAGAACGAGAGGGATTAGGCTATAGTCCGCCACGCTATCTTACTGCGGGTTGGCGGACTTCACACGCCGTCAAGAAAATCTCTCAGGCATGCAGGTTTCCTCACGATGTTTTCCTTCACCGTTTAAGCGCGTGATAATTAATTATTAATACGCACATGACTTCGAAAAGACAGAAGTGCATGCCTTGAATTCCAACTCAAGACCTTTGACTTGGCAGGCCAACGGTCATATCACAAGGCTATCACTGCACTTTAGCATTAACATAATGAGCCTATAATGTCCTCACTGCTGGCTGGGACACAGGCATCCTGTATGTGAGGAGTAGGCCGTATTCCACGCGAGACCAATGCGGGTTGGTAGATGTCACATTTTCGATTTTTTGGTTAAAGGACATGTCGGTTTCCTCACGATACTTTCCTTCACAGTTTTGGGAGCAGTGGTTATGAAATAATTTACATAAAGAAAAAGCTTTTCGCTTGGAAAGGGAAGGGAAGCCTTTGCCAAGCAGTGGTACGAAATGGGCTCGAAAAAAAAACTACTTTTGGGTTCGAACCACGGGGCCACCACCGCCCACTCACCTTAAGGGCTCAATAAATAGGTCTACCTTCAATTACAAGCTGCCATATTTATTCAATCTTTTGTTTAAAATTACAAACGTAAAAAAGTTAATTAACCGATTTGTCAGTTGTTTATTATTGTGTATTTTTAACAGGTTCAAAGGAAAATATTTTTTTAAATCCACCACACTTCGCTATTTAAAATAAAACGAACAGAACATACCTTGCTCATCAAGCAGAAACCTTATTGTAGCCAGCAACTTATAAGCGACGTGATGGTCTTCTATATTGGTCAATGCTTTCACCAGTAAAGGTGCTGCCCTACCCTCTGCAAATGCTGTTCTTTTGTTCGCCACCGGCACAGCCAAGTTACGCATAGAAGATAGAACCGCGTGAAGAACTTTGATCACTATCAACCCACTAACTGGGTGTTCTTTGTCGGGCTCCTGCTGCATTTCAAGTACATAGTTGTTGAATGTTTCGAAAATATCTGTAAAAAATCATAATACTAATTTATCTTGGAACAAGGTTTGCTTATAAACATAGAACCTCCTTTTTTGAAGCAAAACATATGGTTAGTTGATGGTATTATTAAATTCCAATTCAGCATTGTCTGTAATATATGTAGAACTTGAAGAGTTGTTTATTATGTTATATGGAGAAGTAAAATATTATCTGAATTAGAATAGAACTTTAAAGAACCACGCCGAAAAAACTGCTAGCTAAAGGCAAGTCAACTTCTAGATCCATTGCAATCAGTGCAAGCAGTACCAATTTGCCAAATAACTCTACTACATTTCGGGTTTGAATTGAAGTTAT
Source organism: Subacronicta megacephala (assembly GCA_958496365.1). Lineage (NCBI taxonomy): Eukaryota > Metazoa > Arthropoda > Insecta > Lepidoptera > Noctuidae > Subacronicta > Subacronicta megacephala. The sequence goes on from OY292518.1 coordinate 15,066,762, forward strand.
TGCCTTGGTGACATTATTGATTTTTACTAACTAATCGAATTCACATTTCCTTCATACATTCGTCTGGTTGATTTAATTTATTATTTTTTGGAATGGCAACACTATAATCGAGTGTTATCAGTCATTTAATATTGCATCACTAAATTTAGGAAAAGGATGGTAATCTCCTTTCAACTCACCCAGCAGCTTGTCAAAGATCCCGTCTTCCATCAACTTAATGCAGTAATCATCCTGTCTGGCGAAGTTGCCAATAGCCAGCACTGCGGTGTTCACCAGTTGATAATTCTCAGAGGAAAGCCACTTTACCGAGGTCTGGTACACTTCACCCATGCCATTGTTGTAAAGGATGTGCATAGCTTCATCTGTGGGAGATTTATTAACTCATTTGCAGGACTCTTTTTTCCTTTATAAGACAAACATACGGCCCACCTGATGGTAAGCAGTTACCAGCATTAATAGGCTAATGCTTGCAACACCAGGGGAATTGCTCGCGTGTTGCCGACCCTGTAAAGGAATAGGGGAGGGAAGGGGGCTGAGGAAGGAATTGGGCCTCCGTCGCTTCACACTCTGCATATGAAATGCAAGAATATGCATACTCCTACTTGTCGTCGATATTCTGTGGGAGGGTAGTACTTTTCAGATCGGACCGACCCATTCATGCTGGCATGTAGATAATATATGCTAGCAAGTCACTACTACTACTAGAAAATATTTTGACAGCTCTAAGCATGTTACCTCCAATAAGCACAGTGATCATAAGTTCACAGGCTTGTCTCATGATAGACTCTACAGCTGCATCAACCGAGTGCTGCCTGTTATTATATCTGTTCTCCAACTGTTCAAGGCGTTCACAGAGTAGATGCACCCCCCCTTCTTTTGCTATCAATGTCTTTACAGAATCTGTAAAAAATATAATAATAAGGTTTATCAACAGGTAGTGGTGCCTGAGAGAAAGAATTTTTTTGGTAGCCTTTGTCTCCTCAGAAGCTGATCTACCTCCTTCCCAAAATGTATCAAAATATGTGAGGCAGTTAAGGCACAAAAATGTGTGTTACTCAATTATGCATTAACAATATTAGTATCGATTATGTACCTACTAATATGAAACATATAATATACCTCAATGGTAAAACAAAAAAGAAATATGAAATAAAAGTAACAGAAGCCAAAACTATTGTATAGCTGGAGGTCCAACTTAAGTTCTGGTACTTCTTTCAATTTGATACACTCATCATCATCAACCCATTAGATTGTCCCACTGCTGGGCTGGGCATGCTCTCAGATTGAGAGGCTTAGGCTATTTGTACATAACAAATACTACAATTAAAATACAACCAGAATAAGGCCCGGCGCCCACTATCGGCATCGGCACGGCTGAGGATTTAAGGTGATAAACAGCATTATACATTAACTTCATGGCAATAAAGTAGAAATTTCCATGATATATGATCGTAGTAACAAAAATACCGCTTCGGTATGCTTGAGGCTACTGCATCGGCAGCTTTGAGGCTGCCTTGGGATACTTCGGGATCCTTCGGTATGTATTATGTATGCATAATAAGCATGCCGCCTCCTAAGGACGCCTCGTCATCCCTAAGAACGTTGCAGCATGCTGAGACATAGTTTCCGATAGTGTGCGCTTGCATGTAGTAATGCCGAAGGATCCCTTTTCTTGCCGATGCCAATAATGAGCGCCGGGCCTAAAACACTCATTCTTAGTGTTTTATAATTGGACGTAGTTAAGCAGAAAGGACTCAATCCACACAATGTCACTTTTGAGTGATTGAAGTTTCAGCTGTGATTTCTAAAACAAAGTTACATTTTTTAAAAATTTTGACCCTTATTATTGACAGGAGTTTATATTTTATTTGTCTATCAAAAAAATGATATATTTTGCAATACATTACGAGATATTAACAGTAGTATGGTGGCATATTTAACTCGGCCATTTTGTGGATTGTGTCCTTTTTGCTTAACTACATCCAATTATAAGTTACAGCAATTTTAGTGTACATTGAAGTGTTTAAGATTATTGAGGATGAGTGTATCTAAAATAACTAATATTATAAAGAGGAATTATTTTGTAATACATTAACTTTGCCTACTGAACAAAGCGTAAGAATTCCATCACCATTAGAAAGCTTTACTATTCCCTATTAAAACAACAGAACATACCATCACATCTGTATTCCCCAAAGGATTAGGCAGAAGTGTACTAATGTACAACCACATTTGCTAATATGTATAGGTACCACAAAAAAGGGGGAAGCCTATCACCATACACAATTCCAAACTCTAAGCTGCTACAGAATTGCATAAAAAACCAAATAACACTGCTTGACTTGGGAATTGAACCAAGGACCTCTACATAGGAGTTGCCCTTAGGACCCCTAGACAACTGAGGCAGTCAGTAGCCTATTAAAATAGGCAACCAGTGCATGTGTATGAAAAGATGTATGAATGTGGAAGAAGCAAAGGGAGATATGCAAGAATCATAGCAAGTGGCAGCCCATAGTTTTTGCCTACCCCTGTCGGAAAAGGCATGAGTGTATATAATTATTATCTTGTATGTATGTAATTATTATCTTGCAGGAAGCTTAGATCCCATTGGATGGTAGCCACAGACATCTTTAGTAACTGATATACATACCATGTCCACTTTGTGTATGCAAATGTTCAACACACAATTCAGAGATCTCCAGATTAGACGACTCCTGCAGAACCTTCAGTACAGTTCTATTAACTGCATCATCAAACAGGAATTCTGGTATATTGTCATGTATCACGCTCAGTATCAACAAACAAGTCTTCACCATTTCATCATCGTAATCCTCCTTTTTTAGTTCCAAAGATAAAATTCTTTGGATCACACCAATAACATTTTCTTCGACTATTGCTTCTGAAAACTTCTGGCCTCCAAGACAGAAGTTTAGCAGCACTTTAGTAGATATCAACTGTATTTCTTTTAGATGCATATCTATACTCTTTGTGAGAAGATTTATAAGAATTGCGACTCCGTTCAGTTCAATCATTATCTCCCGAGCTTTGTCACAATCACAAAACAAATTACCGAGAGCCCTACAGCAGTTTTTGACAAGTTCAACATTGTTAGAGGTGGTCTCCTTCTGCAAAATACTTAGTATAGGTTCAAAAATATCTTTTTGAGCGAAAATCTCACGTTTCTCGTCACATTTCACGAGTTCTGAAATCGCAACAATACTCAGCAAAACGATCTCCTGGTCGTTGGTTTTGAGCAAGCTCTTCATACACGATGAAATGTCATATTCGTAATCCTTCCCACATTCAATGATGTTCTTGAGTTTTGCTTTCAATTCGTTTACATTGGATATGTTCTGAATGACCAACGACTCGATGGAAGAAGCTTTCTTTGCATTAGCGTCTAAAATAATACGATATTTTGAATAAATGGAATTTTAGACCTATTTATAAAAACATCTCTGAAGGTAACATGTTACTTACCTTCCATTGTAGAGGTTCAGCGAATATATTACAGGGTGAGAATGATTGTAGAACAGAGAAAATTATAGGCCAGAAAATTCTGAATTACACATAATACAATCCCTTTAATTTGTTTAAAAAAATAAAGCGAGACCCAAGATCGTAAGCCGCAAGTGAGCAAGAGCAAAATCCAATCAAAATCAATAAAAAACTAGGGATGCCGAGTACGATGCTGATTCGATACATCGGAATAATTAATACAGCGCATCGATACATCAATAAATATAATTTATGACATTACGATTCATGGCTATACAAAAATTATAAATAGTAGTAAAGGCTGTTATATAGGTAAATAAATTAAGTATGCGAAAGTGTAACTTGTATATTACATTCATATAATTTTTGTTCTCGCAATCAAAATAAAAAACCAAATTCAATACTACATTGTTTGTTCTTTGCACTTTTTATGATTTTCCATATAAGTTTAATAAATACTTATTGTAGTCTAAATAACCAATTCATTTTACTAATTTCATTTTAGCACAATTCTAATAATATTTATGTCAAAGCTTTAAAAATTACAATAATATCACATTATCGCAAATAAGTATTCGATTCGATATTATCGATAAAATGGCTATGCGATGTAGGATATAAATTAGCAGATTTTTGGGGCATCTCTAAAACTATCAAAGTCAAAAGCGTTTTATTATCAGTGTACGTTTTATTATTGGTAACATAAATTTGAAAAATATTATATTAAAAAGGGAGATAATATAAATAATTATATTCATACAAAAAAGTCTGAGATTTTAAGCATTGCAGTATTCTAATTCAAACAACAAACAAGCCAATTGACGACTTGCAAAGATTGCCGTATACCTGTGCCTAACGGCATGGCTAAATGGCAATCCGAAATAAAATTGTACGAGGTACGATCCAGTAATTCCTATTGGTAGGAATTAGGTTAGGGAAGGCCTTTGCTCGCTTTGAATTGGGCCTCCCCTCCCTTCTCCTTAAATCGGCAACGCATCTGCAAGTCCTTTGGTTTTGCAAATGTCCTTGGGCGGCGATGACTACTTTCCATCAGATAGCTCGCCTGCTCATTAGCCGAGTTAACCCATATAATAAAATTTACATCCAATCGGAATGCACATTTCGTCGATCATTCTAGCGAACGCTTGCGAACATACTCAAGTCTATCAGCACCCTTAGAGTCTCTTCTCTTTTAAGACAATATAACTACAACCAAAGTGATAGTAGGGTTAAAAACTAGAAGAGTCAAGGTATTTGTGTAATTGCATATTTTATGGTGGCAGTAGTAACATCAGTTCCACCTCATTTATTGTTCTGAGGTTCCACTGAACAACTGAATTGGTGACCCTGGTGACATGGTAAGGAAAAACATAAGCAATATAATAGGTATGTAAATAGGTACCTATGCGTAAACGTAACATGCTGACTGGTATGGTGACGTAGAAAATTTAAGGGTTTATAAGGTACCCTAAGTAGTTAACTACAAACATGCTATCGGAGACATTAAAAGAAGATTACGTCTACCTACTGTAATGGCAATAGGCTCGCCCCCTATTACGTGGGACCTAAACATACCGGCATAGTGTGGGTGTACTGTATACCTCTGCGGTGCGATGCTTCGGTAAGTTTCCGCTGACTGACTGTCAATTTTTGAACACAAACGAAGGTAGTCCTGCATAAAAAATATTCGCAGTTCGCGCCAACACAACACCGTGATAGCGAGTGGTGAATGCTATTCTGAGAACACCATTATCAAAATGTAGCATACATAATACAATTTGCGATTTTAATTTGGCTACCTTCATGCTATTGTCAGAATAGACACGTGCTAGCCGCAGGTAATTTAACAGACCTATTATGGATTTTTACGCTCCTGCTGCAAGAAGTTAATTATGTAATTGGAAAATTGTCCAATAAGTATGATTGTTTTTGATGACCTTCATGAATTTTATAACTGCCATATGGTGGAAAATCGTAGGCGTACCTATAAAAAACTCGTAAAATACCGCAGGGCATATTGGTCGTATAAAATACCACAGACTAGCAGTATTTTACAATGAGTTCATGTTTTTGCCATAAATAAAGCAAGCCTCATTTTTCTTAGGCCGGAGGAATTGTTTATTATGAGAATAACCACGGATTTATTTATCGTGTTTTGTTATTTAATACTCGTACGTTTAGTTAGTTCCATGCAAATATCTTCCGATAAGAATATGAATCACACGAATAAATTCAGCTTACGATTTGGCCCGCGAGTTATGTAAGTATATTGCACATCTTATACGATACTCTTTACCAGCATGCTAAGCACGCCGTGCTAAGTTTGTTTAGAAACTAAGTACCTACCCCGAACTTTTTCACCCGTTAATAAAATTAAATGGACTCAAATTGGTATCAATATTCGTCATCAGCTGAACTCCCAAATTTGGCCCAAATTCCCTACGCCTATTCCCTGGCCCTTCGTTGGGCCAGGTGGAACGAGGGCTTGGGTCTACTGTAATCTTTTTATTTGCAGCCCGAACCAGAATGTCTTACAGTTCGACAGATCCGCGTATCCGGAACCTTTACCAACCGAACCACCACAGCAGCTTGTTATGACTCCTTACAAAACGTTATACCAGGGCTTGAGGTACAAGGACGACATGAGGGTTTTTAGAAAGAGATTTGATTTTGAAGCGACGCTGACAGGCCAGCAGATCGTCTGCCAGGGACTTTTTGATTGCATAGTAAGTAACAACCCTCGGTTCGTAGTAGGTAGGTTTTGACATCACTCTTCGATTAAGGCTATACGTTCAGCCTTGGGCGACGAATTCATTTTATTTGGTCTCGTTACTAAATGCCAGTGACATCAACCTTGTTAATTACGCAATTTCTACTGCCATGTTCACTTCCCTTTTATGTTTTATAGACAAAAAAATTGCGATTACCAAAAAAAAACATTAATTTAGCGCCCAATGCCTAAAATTTCTTAATGTTGTAGGCCTTTTTTAAAAGAGTGAAGCAATATCAACTAGAAAAATAATTAAGTATCTTTATTTTTCATAATTGCCCCTTTACACAATTAAATTGCAAGCTAAAATGATCTATCACACTCAGTATCAAATTTAATGTCCTGTCTTGCCTGATGATCGTTTTACTTATTATTTTTAGCAATTACCAAGTAAGCCTATTAAATAATTATATCCAATCTCTTTTAAAGTCAAAAGTTAAAACAGTACTACTTAGCATTGAAATTCTAAAACTATAACTAACTTCTATACGTGATTCGAAAGTAGATCTTTCAAATGAAGCCTTCACCATAGAATAGATTAAAAAAATATCAATTGAAATATATTGAACTTTACTGTTTACATCATTGAACAAGAACGCTCAAAAGTCATCCAATTCTCTCTCCTTCCTTTAGATATCACATATAGCGATAGAATCTACAGAAGGAATTCCCGTGCTGCTGAGAGGAGGCGCGGGCTACAGGCACTTTACGGCGGTCGTGAAAGCAAAAGCACACCGCGACCTCAAAGGGCAAGTCAGGGCGTACTGCCGAAATAAATACGCCCCACCTGAAGACTCCAACCAGAAGGTGGAAAGGCCCCAGAGAAGGTTTAATTTCGGGGATCAGTTGAATGAAGAATATTTGGAGTAGATATTGTTCAAATGGAAATTATGGATGACGAGTGAAAGAAAAGTCGTAACTACAGTACTCAGTATTAGTTTTGTATTAGGCTACTTTTTCTCTGCAAATGCTCTTTTAATTGAGTTTTGATAAAGATCAATCGACCTATGACGAAGTGGAAGGAAAACAATAGCAGTAAGATTAAGAAAAAAATAATTAGTAGCTAATGTAGCACCTACTTGTAGTAATTTATCCCTATTATGAATAATGCAGACTTTGGAGCCCGAAGGACTTAAGAGAACATTAGTAATTTCTTTAGGCCCTTTCGGCTTGGGATGGGTTCTTCATCTATAAGGGAATTTAAGTTTTTGTTCTAGTATTTTTTGTGATATTAAACTTATTGTCAGTAACGTTTTTATTGCTGCTACATGACAGTTTCAGAAGTTGGTTTTGAAACGGCAATATCCCTTTTTAGAATGCTGTACTGAGCACCATTACTGCTCTGCTGCATTACCAAGAATGTCTCATTAGCCTAATGGTGACTGCATCTTAAGTCAAGTGGTTTCAAGCGCGACTGCTACGCTAGAGGTCCTGGGTCCGATCCCCAGGTCAAGCAAAGTGTTAATGGGTTCTTCTATGAAATTCTCAGTAGCAGCTCGGAGTCTGGATTTGTGCGAAGGGTGGGTGTACATTGGTACACCTCTGTCTAATTAGCCCTTCGGGGAACACAGGCGTGATGGTATGTTTATATAAATATGATCGTGCTCGTTAACCCGTATTCATTTCCAATTCATTTGGGAGCAAATCGTGACCCTGTGTCCTTGGGCACTATCAGACCTCATAGTATTGTTACTTAAAAATTTCTTAAACTATTCATATTTATTCTAAAATCTCGTTCTATACATTCAATTATATTTTTATTCATCTCTTCTACATAATTGAGCAGACCTCAAATACTATTACACTGCTGTCTTATACAAACATGACCTAATCGCTTATCTGTAGGTTACCTCGAGTAGGACTATTACCGAAAGACTGTTGAACTGTTATCAGAAATATTTACACAATGTGTTATTCATCAGCTAAATATTGTAGGGCATGCACCTATGTATCTACCTGCCTATAACTTTGGGTTGAAGCAAAAAGCAGAGTTTTATGTTAGGAAATTTAATAGGTAACCCTCCACTTTCGGTGGGGTGAGACGGAATAGTAATGTTTCATACTACCATGGACCAATAAGTCGATGATACTACTTTCCTATCCAAACATCCACAGAGTAGCTACCGAGGCTCCGCTACCACATAATTATAGCAAGCCTATTCCAAATGAAGACCTAAAGATCTGGTTTGTGGGCATTGATAGTCCTTGGTGACGTTCATACCAGCACAATTAAACCTAACCAGAACGTTAGGTTAATAAACCTAAGTATTATTTTAGGTAAGTATTTTTTATGGATAACTCGGCAAACGAGCAGGCGAGCCTCCTGATGTTAAGTAGCCATCGCCGCCCATGGACTTCTGTAAAAATGAAGGAGTTGCAGATGCATTGCTGAGCCAAAGAAAAGGAAGGGGGCTGAGGAAGGCATAAATTGGGCCTCCGGCGGCGGCGCTCCATTAAGAATTTAGAATCCTAAATAAATTTTAACGAAACAGCAGCATGAAGTAAGAATAAAAGTTATACACTTTGTACTTATGTTTGTGTAGTATAGTATCAGCTTTTAATGCTAGATGGCGCTGGCATTCCGGAAATATAGCTAAAGCCGGACACCTTGCAACCCTGCTTCAATTTGTTTTATAGTTAGGACAACGGAAGAGATTCCGTGGTTTGGACCATGGGTTTTGTGACATTCGCTTCGACCATTAAAAGAAATCACACAGAACGATGTGATAATACAGAAGTTATATAAAAAAAATTGGTTATTATACCAGGTACCTATCTTCTTTTATCCAATTCGCGAAGTCTAGTTATTTTATGACAAGGCTTAAAGCAGTTCTGTTTTGTCATATAGATATCTATTCAAAATACATTTGCATAGTGAATACAATCCTATCATTATTAATTCCATAAAACTTAATGCAAGTATCAAACTATGTACCTATGTGGGTAGGTATATCGATAGCTTTTCAATAAGACAGTTGTACATCATTGGTTGGCTTTAGTGTCGTCGTGCAATGGAGGCGATTGCCACCAACAATAATTAATAGTATTCAGTTCCTGCAGGATCGAAGCGGTTTTAACTAACGAGCTGCGTATACAGCGGGTTTTATTATTTTCTGAGCATTTTTAAAGAAGATATACAATAAACATGTATAAAGAGAGCATATCATATTATAACATAACATATCATCTCGCCTGAATTCCCCGAAGGGTTAGGCAGAGGTGTACTACACCCACGCTTCGCCGGTATGTTTAGGTCCCATGTAATAGGGAGCGAGCCTATTGCCATTAACCGGGCACAAATCCAGACTCCGAGCTGCTACAGAGACTTTCATAGAAAAACTCAATAACACTTTGCTCGACCTGGGAATCGAACCTAGGACCTCTAGCGTAGCGGTCTCGCTGGGGACCACTAGACTAACGAGGCAGTTGAGTTAAAGAAGAGAGTCCATAAAATATTTCCTAAAGATGTATAAAAAGGAAAGTACATACTTAACTATGTTTATTTGCTTACATACGAGAGCTTATTTATTCGTATCGAGTAATAGGCTAGTTGACTTAAAAAATATCATTCCATAAAAAAGTTAAATATGAATAGAGCCTAACAACAAAACAAAATTAAAATTGGTTCAAAAATAAGGCATTTAATTCTATGCTAGACAGAGAGGGCACCATATTGATATTATTATAAATATTATCTAAGTACCTACTGTAATAGGTCCCTTCAAGAATATTTTTAGATTACAGATTTATCGATTACATAGTAGGTATATCGATTAAAAATTTAAAATACGTAATGTAGTTTAACGATATAATTTTTACTATTCCCCACATCCTGTGAAGTCACAGTACCTAATTCTTATAGTTATTAAGAAGACGCAGCACTATCGGCTACAATGTCATTCAGTTTTAGTGCAATACCCTCGCGTGATTTGTTTATTTTTTTGTTAAAAACATAATTATTGACTTTAAAATTGGAATTGTGATAGTTTTTAAAACTTACAGTGAAAGTGGCCAGTATGTATTTGTGTAGCATTTCAAATTTTTTTCGGAGGAGAAGGCCGAATATTGAAAGGGTAAGTTGTTTTTTTTTAATTTTGACTACCTATAATGTTTCCTGTCAATATAAATCAAACTCTGTTATGAATCAGAAATATGAGTACCAACAATTTGTTGGTATATAATTATTATATTCACGTCGAAAATCATTAGATAATTTAAAGTAGTATAATTAATAGGTGTAACTAATATATTCAATAATAAAATTATTTAAAAATTTAACATGTATAATTATGTCATAATTTATTTACTTGTGAAGCAAAGTACATAACACGTAGATATAAATGAAAATATTGCTACATGATTTGATTCATGATTAAAAAAAACCAATTAAGTACGCAAAGGATTTAAGATTAGAAAGTGATAATATTCCTACTTAGGTACCTATATAAAGTACCTACCTATAGGTTTAGCATTAAAAATTACTTTAAAATACCTACCTTTTGTAGATTTGTAGTATGCAGGTAAACAGTTTGCCTAAATCAAATTCCGTTTTGCCAATATTTATTTTGTCCTTCGAGACAACTTCGGATAATTTTAGTCACACACAAATATCCCATAATACAGCATATATCTGCGTAGTAGCTACATTTTATTAAGTACCCTCATTAGTCTACCCACATATTGATATATACCGTAACATTCTTCGTTCAACATTACAATTTATAACCGCATAGAAGCGCCATGTTTTATTACAACTCGTTACAGAATTGAAAGATGAATGTGTTATGTGCTGATCTGGATTTTCTAAGAAAAGCCTGACTTTTCTTATACTTATTAATATCATCTAGGTAAGCTACGAATCCTAAATAGCCGATGTGGTTCTCTCGATAAAAAAACGAACCTCATATGGAAGTTTACCTGGATCCTGTTTTTTGAATTCGGAATGTCCTCTTGGATCGGCTCCAATCCGGGAAAGTGGACTCATGAGGCCACGATCATGATGGGCTGCGATCAGGTACACACGGCTACACATCAAGCTATACAAATCCAGTTTAAGCTGATCTCGCATTGTATAGGTTCCCTTACGATAAGAGGCCAGCGTAAACTGGTTTTGTATAGCTTGATGTGTAGCCGTGCGTACAAACACCGGGAACCATTTGATTATGGATAAGGCTCTGCTTCCTCGACGCGCGTGGAGCAAATACCTGTGCCGCCTACTGGGACAATAGTCTGGTAAAGCGGACAGCCTGCCTATACCTCAAGGTACCTAGTATTTAGGTCATAATGTATATTATTTACATAGATAGTATTTTCCTAGTCTGAGGATAGGCTTTATTTATTGTTCTGTTTCTGGCTGAGTTTAAACTTGAAAAGGAGATGAAAACATTTGATATACATTTGATTTTATCGGTGAAAACTTTTAAATGGCCATCTAATATGTATTTCTCTGTATTGTATATTTATGCTAGCTGTAAGTTTTCCAAATAAAATAAAATAAAATAAAATAAAATACTTTTCTGTTGTCAATTTAACTTTTGGGTTTTATTCACCCATCTGCATCACGAAAATACACTCCACTTTCTGTTCTCCTGATCCTTTTTACTCAACTAAAGTACTGAGAATCCAAACATGTTTTTACTATCGTTGATCGATTTGTGATCATATTTGTATTGTAATCTGTAAGTTTATCATTTGTTAGCAACACGAATAACAGTGAAGTCCTTACAAAGTTGTTAACAACAGCTATCTGCAAGATGTCTCGCTGTTGTGGACTAGGCAAAGCTGGGCCATCTCTGCACAACTCAACTTATTCATTCCCAGTTTACGCTTATCTCGCATTGTATGCACTTTCCATACGATAAGAGGCCAGTTTAAATTGGATTTGTATAGCTCGACGTGTAGCCGTGTGTACTGTACCAACATTATTAATAACGATATGTCCAGAAAATGTTTGTCTGCAGATGCCAATGCCTGCAGAAAACTATGGATAAACACTTGGTCTAGTTGTAAACAGTCTGTCTTTATAGACACTACCTATTATTTATGGCGCAAGTATAATTCTGATTTAAGAGGAGTACAATCTGCAACAGCCAAATAAATGTTTGGCTATCATTTTTTATCCACCATGGAGCTTCTTGGCGGATTCAGATTCTCCATAGGATCAACTTTTTGGAACCGTGCAACTAGAGTCATAACGTTTCATAAATGATTGTAAAAGCTTATTTGAAATAAAAATATTTGAACTTGAACTGGAAATATCCTTTATGCACAAAAATTACAGAGGCGGACTTTATGCCTTAGGCATTTTCTGCCAGTCTACCTTAGGGTGATGCAGAGACAGAAATTGGTAGGTAAGTAATCACTGTAAGTGCTACAGTGTCTTTTTATTTATTTTAAAATAAAAAGACAATAGTAATAGTTAAAAACATTGTAGGAGAAAGTTGAGTAAATTTAAATTTTTTACGTTAAGTAAAAATAGAAATAAAAGTTAAAGTTGTTGTCAAAGTCTTACTGTCAAAGTTTTATGATCCTAGAATGTGTTATACCTACTTAGACGAACAATTTGCGAAAAACCAAAAATATATAAGGCATCAATTTTACCAATTGTACCTAATTATGTAACTATGATTTTGTTTTTATTTTCTTTTTGGTGTACAATAAAGAGTAATCTATCTATCTATCATTATTACTTATTTAAAGTTATAATGACTATGACTGCCTCATTAGTCTAGTGATCCTAAGCGCGACTGCTACGCTAGAGGTCCTGGGTGCGATTCTCGGGTCGAGCAGTGTTATTGGGTTTTTCTATGAAATTCCCAGTACCAGCTCGGAGTCTGGATTTGTGCCCGGTTAATGGTAGGCTTGCCCCCTATTACATGGGACCTAAACATACCGGCGAAATGTGGGTGTACATTGGTACACCTCTGCCTAACCCTTCGGGGAATACAGGCGTGATGGTATGTTATGTATGTAATGTTATTACTTATTTAGATTTTTTTTCTTATACCGTATTGGCTAACGATATTAGCGTTGAATAATAAGCAAAAGTAGAGTATGATATAAGTACCTTTGGTTCCTAACGTAAAACCCAATATAATTTTGTCGGAAGTCGCGACCGCTAGACAAATTATGAAAAATAAAACAGCAGATTTCTGGTTTTGATTTTAATATAGGTAATATGCTTTGAAAATAGAAAAGAGACAGGCACGTGAAGTGTCATATTAATTTGAGCAGTATTATGTTATATGAAATGTTTCTGTATTTAGATTGTCAAAAATATAATATAGGTAATAACACGAATACAAAAGTGTAGAGATGTCAACAAACTGAGATAGTCCGGGAGCCGGGCACGTTTATTGCAAACTATTTTTATTGTTTTTTTTGCAAGTAGGTATTATTTTTTTATCTTTATTTATTTATAGGACAAGTAGGTATTATCTAAAGCACCTACATAATATAACATACCGTTACGCCTGTATTCCTCAAAGGGTTAGGCAGAGGTGTACTTATGTACACACGACTACAGGTCAAATTATACAATATCCTGTTTAAGTGGACCTCCTTTGTATAGGTTTTTCATACAATAAGAAGTCAGTTTTCAGTCAGTCAGAATTCGCCGGTATGTTAAGGTCCCATGTAATAGGGGCCAGGCTATTAGGTACCATTTACCGATCTAGGAATCGATCCCAGGATCTCTAGCGCAATATGCGCTTACACGACGACGTATATCCAATATGTCAATATGCGATTCCGAAGTAATGCTAATGCTGTTTTCACCCTAAAAATTATATGTCATTCTTCCATATTCTTCAACTTTTAAAGTTTACCTATTGAAAAAAACAACCTTTTCCTCTTCTTAGCCGATAAAAAATAACTAAGTACTTCCTTTTAGAACTGAACTTGAGAGTCCCAGACACGTAATACTTAGCTAGAATAGCTATTGCTCTGAATAGGCGTCGTTATTGGTCATTGACAAAACTATTACCCCAATGTTTTTGTTGTAGACATTGAGGGCATTGAGTATTTGTTATTTCATTCCAGTGATTATCTACTGGTAATCAAGCTGTAATAGCCCAAATTAACTGTTCTGTTATGGTCACTGAAGATAAACGAGTGTATTATGAGAGAATGGTCTTGATTGTTAATTCATGAAAGCACAACAAGGGTTTGATACCCACTTACTCAATATTTTCAATGCTATACTTTCATACTTAGTACTTAGGGCTTGTGTTGTATTGTTGTTGTCCTTGTTAATAAAAGTCTGTAATACTTATACGCAAAGATGCAAAGATTGGACGAATAATGGGAGAATTGAAAATTGTTGAGTTAAATTTTTGTGAACACCAGAAAGTACTTATATTTGTATGGCTTACCTAGACGATAAGGGTAATATTTGTCTAAAATTATTAGTTTATAAGTAATTTTCATAAATACCAATAATATTAAAAAAATATATAATAAAATCCGCCGCGCCATCCCGTCTCCCGCAACAGTCTACGCACCGTCTGATCCAATTTTAAATGTCAGATAGATAATTGTGCAACGTTTTGGCGACGGATCAACACACGCAGACCCGTATCACACCGAACACTTTGGTTCAGTTGTTCAGTTCGTTTCTTATTTGCCAGCGAGCGGCTGTTGCGCGGCTCGACCGCCAAAACGCGCGTCCCGAACGCCGACATTAATAATTTTTATAGTCCTGTTTTCAATCCTAAAATAAACCAGTGTAGAAGCAGTGACAATGTTTCTATAGTTCTTAAATAAAGTGATTGAGGACTTGTTTTAGAATTGGAAATGGAAAAAATGGAAAGGAAAAGGTGATTTGTTTGTGGAGAAAAGCGATGATGTTTAATTGGAAATAATGTTACACTAATTATGAATATGTTTCTTTTACTATTAACGAACAAATTCTAATAACATGCTGATAATAGCAAACATTGATAACACATCACCAATTTAATAATTAATAACTCCATCGAAACAATCAAATGCCTACACATCAATCAAATATTAATTTAAATGCGATACTAATATACCTACAAATACAACTTCAGTTTCTGAACTACAAAGAAACACGAAATACCTATCTATTAAGGATAAGAGATATGAGGAATAAGAATACAAAAGGTTCTTTTATGAAGGCCTTCCTGCTTACCCACTTTTTATGTTAGAATGCTATTTAAAGAAGAAGAAGAAGCCAGTATTCTCCGTAGCCGTATTCTTATATTATAACTATACACTATATTAACGGCTAGCCCCAATTTATTATAGTAGAGAACCTAATAATCCAATCTAATCATATCTTGACACTTTAAGGTGACCTATTTCTGGCATAGGTTTGATGATTTTGAGACAAAATACAGGTTTTAGGCACCTACTATAGGAAACTTATAATGTTTAAAAAAAAAAAAAAAAGATAATATAATGATTTTAATTTTGTAATAAATTGTAATAAAAATTAATAACTAATGAGGCAGTCCAGTCCAATATATATAATATGTAAATGCTTTTTCGATAAAAAGGGTCAGTTATTTACCTATTTAAATGCGTGCTCGATCTTAGGTCTTCATCGTGCTTTCTCTTGGGCAATACCTATATGGGTAGACAAAGCTCATTCAAGTCAACAGTACTTTAAAAAAATAGAATAGAATATTCTTCAAGTACTAGTTATAAATCATAAAATGGTATATTGGACCGTTTTATCACTAAAGGCGATCTCTTACAGACAACCTTTGGATATACTCAAGAGAAAGGTAAGGCGATCACTAGGTAGACTGGCGTACATTTAATAAACTAAACACTTACATACACACATATGAAACATATTTCTTTCTTATAACTATATATTTTTCAAAATAATATTATGAATTTGACATTGCGAAACTTTATTTCGGAATAGATTTTTGTAGTTCATGCTCCTGGCCTATATTAAATGAAATCAATCAAAGATGACAAATTGGAGTACGGACGTAGGTAATTGATGATGCATCTTGGCTATCGTCGTGTTTTCAAAGACCTATCGCGTTTAGATATATATTATAATTTAAAACTACCTAGCTGTGCCCCGCGGTATCACTTGCGTCTATAACGATTTTATTTCAAACAAATTCTGTCCCATTATTGAATGTATGCGAAGAGTTACGAGCGGAAAATAAAATGTTCTCTATTACGAGTACCCACGTTAATGTTATGCTGTCAAGATATTTTAATTCTTATTTTAAAACAGAAACAAAGTAAAATTATCGACCATTCCATTAGAAGATTTTTTTATTTGATTTTTTTATTTAGTCAAACTTATTCAGAAGTGCTCATGGATTTGACATACTTATCCACTTAAATTGTATTTTAAATGCATGAGTGAGTATTCTTAAATAAAATAGTAGGCCGCGGGTATCTATTGTCCTAAAATCAAAAAGATATAATTTTTTCTAATGAATGAGAATTTCTAGTGAAAGAAGTCAATTAGAAAGCGGAATTCATATTAATTAGCTATACATTGTTCTCTTTCGCGTCATTGCGCATGATAGTCGATTGTATTTTCTGTATTTACCGACTGACAAGTTTTTTTTATAATTAAGATGGCAAAAGTCATTAGAACAAGCAGTCTTTTACAGCCTTCTAATTTTAAGATAATTTCGACTACGTCTTGGTAGTTAACCCACAGATTATGTGATTATAGAAGATATAAGATATAAGAAGAAAAAAAATTACACCCAAATATTAATAACTACTTAGCTTTCAACCGCGACTTAGTCCGCGTGGGATAGATTTTTTCCTATCCTGTGGGAATTTCCCAAAATATCGTTATAAATTAAAGCCTATATGTTATTCTGATGTATAAACAATAATACTGTAAAGATTCATCAAAATCCGTTCAGTACTTTTTGCGTGAAAGCTTTCATCTCAAAAAGTCCTTTGGATTAGAGCAACATCGCGGGGAACTGGTTTTCCTAGTCTGAGGTTGTTACCTTTTCAAATCAGGAATTAGATAAAATCTGACATGAATGTAGACTGTATCCTGAGGAGGGATTCCGGAGTGATACCTGTTTTAAAATTTGTGAATATTTTTTGTGGTAAGCGAGTAAAACCTCAAAGGGCAGCTAGTGAGACGTAAGCTAAGTAATAAAATTCCTAAAAATGTACCTATTTTAATCAACACGTAGGTAGAAGCTAAGTTTCGGTAAATGCCAGAGAATGCCGCGATTTTTTTTCGTATTATTATCTCGTATCGAGCTATCGTCTCGGCATGAGACCTATGAGTACGACGATAAAAGTATATCGTGATGCATGTTGACCTAGCTCGGAGCATCTTGATTATTTTCATCACCTTATGTAGGAACTTACACATTAATTTCACTCGAAAAATCTATGGTCACTAACATAAGGTCCCCATAACAATTCAGTTGGTTTATTTGCTTTCTAGAGATAAGACTTTATCTACAAGTAATGTGTCAAAGCAAATCTACAGGGAGACGTAAAATAATTGGGACTGGCCTTTGATTACCTAATAGCTCATTCATTAACACAGCTAATCACCAACAAAATCCGTCATATTTTATTTAAAATTGCTTAAATAACCGAGTTTGAAATGTTTCGTCCGTCACTGATTCGTGGCGCGAGTTTGGACACTGCTGATGTGTCCGGCTATGGAATTACCAGGAGCCGGCGAGCATCGCTGTCGGTTGAGCAGCGCCGGAAGTTGAGCTTGCTCCGCACGTCGAGCATCCCCTCCCCGTTGACGCCGGTGAGCCACATTTACCATTTGGTACCCTGCCCGAGAAAAGACTGTAATCAGGTATAGTTTAGTTACCCTTAATTTGTATGTATTGTGGCTAATTGTGTGTCGCTTTTATGTGAGTATAAGCGTTGAGTGGTTTGAGTTCTCTGTCGTATGGTGCTCAACTTACGGGTGCTACTAAAATTTTTGTCCGCGTTACTAGGTTATAAGAGACGTTTTTTATAATTGTCTAGTGTTGACAGTTATTTATACCTAAATTTTCATTATTTATTCGTTAACAAGGTGTACCGAAACGTGAATCACAATTCGTGACAATTTATGTAAGAAATCTTCAGCAGGTAGGTATTACCTACCTTTTTAGGGTTCCGTAGCCAAATGGCAAAAAACGGAACCCTTATAGATTCGTCATGTCCGTCTGTCTGTCTGTCCGATCGTGTCACAGCCTTTTTTTTCGAAACTATAAGAAGTATGCTGTTGAAACTTGGTAAGCAGATGTATTCTATGAACCGCATTAAGATTTTAACACAAAAATAGAAAAAAAACAATAAATTTTGGGGGTTCCCCATACTTGGAACTGAAACTCAAAATTTTTTTTTCATCAAACCCATACGTGTGGGGTATCTATGGATAGGTCTTCAAAAATGATATTGAGGTTACTAATATCATTTTTTTTTAAACTGAATAGTTTGCGCGAGAAACACTTCCAAAGTGGTAAAATGTGTGTCCCCCCCCTGTAACTTCTAAAATAAGAGAACGATAAAACTGAAAAAAATATATGATGTACATTACCATGTAAACTTCCACCGAAAATTGGTTTGAACGAGATCTAGTAAATAGTTTTTTTTTAATACGTCATAAACTGAATATTTTGCTCGAGAGACACTTTCAAAGTGGTAAAATGTGTGCCCCCCCCCCTGTAACTTCTAAAATAAGAGGACGATAAAACTAAAAAAAATATATGATGTAGATTACCATGTAAACTCCCACCGAAAATTGGTTTGGACGAGATCTAGTAAATATTTTTTTTTTAATACGTCATAAATCGTAATGATACGGAACCCTCCGTGCGCGAGTCCGACTCGCACTTGGCCGGTTTTTTTTTATTTGCGTGTAGAAATCCCAAGGACATGGTCTCTACAGAACCTTATATACGTTGATGTCGCAATTTGTACCGCCATGAACCTAGAATGTGTTATAGTCGATTAATTTGCGAAAAGCCAAGAAAAACTTTAATTTCGCCCAAAGCTGACGCTTTAGCCTTATACTATTATTATTAACAAAGTCGACTACTTATCGTATTCTATTCAAATCATCGTATTCATTTCAAAGAGTCAGACACATTTCAGACGTAACCCAAACACATTAGATACACAAAAGATTATCGAACGTCAATTCCAGCAAAGATTTTCAGTTTATAATCATTAAAAATAATCATCAAATATCGACATGATCGATGGGTGACGCAAGTTACAAGCTCTTAACCCAAATATCGGGCAGACTAAACAGTTTTGACTAAGTTTATGTTTCCTATATTCGGTCGTGCAGCTGCTAACAATGAACCATTTATTAACCATATTACCTACAACTCTCTACGGGGTCTATTTGTGGCGCTTATAATTTAGATTTTCAGATAGTATTGCCATAATGTAATGAAATCACTATGGTATTGCAATTCTAAGCTTGCAGAATAGAATACCTACCTAGGTATTCTATTCTGCAAGCTTACGATCTTTTTGGCGTTCCGAATCATTGGAAGTACATCTATTGTATTTTTTTAAACATTTTTCTATCAGTGTGATTTTTAATATCGGGTGGCGCCAACGTTTCCTTACCTACTTACAACCTTTGAGTAGAAAGTCTAGATAATCATTGCCTCTTTTAAAGTCCATTATGTAGGTACCTACCTACATACTTAGTAGGAACAATATTATGTGAGTGAAAGGCCATCTCAGAAATTGCCTATTTGTTAATGGTCTATGAAGAAAATGTATTGTGTCATATACCAAGTTAGTAGAAGAAATTCTAATTGCAGCTCAACTATAATTTAGGACACTCAACACCGTCCCACGACGTTACCGTTGGCGATGAATGATTTTAAAATATGTCCGTCTGAACATTCAAGTCCAAGTTCATACTTTTAAAATAAATACTCGAACATTTTCTATAATAAACCAAACACGCCGTGAACTATCTGTCAATAAACGCATTGGATGCCAATAGTAATTCAAAACACCGCTTAAATGAAATCAATAGCACATAACGACTTATTAATAGTTACTGCTTATTTTTAACGCGTACCCATTGCCAGAACACTAAAAGTTCAAATAAATAATTTGTAGAACAATATTCTCATTGTCGCGACTGATTTAGATCGCTGGCAACTCCAGGGTCTGTTGTGACGTCACGACCTTTCTCGTAAACATTATTGTGTTAGGGATCTCGTACGTTATTCTTTTGTTTTCGTTTTAAATGTGGAATGGGATATTTATGAGGTTTTATAAGTGCGTTGAAAGTGTTATGTGTATTATATTGAGTTGCTTGAATTAACTGTGAGGCCGGACTTAGGCATGTACCTAGGTAGGTAGATAGACACACTGATGACTGCCAAACGCGGTGCTGTAGCGATGATAAGTACATATATTGTATGATGCGGTCACAAGAATTCTCACAGCCAGGCTCGGATCAAATGTGCCGCACAAATATTTCTTCGGCGCCAAGATCGAACGCACGACCTAAGTCGCAGAAGCCGATCTTTCTGCCAGTAGAGGCGTCGATGTGGATATAGAAGAGCCAAAAGGGGGCGAGCCAATTGCCAATATCTGGACAGAATTCCTAACTCCGAGCAAAAACAGTTGTTTCGACTAGAAAATCGAAGCTAGGACCTCACGTTCAATCTCAAAGTTTAAAATTATGCATGAACTCATATGCCAATCTGCGTAAACCTTGTATTTTAATGCATTGTACAATGAAAACCAGATATAAGTTTAGTTTTTAATGAACATTCAAATAAAAGAAAATTCTAAGCGTTCCTACGTTATGTAATAACAACAAAGAAATAGCATTTCAAACCGAAACAGAATACCTATTCGGCGCCTGAACGTTTAGTTTGATGTTTAAACAATAATGGATTTAACATTTTGCGTATTTATTCTTCTTGGACGGCTAAAATAGCCACTTTTGATGAATCATTTTTTTTTAATGAATAGAAAGTATTTCGTCCAACAAACGTATTGAATCAGAAGACGCAGGTTCGGATCCTGCCTGCGGTCAGCCTTCACTATAATAATTGTATGATCCTAGCATGGATACAAAAATATACTTTTCTATTTTGTTTGAAAATGTTGAAGACCTCGGGAAGCAAAGCAAACAAATATAAAAAAAAATATCAGGGTGACGTAGGTACAGAAGTGCTGGCTGTAACTGTCCTAATGCTGATACAGTTTACGTGCCAATCCAACCAAAAATATTATATTCTTTCTTAATTTTTCATAATTGCCGTTGGCGTCTTGTATACCTAACAGGATTTTTTGACTGAAAAAAGAAATAATAAAAAAATAGCTGTTGTATGGGTACTGGCTAGGGTTGCAAAAAAAAGGAAGTGTCCAGGAGTTTTTAATTTCTAAGTAGTGCCAGTGTTTGGAGGTGTCTACTGTTTCAGTATAGATAATAATGCACCTTTCAACCAAAAAAAACTAAATCAAAATCGGTTCATCCGTTCGATAGGTACGATGCCACAGACAGACACACACACACACAGACACGTCAAACTTATAACACCCCGTCATTTTTGCGTCGGGGGTTAAAAAAATATACTTACTCGCCGTCACCGACGTTCATAATACTGACGGCGACGCTTATAATACCGACGCCTATGACGCCGATAACAGTTACCTATAACACCAAAGCCTATTATAACGATGCCAATAATAACACCGATGCCTAATATGCCTATAAGATGCCTATAAGATTTACGCCAATAACCCCGACGCTAAGAATTATTTATTTATTATTAATAACCATAAGACTGACGCTTATAAATAGCACCAACGCCTATAATAACACCGATACCCACACATAAGACCCACTAACGCCTATAAGACCGACGCCCGTAACAACTCTGACGCCTATAATAAGACCGACGCCCGTAACAACTCTGACGCCTATAATAAGACCGATGTTCACATAACCGACACCTATGAGACTGACGGCCAAAAGAACAACGCCTAAAACACCGACGCCGAAATAAGACCATAAGATTGAGTTAAGTTAGAAAGTTCTAAGATTTGGTGTCATCTTCTGGGGAAATTCAACCCACAGTAAAAAATATTCCTAGTGCAAAAGAGGTCATGTTTGGGTTAAAAGTAACGGATTCATGCAAACCGTATTTTGAGAGATATAAAATACCTACTTACTCTTCCATCACTTTACATATTTGAAGTCGCTGTGTTCGTGAAGGCAAATACAAATCTGTTTCTAAAATTATCAGACGTTAGTCAACGTAACCGACGAGATAAAGGCAGATTATGTGTGAGACCATCTAATACAGCACTAATGCATAAAAGTATATTCTGCATGGCACCACGTATATACAACCACTTACCAAAGGAGCATAAGGACAATAATATTATAAATTTATTCAAGAAAAAACTAATAGAATACCTTACAATCAAATGTTTTTATAATGTAAAGGATTATTTTAACTTTTAATTATTTATTTTATCATATTTAAGTAAGGACATATCCTATATAAAATATTTTAATTATAGGCAGCAATAATAGTTGCGACTTGTGATATTTTTAATTATTTTTTTTAAATCAGCTGTTCCATACATTTTGACTGTGTAGGTATTGCACTTTTGTATGAAAAATAAGTTTTTTTTTCATAACCGACGAAAAATATCAACGCAAGGGGGTCCAGAATCATGTTCTGAATTCGTGGTAAGCGGATGTGCATCGATGTCCCTTCCACCCTGTATACATGGCTACGATTTGAGCGATTAGAGATATTAGGTATCGCGCAGAAGTCTGTAGTATCGCGTATCGCTACTTATAGTATCGCATCGCGATGTTGGTACGGCGCTAACTTAATTATGTTCTATACTCAATAGGTACGTATGTACAGTCAGCAACAAAAGTTGATGAACACATACAATATTGCAAAACATCTGAACACTAAAAGATTCCATAAATAAGTGTCGTGACGAGAGGAGACAATAATCTTATCATTTGAACTTTACAAAAGCAGTGAACACCAATTTTCCATAAGTCGCTGAACATCAATAGCGACCACATTAGGTTAACAAATAATAATGTTTTCAATTTGTTGGGTGTTAATCTAATTTTGTAATGTAATTGTGTAAATGTAATTTGAAATGTTCAGGAACTTATGGAACAGTGCTAAAACTGCTCAGTATGAATATCAAAGTAGTTTTTTATAGGTTTTATGGCATGTTTGCAAAGTACTTTTAACCGAAATTTGGACGTTTATTTGTATATACTTTTTATGTATGTTCGGGCATAACTCTGTCGTATATAGACGGATTTGCAAAATTCTTTTTTTGTTCAAAAGGGCTTTTTTCCGAAATGGTCCCATTTAAATTTCATACAGTTTAGATGATGAATTTCGGAGACAGAAACCAGAACTCTTCAAAAAATTACAGCAAATGAACCGCAATTGCTGCTATTGCAATTGCATTGTATACACAATCACACATCATAAAACCACAATCACACAACTTAAAGGGTTACGCAGATTTTCTATCAAAGTTATTAATTTGAAAGTGCTATGGTCTCATTTAAATTTGATAAGATGTGAGCAGTAAAAATACTGAAAATATAACTTTTAACAAAAAAATAAAACCGCCTTCAAAATATAATAAAAATCTCTTTGACGAAAACAGTTTCGGAAGTCAGCGGCAAAAACAAAAAAATCACTCAAGTTAGAAGCCATCGACTTCCGAAACTGTATTAGACAACATTATTTTTATTATTTTTTGAAGGTAGTTTTAGATTTTGTTATCAGCCAATTCTTTTTTTTTTGGTTTTGTTTATTTTTATTTATTAAATTTATTATGATGATTGGATGATAGTGAGTGATGAATGATTGATATATGAAGGATGATACACATTGAAGAATAAATATGTCGTTCTTTGTTGAAGCCTCACACGGATTATTGCGACGCACTTTTTTATTGATAGGTTTTAATTGGCTGTGCTAGGGTCCTTTTTAACCTACTTTAAATAAGAGGTTATCAATTCTAATGTTTATATATTTTTTGTTCTCACGAATCAGCATACTCATAGTTATAGTTAATATTATTATATCTTACTTGTTGTTTTTTCTTACTGCATTCTCTTGTTCCCTATGTTATGCTGTGCGAACAAATTAATCGGTTACTTTCTTTCTTACTTTTGAATATTGCTAGTAAGCATAAAACTTTTTGTATCCTATTTAAATAATATTTAATTGATATTCTGAACTGTTGTGTTTATTCGGCAATGATTTGATAACGAATAACATAACTTTTACCAAAAATATAAAACCACCTTCAAAAAATAATAAAAATATGCTTCGACTTCCGAAACTGTTTTAGATAAAAATATTTTTATTATTTTTTCAAGGCTGTTTTATTTTTTTGTTAAAGATTATGTTATTTCTATATTTTTAGTGATCACATCTTACCAAATTTGAATGATACCACCGCAGGAGCTTTCAAACTCACTTCAACTTTCAAATAAATAAATTTGATAGAAAATGTGTTTGTACCCTGATATACTGAATATATCTGCGTAATTCTTTCGAGTGTACAGATGTGATGTTACGATAGTAGCAATTTTTGGAGAGTTCCGTTGTCTGTCTCCGAAATTCATCATCAGATCTGTATGAAATTAAAATGGGAGCACTTCGGACCCTTTCGAACAAAAAAGAATTTTGCAAATACGTCTATATACGACGGATTTATGCGAACATGCACATAAAAAAACAACCGAATTGATAACCTCCCCATTTTGAAGTCGGTTAAAAATGCGGTGCCTTGTAGCAAACGGTTCTGGGTTTAACGAAAAGGAAATCGGCTATGTTCAGCGACTTTTGTATTTATTGCAGATCATATAATTATGTCACTAGTAATGATCAGCAATTAATGGTTTAACCGAGTTCAGCGCCTTTTGTAGTCCAGTAATGACAAGTTATTTTGCAGTTTACTTTGATCACTAACTAATGGTGTCTACTCATGTTTAGGAAATTTTGGAAATCAATTATGTTCAAGGACTTCTGTTGCTGACTGTACCTACTATTATAATGTATATTAGCTTTGGTATAAGCGTTGGTGTATTCAAAAATAAAATAGTCAAAGTACACCCAATTAACAATTTATTCACGTTAATTATATAAGTATCAAGTGCAAAAACATTTAATCTCCATATTACCCATGAAAATATATAAAAAACGTTGGTACTTTGTACCTTAATACAACCTTTATAGGGTCAATTTTACAAAAGTCGATTAAAATTTATCAAAATAATAATTACTCTGATATAAGTTAGTATCTACTTATGCACTACTACATTATTATTTTAAAATATCACCATTATGCCTCATATATTATTTCTTATAAAATTCGTCTAATTAATTGTGAGGTGAAATCGTTTGGTTTGATTTAACAGCCTTATTTTAAACACTCCATTATTTCTAAATAAATCATGAAAAATATATATTTATCAAACATATAAATATGAGTTATGTAATTCATTGAAGGCCCTTATTCCGAAATATTACACATACTTATATTTAAATAAATACTATAACCCTAACATATATTGTATGATAAATTCTCTTTGTATATATACAATTAAAGTATATATAACGTTAATGTATCTAATTTATTAGTAGACCCTGTTTTTTTTTTACAAATATATCGAAGTGAATAGACTGTTCATAAT
The DNA here is from genome assembly GCA_958496365.1 of Subacronicta megacephala. Taxonomy (NCBI): domain Eukaryota; kingdom Metazoa; phylum Arthropoda; class Insecta; order Lepidoptera; family Noctuidae; genus Subacronicta; species Subacronicta megacephala. The sequence continues at coordinate 15,092,708 of OY292518.1, forward strand.
TATATGAGCAACTAGGGAAATAAATTAAACTTTATCTCAATGGGATAAAATACATGTCCGAATGACACCTGCTGTCGGTGTACGTTCTAAACTATCCTTTGTGTTGTTGAGATAAAGTCCTTAGTTGATCAGATAGTTTTGAGCAGTTTGCGCAGATATTTGATGCTGACTGAACCCAGTGTTCCAATATAATTCAGATCAATATAATTTTTTTTTATTAATTATTATATTTTTATAAATTTTATTAATAACTAGCTTTCCGCCCACGGCTTCGCCCGCATGTTTTCTTGACTTTCGTGTACAAACTTCACATAAACCATCTACTAAATAGTCCGAACAAAGCCTACACATTTGGTTTGGATAGGTGAGCCCGTTCTTGAGTTATAAAATTACAACGAAAAGTGGCATTGATTTTTATATATAGATAGATTATAATTTTATGCCAGACACAGAGAGGGCTATAGCAGTTTGTGACATCAGAAAGCGGGAAGAGCTCACAGCATTTCCTCTCAATCCTCATCAAAATCTTTCTATCTTAGAACTTTATTAGCAGATTATTTTATTATATTTTAACATTCGACTCACAATTCGAAACTGCGTCCCTTCGGTTAAGTACACCGGACGCTTTACCAAATAAGCTACCGAGACCACTTTTCTTTCACTAGAAAATTCATATCTTAGTTTATTAGCAGATTTCAATACTTTTTTTAAATACGAGCCACATTTAATTACATTGTTCATTATAAACCCTATTTTTAATAAATAAAGCATCACCAATAAAAAACCTACCCCTTTGTCTTACTCATCAAAATATAACCATTGAATTGCCAACCCTTCTAGAATCTAAGGCTTTTCGATATTTACGTAGGTACTGTTTGTTCGACGAAACTGTGCGCATCTTAAGTTCGTCTTTCCGAACTCGAAAATCAACTAATTTTACTAAATTAGTTGATTTTCGAGTTTTTATACATAATTATTGAGAATAGTATGGAAAGTGATTATGAATGTGAAATACATATTTACGATCCCAATAGTCAAAACAGTTTTCATTAAAAAACTATCACTTCAATAACCACACATTTTACCACTTTGGAAGTGTTTCTCGCGCAAACTATTCAGTTTAGAAAAAAATGATATTAGAAACCTCAATATCATTTTTGAAGACCTATCCATAGATACCCCACACGTATGGGTTTGATGAAAAAAACAAATTTGAGTTTCAGTTCCAAGTATGGGGAACCCCCAAATTTTTTTGTTTTTTTTTCTATTTTTGTGTGAAAATCTTAATGCGGTTCATAGAAAACATCTACTTACCAAGTTTCAACAGCATAGTTCTTATATGTAGTTTCGAAAAAAAAGGCTGTTTCACGATCGGACAAACAGACAGACAGACATGACGAATCTATAAGGGTTCCGTTTTTTGCCATTTGGCTACGGAATCCTAAAAAACTGTGATGAAATCTGCATGCCTGAGAGACTCCCATGAGATCCGGGTGGTGGAACCATAACCTAACCCCCCACATTCAAAAGACACCGGAGCCTTATAATTAGGTATATATATATTTTTTACCTCTACATTCTATAAATTAGACTTAGTGATACAAGGCAGGCCAAGTTCAGAGTAGATTTTGTTCCAGAAGTCGACTCTCTCCTTGTCTACGTTGCTTGCTAGTTGTATATCATGGTCCAGTATCAGGCATTCTTTAGAAGTCGAGGTATATGGCCTCCATTCTACCACTTCTTTACTTGGCGTTGGATTCCTGAAAAATGAAAAAATAATACTTATAAAGTTATTTCAGTGAAGGAAAAATTCGATTGCGGGCTGGATTCGAATCTGCGTCTTCCGGTTAAATACACCAGACACACCTATTTATTTACTCATTTATTTATTGGGACTTCAACAAGGAATACACTACACATTCTACATAAATAAGTCAAGTCTTAAGTAAATATGTTTCCTTAATTACAGAAGGCCACATCATTCCCAAAATTAAAAAAAAAGCACATTAAAGGAATACTGATATAAAAAAAAATGTTGATGTCAAATTCACAATTACTTACAATTTAGATATTATGTATATTAATTTACAATTATGTCAATATTTAAACAAAAATGAAATATAACCTATGACTTTATGTCAAAGCCATGCCATATTTTCGGCTTGCGCAAATGTTTTTTTTGTTTTGTTTCGCAAATTGTTCGTCTATATAAAAAGGGATTCATGTCGCAATTCTTATGTCGCTATAACATATATCTATTTCGACATTTCATGGTTGATCTTATAGTAAAAGTGTGTAATGACGATGCCTTGGGTGTCGAATTAAAGACAAGTGACTGCGTTGAATATCGGTATAATAAATGCATGTCTTAAAAGCTAAGGTACAATATATAGGGTGGAGGCGCGTCACACACTACAAGTGTTTTTTGTAATCATTACTAATTTCATCCCTTAAAAAGTAAATAAGTGATTTAAAATAACTGTTTTATAGCATAGAATGAGTATTTACAAATATAGGATGTTGGATTGCAATGGGATGGGAAAAATAAGGTTATCGCGGGTAAAACCGCGGGTACACAGCTCGTATCTCATATAAACTAAACTCACCCAGTCTTCGCAAAATCAGTCCAAAATTTGGTCACTTGGTATATTATCTTTCTTAATTCTTCATTTTTTTCATAATGATTGTGCGTAATCGCACTATGAAATAGATAAAACAAGTCTTCTGCGTGACAAGCACCTTTGATGTTTTCTAAACCAAATAAACCTTTCAAAATATTCACTTCAGTTACGTAATCAAACCTATACAAGTACGTAGGAGCTAAGCTCTGATAGAAATGCGAAAATCTATGCGCTTGGTATAAGAAAGTATTATCAGTTTGCAAGTCAACAGAAGCTTGAACATTTGCTTTGGAAAAATCTTCATCTCCAATATAAAATTTCTTTATTCGTTGACCAAGCTCTTTTAATTTTTCTTTCGACGCTTTTGTGGCTACGTCTCTAGGAACGAGATATGATGGATCTTCATTCAGAATTTTCGCTTTCTTCAAATGGCCACTGACCATTAAAATCCCTTCTGCTGAATTGTAACCGATTAACAGTGGCATTTTGTTCACTTTCCCAGCTAACATCATATCTAAAGGGTCCTCAGTCAAGAACTGTTCTTGACCTTCAAATGTTTTTTCCACTGTTGGGGTGAAATAAATCGGCAAGCCTCTGAGTTTTTCATCTTCCGATCTCACTTTCATAGTTATTTTTGCTAAATCAATAGCAGGAAGTCCTCTTAGATAATCTAATAGTTCTTTAGGATTGTTTGTATCTTTGCCTAAAACTTTGCCTGCTCTAAATGCCCGTTCTACAGGTTGATGTGCTATTGTCCAATATGACAAACAAACTCCACTTTGCGCTATCGCTTTGTTGAACAGGCCTTCTGACATTGGTGATAACATGTGATACGTCACAGCCCCAGCACCAGCACTTTCTCCAAATAAAGTGACATTATCAGGATCTCCACCAAAGTTGGTAATGTTCTCTTTGACCCATCGTAAGGCTAAAACTTGGTCTTTTATTCCAGCATTGCCTGGAACTTCAGGTACGTCCAAACAAAGAAAGCCTAAAGCTTCAAGTCTGTAGTTTATAGTAACTAAGATCACATCATGTTGGATCAAATATTCGGGACCATATATTTCAGCATTTCCAGAGCCTGACATAAAGGCGCCTCCGTGAATGTAGACCATTACAGGTAGTTTAGAGCTAGGTTGTAAGGACTTTGTATACACATTCAAGAAGAGGCAGTCTTCATTTCCTTCTATGTATTCTGTGGTGAGAAAGTCATATTGAGGACACACAGGCCCATGTTCTGTAGCGTTGATTATGCCTTCCCATGGTTTTACTGGTAATGGTGCCTAAAATATTAAATTCACAGCTATATTTATGAAGGATAAGGCAGACGGGTACTAATGTACATCCACTTTTCGCAGGTGTAGTAAGGTCCCAAGAGGGCGAGCCTATTGATATTAACTGGGCACAAATCCCATCTCCGAGCTGCTTCTGAGAATTTCATAGAAAAATCAATAATACTCTGCTCAAAAATCGAATGAAGTTACGCTAAGCATCTCTAGATTAAAAAGGCAGTTAAAAAAATACTTTGCTATTCATTAATTGGTTAGGTATAAACCTTCAATGCAAGATCAAATTAAATGTCATAGATAAGTGAATTATATTTTTGCCATTGACGAGAAACTCTTCATTATTCGAAATCACATTTGGAAATCATTCATTTTATAATTTAAAACAATACAAATAACATACAAAATGAGTGTCACCTTGAACCTAAGCTCTCCAATTGGTGGTTGACCGTAACGGACACCTTTGAAGCTGTAGTAAGGGCTCCCATCTAAACATTTCTTGACGGCGCCCTTCAATGAACCCTGTTTCACCGTTACCACTGGGCCATCCTGAAAAATAATAGTGTGATAATAATACAAAAAATAAAACCACCAAATTGAGATTACCTCCTTCTTTGGAATCAATTTGGATCATCAATTTAAAAAAATAATAATACCGGTTGTTTGCTTTCTATGTCTTCCTTGTAAAGAATAGAAAGGTTGTCTATGGCGTATAAACAAAGACTAGAATGACATAAAACCATCTGGCTATTAAACTTATAAATACAAGTGACTGCATATTATCGCTGAAGAGAACGCGAGTAGCCTCTATCTAATCACTCCAATTAAGTGGAGAAAATAAAAGATGACACATCACAGAATGTGCACTCTAAAATAAGGAGATAAACATCAAATCTGATTAAAGCCAAGGGGCTGATTGCAGATGAATAGATTTTATCCATCTGCAATCAGCCCACTGGCTTTAAAAAAATAAGGCTTGAATAAAGTAGCAGAACAATTTAGTTTTAACGTAATAAGAATTTAAATTCAATTTTGTCCTTGTCAGTAAGGAGTGGTCTGGTTCCTCAAAGACGAGGAATATTTTACTCTTTTCTGTCTTATTTTGGATAAGCTTTTTATGAAAAGAATCTGCTAATAAACATGGCAGAGGGCATGCTGGCCCGTTTATTGATGCAGGTCCGGTTAAGGCTAAAGCATCAGTGTTGTGTTGTGCACGAAATTCAAAATATTCTTGGTTTTTCGCAAATTATTTGGCTATAACACATTCTAGGTACATAGCAATAGAAATTGTATTTAAATTATATTATAAAAAAATAAACAAAAAAATTGCAAAAAAACAATAATAAAAATTGAATTTCACACCCAAGGCCCAATGCTTTAGCATTAAATAGATACAAGTAGCAGCAAGCGATACAAATCCAGATTATGCTGACCTCTTAATGTCAACCTCTGTACTGTTTGTGCATAAAGAAAAGGAACAGCTTAAATAGGATTTGTAAAAACCATCTGGCTATTAAACTTATGAATACAAGTGACTGCATATTCCGGCTTAAAAGAACACAACTCCTAGCTTCAATCTAAACACTCCTATGAAGTGGAGAAAATAAGAGATTACACGTCACAAGATGTGCACTCTCAACTATAAGGAAATTAACATCAAATCTAATTAAAGCCAAGGGGCTGATTGCAGATGGATATATAAATTTAAAGAAATAAAATGGGATTTGTTTTGCTAGACCTGTAGCCTTGTATACAAACAGGACACATAACCCCATAAAAATGAACTATTAAAACAATATAAGGTTGTGGTTAAAAAGTTGCTTTAGGGTACATGAAAATACAAATCAATTACATACCTAGTAAAAATAATAAAATACAAAATATTATTACGTTCCTATTGTCATTTTTTTTCCTTCCTACAACAACTACTTATTTCTTCTCTTACAAAAGCAATTCACTAATTCTCTACCATTATTTTTCATTTTTGTCTGATACATTAAAATTATTATGTAAAAACAAGAAAAAAAATAGCTTTCCTTGATGTGCTATGGAATAACTGTAAGCGAAACTGTAAGCGCATTGCATGCTGTGTTTACCTATAATTGGTTGAGCAGCATTGGTCTCGACAACCAACATTATATCATGTTATTAACTATGTTCCGCTGTAACAACTGTTGGTAGACCAAATAAATAAAATTTAACAATTAGAAAAATTTAGTTGACACTTACCTCTTCCATGATTATTCACCTCTAACTAGAGCCACGGTTATATAATACCTATACGTTACCTAACTTGATTGTAATAATTTATTCTAATGTTTTTACACATTATATTTTACAAAACTTATTCACACAGTATAGGTACATGTCATGACACTAATCTGAAATGTATTATTCCTCTTCACTTGAATTGCAGCACGCAACGTAACATTGCTTTGATAGCTCGAAAGAATAAGAACCAATAAAAAAATAGATTTGGACTTTAATCGGTTTGAAAACTATACAACTGTATTATAAGTTGAAAACTTGAAACCAATGGAAACAAAACAAAACAAATTCAATGTCAAGACTGTCAAACTCACAGATGTGAGATGTCAGTTAACACATGATAATGTGTCAAAATCAAAACTGTCAACCCTCAATTACTCAATAAGGCAAAGGCAATCTAAAAACCTGAAAATCTAACTTTAAACCAATTTTTATTGACCGTGTCACGTTGCCTCTTTTTACAAATACTTTCGTGGACTAATTATTAGTTGTGTGGTATTGGTTTTGATGAAGATATTCAATTCTTTCATCGGTGCTATTGATAAGTGGTATTGCAGGGATAAAAGTTTGTGAACTCGTCGTATTATTATTTAATCCACTTAAGTGGTATCCTACATACTGTAACTGAGTAGGTAAGTTTAATTCCGTAGTCATTCAAAGGTTGAAATTCTTTTGACCACCAGTAAGTCTTGTAATGAACAAATTATTATGTAGGCCGCAAACACTCAGGTCACTCACCTTAGGGCTGTCATTTGATGAAAAACACCTTACGTGATACTTTATGCGTCGCGTAATTTTTTCTGTGATTTTATACATGATATGGGTCTAAATACACGTTGAGCGAGTCCTTAATTATGAATCTTTCCAACCTCAACACACGTTCTCGGATTAAATTAGGCTATTTGGATATTTTTACTGGTTAGGTAGGTACCTATTCCAGTATACTTTAATGTACTTTGTACTACCTAATAATAGAAGATTAGAAGAAAAGTGAACGATCGATCAGTCGTGTGTCACTGATGAGAAAGAGATAGCAAAACTAAATTACTTGTACAGTTTGTTCGAAATAACTAGGCCTGTATGAAGTTGGCCGCAAGTGTTTTAGCAGTGGTAAATTTTAATAGAAAGAGTCGATGTAAAGACTGTAATTGGATTCGTACTTGTATGTTTCGCATTTGTAATTATTTACATACAATCATTATATAACATCACGCCTGTATTCCCCGAAGGGTTAGGCAGAGGTGTATGTGAAGGCAAATTTCGACATGGCGGGTAGGAGTCGCGGTGGCTTAGCGGTCATAGCGTCTGGTGTACTTAACCAGAAGACGCAGGTTCGAATCCTGCCCACGGTCGTATTTTTCCTTCACTAAAATAACTTAATAATGTTTGATTGAAACCAGCCGACCGAAATTATGGCAGTGAAAAATGTATTTAGTAGAGAGCGGTTGGTAAAACCGATAAACTTTGAAGTGAGTTTATAGTATGTTATATTTAGGGTTGCCATCTCTAAAATCAGGTAACCAGGACAAGAAGCACGAAAACCCCGGATTTTGGAGCTTGGAACCCGGACATGTGGACAGTGTTTTCTTAAAGTTATTCAATAAAATATTTATTTATTAAATTTGAAAGGTACATGTTAAAAATTATGATCGAATACAGTTTATTAATCTATTTTTCATAGTTATATCGTCCGGTAGCGACCGATGACTTGACAGCTTTTAAACCCGGACAACAAATGAAACCACGCCCGGACGCTCCCCGGACGCCCTCCAAACTTGGACAAATCCGGGGAAACCCGGACGGATGGCAACCCTAGTTATATTAGACCCCGAAAAGCACGTAATTAAGCAATTTTACCTGTGTGGCAGTTCGGAACGGCTAACTTAAGGTCCTATAGCTAGGCAGACAGGTAATCACGGCTACAGGTCAACCTATACAAATCCAGTTTAAGCTGATCTCGTATTGTGTAGGAATTCCATTCAATTAGAGGCCAGCGTAAACTGGTTTTGTATAGCTTGCTGTGTAGCCGTGCGTACCTATTGAAAGTTTTTTCTCATTTTTATTTAAGGCTAAACGTTCAGCCTTGGGCGCCAAAATTCATGTTTTATGTACACAGTGCGGCTACAGGTCAACCTATACAAAACCAATTAAAGCTGATCTCGCATTGTATAGGCATCCTCATAATCTAAAAAGACCAAGGTAAACTGGTTTTGTATAGCTTGCTGTGTAGCCATCCGTACAACTACGAATAGGAAAATGGTATAGGTTAAGTGGTGTTCGATACCTACGAGCTACTTCTTAATACCTACGTTTCATGATGCGATAAACATACCACCACGCCAGTATTCCGCCGAAGGGTAAGGCAGAGGTGTAGGTGCTTAATGTACACCCACAGTCCGCTGGTGTGTTAAGGTCTCCCCTATCGCCATTCACAGGGCACATATCCAAACTCCGAGCTGCTATTGAGAATTTCATAGAAAAACTCAATAACAACAGCAGTCGCGCTTAGGACCACTAGACTAGTGAGGCACTTTTTTGAGGATACAATAAAAACGCAACAATAATTCTCGTCTTATATGAATATATTTTCGCCGTTTTGATAGGGTATGTAGATTGGAGTCGCATAGAACCTTAATTGCAAGTCGCCACGACAAACAAATTAGCTCAAAAATCTACAATAAAATTAACAGAAGCATACATATCTACCCATTAACCAGAAATACAATATGTAAAAAGAAACTTGACATTTGGTTAAAGTCGCTGACTTATGATGCCACAGAAGATCTTGTTAAGGCTTAACCTTTTTACTTGTTCCCTGTTATAAATCGCATGGAACACTGTTACATCATTTTCTGGAGTTGGGCGTTGGCAGCTGCGCTACAGTTTCTTACTTTTGCAGCTGTCATCGTTTAATTTGTTTTTGTTAACCTGTTTATGTTCCCAATAAACGTTATTTATTTATTTATTTGCTGTATATTAACAGCGGATAAATGGGAGGACCAACCAACCAAAGACCAACTCATTTGTCTACTTTCTTATGTTATTCTATAGATTACACTTAGTGATACAAGGCAGGCCAAGTTCAGAGTAGATTTTGTTCCAGAAGTCGACTCTCTCCTTGTCTACGTTGCTTGCTAGTTGTATATCGTGGTCCAGTAACAGGCATTCTCTAGTAGCAGAGGTGTATGGCCGCCATTGTATGTCTTCCTTACTTGGTGTTGGGTTTCTGAAATAGTTTCATGGATATGTTAGTTAATACTACTGAAATAGTCAATACGACTGCCTCATTAGCCTAGTAGTCCTAAGCGCGACTGTTGCGCTTAAGGTACTGATTTCGATCCCCAGGCCGAGCAAAGGTTAATTGGGTTTTTCTATGAAATTCTCAGTAGCAGCTCGGAGTCTGGATTTGTGCCCGGTTAATGACAATAGGCTCGCTTCCTATTACATGGGACCTACACATACCTGCGAAATGTGGTTGTACAGTAGTACACCTCTGCCTAACCCTTCGGGGAATACAGGCGTGATGGTATGTTATATTACTACTAAAATAAGATTCTCACTGATGCGATGCGAACTTGGAACAAAACGTTAAGCTAAATGCTTGTGTTACGGATGGGTTCATGTCGGTAGTGCAGTGGGTGGGTTTCTAACCGGTAAACACATGATCGCAAGTCCGACGCGCTAGCCATTATAGGCCGACCGTTTAACTCGCGTATCGCCTGCGCGGTAAGAAGGGAGCGGGGGCGGGTAACGCTACACACGGAGTCAATAATCCAAAGATTTATCTCGAGATAGACATTGTTGGTGAAGAATAAAATAATAAGTATCATTTTTAAATATTTATTTTCGCGCCCCCGCTCCCTTCTTACCGCGCAGGCGATACGCGAGTTAAACGGTCGGCCTATAGGTTACCGCCACTTCAAAAATTAGATGGATTTATGGCTGATCGTGTCTGCTCAGGGGCCAATTTTTTTTTTGGTTTGATACATTAAGATATTCCAGTATAACAGTAGTAAGAATAACTGCGACATCAACTATAACTTATTGACAACTGAGTGCTAAAAGTTTTGCTAAAAATTCGAATTTGGCGCCCCAGCAGAGAAGATAAAGCGTCGAGGTTGGGCGCGAAATTCAAACTTTTCTTGTTTTTTCTCAATTTTTTCGGCTATAACACATTCTAGACCTACATGGTACCTACTTTTGCTTAAAAATCTTTATCGATTCGGCCAAAAATTACAATTTACACCTAAATCTCCTACGATAACGGTTTTTTAAGCAAAAGTTTTAATCATTCATATCATTGTTGATGTCGCAATTTCTACTACCATATACCTAGAATGTGTTTTTGCCGAAAATTTTGCGAAAAACCAAGAAAAAATTGAATTTCGCACCCAACCCTGACCTTTTAGCCTTAATCGTAAATAGCATCATGTAACACCGGGGCTAAAGATCAATTTTATAGCACGGTTAAATCTTTCCAAAAGTGCCATATTAATTTTAAAACAATCAAGGAAAAATAACGTAACATTAATTGCCTTAACCTCTGTCAAAAATAGGTTTTATGATTACAACAGCCAACATGTTTTTAATAATACTACTGGTCTTGCTGGCGTCTAAGTTTAGGCTGTGGTTACTGCTTACTATAAGACGACACGTTATGGCTGTCCTGTTATAAAAATAAAAAAGAAACTTACCCAGTTTTAGCAAAATCAGTCCATAATTTGGTCACCTGGTATATTATCTTTCTTAATTCTTCATTTTTTTTACAGTATTTCTCCGTCATGTTATTATGAAACAGATAGAACACGTCATCTGTGTGACAAGCACCTTTAACTTTTTTTAAATCATACAAACCTTTCAAAATATTCAATTCAGTTGAGTAATTAAACCTATACAAGTAAGTAGGAGCTAAGCTCGAGTAGAAATGCGTAAATCTATGCGTTTGGTATAAGAAAGTATTGTCACTGTGCAAGTCAACAATAGCTTGAAGATTTTCTTGCGAAAAATCTTCATTCCCGATGTAAAATTTCTTTATTCGTTGACCAAGCTCTTTTAATTTGACTTGCGATGCTTTTATGGCTACGCCTCTTGGAACGAGATACGATGGATCTTTATTCAGAATTTTCGCTTTCTTCAAATGGTCTTTGACCAATAAAATCCCTTCTGCCGTATTGTAACCGATTAACAGTGGCATTTTGTTCACTTTCCCAGCTAAAATCATATCCATAGGGTCCTCAGTCAGGAATTGTTCTTGACCTTGAAATGTTTTTTCCACTGTTGGGGTGAAATAAATAGGCACGCCTCGGAGTTTTTCATCTTCCGATCTCACTTTCATAGTTATTTTTGCTAAGTCAATAGCAGGAAGTCCTCTTAGATAATCTAATAGTTCTTTAGGATTGTTTGTGTCTTTGCCTAAAACTTTGCCTGCTCTAAATGCTCGTTCTACAGGCTGATATGCTATACTCCAATATGACAAACAAACGCCACTCTGTACTATCGCTTTGTTGAACAGGCCTTCTGACATTGGTGATAACATGTGATACGTCACAGCCCCAGCACCAGCACTTTCTCCAAATATAGTGACATTATCAGGGTCTCCACCAAAGTTGCTAATGTTCTCCTTGACCCAACGTAAGGCTAAAACTTGGTCTTTTATACCAGCGTTGCCTGGAACTTCAGGCGTGTCCAGACAAAGAAAACCTAAGGCCTCGAGTCTGTAGTTTATAGTAACTAAGATCACATCATGTTGGATCAAATATTCGGGGCCATACCTTTCAGCATTTCCAGAGCCTGACATAAAGCCGCCTTCATGAATGTAGACCATCACAGGTAGTTTAGAGCTAGGTTGTAGGGACTTTGTATAGACGTTCAAGAAGAGGCAGTCTTCGTTACCTTCTATATACTCTGAAGTGAACATACTGAATTGGGGGCACACAGGCCCGTGTTCTGTGGCGTTTATTATGCCTTCCCATGACTCTACTGGTAATGGTGCCTAAAAATTTTTTTTGGTAGGTAAATAAATTAAATTCATTTATTGAATCAGATGAATAAATGTATACCTTGAATCTAAGCTCTCCAACTGGTGGTTGACCGTAACGTACACCTTTGAAGCTGTAGTAAGGGCTCCCATCTAAACATTTATTGACGGCGCCCTTCAATACACCCTGTTTGACCTTGACTAATGGACCCTCCTGCAAATGGAGATGTGGTAAAAAGTCAAGTAGTAGTAGTAGTGCCTCGCTGGCATGCCTACATGCCAGCGTGAATGGGACGCACGACCGGGGAAGTACTACCCTCCTTCAGAATATCGACGTATTACCTATTAGTACCGTAAGAAACGCAATAGTATGTATACTATTACGCGTGTCTTACGGTGAGTGAGGAGCGCCGGAGGCCCAATTCCGCCCTCAGTACCCTTCCTTCTGCTTTTCTGCTTTAAATAGGCTCGGCAATGCATCTGCAACTCCTTTGGTATTGCAGATGTCCATGGGCGGCGACGACTACTTACCATCAGGTAGCTAGCCGGTTCGTTTGTTGAGTTATGTATGGGAAATAAAGAATCTTAAACCGTAATCCTTTTTGTGCCTGTGGGCCCCAATAGCCTAGTGGTCCTAAGCGCGACTGCTGCGCTAGAGGTTCTGGGTTCGATTCTCAGGTCTAACATGGTTGGGTTTTAGGAGAATAACAACTACGGCTCTGTTAGTATTATGTAAATAGACTGTGGTGTTTCACCAGAGGTTTTTAATTAATTAATTTTTTCTCAGCCCCGCTAAGGGTCGTAGCGCAACGTTAAATAGGTTGGGCTATCAAGCTTTATTATATTAGTAGATATTATAACTAATACTGAAAAAATATAGCTACTTACCATCGGTCTTTGCGCTGAAGTGGTTTCTTATACGCGTCGTTTGATCCTTTTCTACAAACACAAATACGATATGGAAGTTGTATGTATACTGTCAGTATTTATGCTGAAATCATTGATATATCAAAAAAAAACACAACGCTACAAGATCCTGATGCTAACTAATTTACTAAAATCCGTACTGGTTATTGGTAAACGAAGCACTCGTTTTTATATTGTGTCTAAAGTATGGGACTGCTCTTTGTTTTTAATAAATATATAATTTGCATAGGGTCAGTCGAGGCAAGTGCGTAATACTTTTTGCAAAGTTGAGTTGCCGGTAAATATTTAACCAAGCTGTTTCTCCTGACAGATTTCAACATCTGAATTCCTTCTGAATTCAAGTTTTATAATAGGTATTTTAATAAACAACAGTTATCCAAAGAAGTAATTCTATGTTTTCCCTACGTTGACAGTGTTCTATGATATGTGTGCTACCAGAAAACTAATTTGTAGTTAAGGTAAGGCCCAATTCCCCCCTCAGTCTCCTTCCTGCTCCTTTTCCCATTTCCCCTTTCTTTTCCTTAAATAGGCTCGGCAACGTGTCTGCAACCCCTTTGGTACTGCAGATGTTCATGGGCGCCGACGACTACTTATCATCAGGTAGCTCGCCTGCTTGTTGCCGATTTATATAAAAAAGTTGTTTTCCTGTTGTTAAACATAGAAACATCAATTGATAAACCCAAGCCCGGGACATCAATAAAAAGAAAATTAAGAACGACATAATTTATGATCGGCACGTAAACGTATCGACGGTACAGCCGGCGCTTCCTGTACGTCACACCAAGATTTTTGTGTTTGCTTTTCAACGGTTTTATTGGATTCTTTGCGGACTATGATTATTGCAAGCTGAAAGCTTACAAAATTAGATATGGGATATTTACATGAAAAGTACCACACGGAAAATAGTAGATTGTTACACAAGGGCGGAAAGGAATCAATTCCTATACGAGGTATTTAGACTATAGGCTATAGTCCGAGTAGGAATTGATGTCTTTCACCCGAGTTAAGCACTCTACTTTTCATTTCGAATATAAGGAAAGTAAAAAATAGTCGTTTTTTGTAAATATTTATTTATATTTTCTTATCTGCTCGCCACTTCATAAAATCATTGTATGTATGTATGTATTCGATTTTATTTTATTGAGATTTTCGATTACTGTATTTGCCTCGTCTTTAACAAAATCTAGGGTCAACATGTCAGAATCACTTGAACTCATTTTTAATAAAGATTTCGATATAGCAAAAGTTAAGTTAGTATCCCGCCAAATTATATATTGTCATAGTCTATTTAAATTTTTAATTATGGAACACACCGCGTTACTGCCTCAGCCGCACGCGTTTTTTTTTAATTCACACTGGCCGTTTATAAACACACAAGACCGCAGCATTTTTTTTCTTAATTATGTTAGATTTTTTACAGCTGACTGTCTAACCTAATTTTGTACTATTTTTAAAATTACTTTCCACCCTAGGGAGGAAAGTAATTACTATGAGTTATTCCCGCCCAAGGGTGGGAAGTAGCATTTTCCACCCGCTATTCAGATCAAATAAGCACTACTTTCCAACGCTACTTATCAAGCTATACAATCCAGTTAACGCTGGCCTCTTACTGTATGGGAAGCCTATACAATGCCAGATCAGTTTAAACTGGATTTGTATAGGTTGACCTGTAGCCGTGTGTACGAAGTTCTTCTAATGTATAGAATAGCACAGGATATTCGGCTTATTATGTTCCCACTGCTGAGACATAGTCCTCCTCTCGGTAAGGGGGAGTGGGCCGTAATCCATCACGCGGGCCTAGCCTGGGTTGGTAGATGTCACATGACTTCGAAATTTTGGTTCTAGGACGTGCCTGTTTTCTCACAATGGTTTACACAAAGTACAGCGCCTGTCTGTGTTCGAACGCACGTCCTACAAGTCGTAAGTCGCAGCCGTTACCACCGGGCCACCACTGCTCCCCCAAGAGATTGCATACTGCAAAAAATACATTTGCAAGTTGCAATTGGTAATACTTTTAGTATAGAAGGGATAATACGAGGCTTCCAATTTTTTTAAATATAAAAACTAGCTTTCCGCCCGCAGCTTCGCTCGCGTGGGCAACACGATTTTGACTGTTTATTTTTTTTTCTATTTCTGGCGGAATATTACAAATTATCTAAAATTGAGACCAAATAATTTGTTCCACTATATTATTTTATTGAAATATAAAAATGACAAGTAAATTTCTTATTAATTCATTCATGTCCTTTTAGCTATTGTGGTGGTCTATCATTCTGGAGGCCTCGTAGGGTCGATTTTTATGAAGGTATAAATAGTGGAAGACCACTTTGCTCTCAAGACTTAAAATTGCACTTCTTTCTATACCACATTTATGGCTTTTCTGTCTGGTATCACACAGGCAAGGTAGAATTTCTTCTCTTTCTTTCTTCTTATATATATGCCTGCCACCCTTAATGACTCACCCTGAAATTTATTTATAGTAATTGCAAAGCTAAGATCTTAAGGGGAAACGTAATTGTTCTTAAAAACATAGTTGGAGGGTAGCAAAGGTATTCGAGGTATGAAAACTGAATCCCCTCAAGCACGTCCAGTAATCACAGTGACCTTTTTAATATTTTTGTGCACTGCTGATACTCTCAGTATAGTTCCGTTACATAGCTTAAATGGTATAAGGAGACGCAGCAGAATTACAGGTGTCCCAAGGAGGTTTAACACTGTGATGGAACTCTACAGGATAGTAAACTGTTTCGACCGCTTGTAGCACTGAATCCAATTTCTGAGCCCTCCAACGGTTTAAGAAGTATGTAATTAATAGCAGCTGAACTGTTGTTTTTCGGAGTCAGTATTGCACGTTTGCACATGCAATCTATAGACTTCGTATGTATATTAGAAAAATCAGGATACACTCTAAGATCTTTTCATCTATCATAGTCACCTGTCACTACTATATTCAGGAGATATGGTATACATAATTTCAAATTTTATAATCTCCATTTCCTATTTTAAGTAATAGCTCAGAAAACTCTCCAGCAGACGTTTCTCTCTCGTATTTCTTTTTAAATATAATCATTACGATGACGATGGATGATGACTTCGTCTGCTCGGGTTCCTCTAGGTACAACAGAATCTGACGGAATACCCCTGCCAGCAACACAGTAACTCCACCCATCACTCAATTGCTGCCTCTAAGAAGGGTTCTATGGTGTGCCTCTCAATTCCACTTTTGTGTGCCATAGAAAGCATTTTATATGTTTATCAACCAACCAGATTGAGTTTTCAAACATGATATGTGTCAAAATAAAAAGTAATATCAATCAAAAACACTAAGGAGTATTGATATCAAATTCGAAGCAAACCACGCCCAAAATATTTTTTCTCCCCTTTTTTAAGTCCGTTAGGGGATGAATTTCAATAAAATATGAAACACGTCTTCCATCAATTCTGTTAAAGAACGTTTATGCAAAATTTGAAGCAGATTGGACTAAGGAATCACGTTGTCCCATACAAACTTTGCCCCCCTTTTTCACCCACCCACAACTTAAGCGGTATTCCTATTTGTGACCAATGACCATGCGTTGTTGACTGGTCTCTCAGTACTATGCTGTGTATGTATATACTAGATGGTCGCATTACTTGGCAAGTCCATGTTAACAAGATCACGTGCCTTCTAGGGTTGGCAATATCTGCGTTTGTTTTTGCGCTGTATCCTTGGCCTATATTAGCACAGTTGTCGCACTGTAAAAAGATATTTTGATGACCCTATTGTTGTGTGGAGAGTGTATGGCATATTCCAATCGTTTCACTGCCAATTTTGTAAAATGTAGGTATATTTTGTAAAGTTTGTTGTTGTAGAAAGATGTTGTCCTTGATGGGAACGACTAGTTCGTACTGAAATGGGTCCCTTTTCTTTACTTTGTGTTAAAAATAGGTATTAAATATTCACTTTATCACAATTAAGAGTTATTTGTTTTTCTACACTGCTCTCTCGTAGTAATTGTACTGGGAGTTTCCCGGAAATCACCTTGGTGAACCTTAACAGCCAGTACGGGCTGTTAAGGTTCGCAGCGTATCAGTAACTCCAAATTTGTGGCAGGTAGCCATGGGCGGCATCAGGATTAAGCTTACATTAGCTTTTATTTATAGGAAAGTAGGACAACAACTATGTACACAAATTTTCGTATGAATCGGCAAACCAGCAGACGACACTTGCAATACCAAAGGAGTTGCAGATGCGTAAGCCTGTTCACTTACCGTCAGGGGAGCAAGCAACCCACCAGATGGTAAGCGGCCACCACTACCCAAAGACTGGCCGTGTTCTTCTAGCATTGTCATAACAACGTAAAGAAAACACAACCGAGCCACTGCCTACCGGTAGAAAAAAGGTAAGGAAAGGAGAAAAGGCGAAGGAATCGGGATTCCGAACTCTTCACGTCGATATTCGGTAGGAGAGCAGTACTCCTCCGTTCGTGCCGACCAATTACAACCTCCTTAATCACTACATAGTATAAAACAAAGTCGCTTTCTCTGTCCCTATGTTCCTTTGTATGCTTAAATCTTTGAAACTACGCAACGGATTTTGATGCGGGTTTTTTTAATAGATAGAGTGATTCAAGAGGAAGGTTTATATGTATAATACATACATATTTTAGTATAGAAAAACCGAGAAACTACGCGGGCGAAGCCGTGGGCGGGAAGCTAGTTCGGAATACAACAAAAACTGACAATGCTTGTCAGTTTTTGTTGTATTCCGAAATTACTGTTTAATTCAAAAAAATTAATGGCATAAGAACCTGCTTCAGACTACCTACAAAAAAAAAACCGCATCGGTTCAGCCATTCTTAAGTGATGTTATTTGATAATTTGATAATTGATAATTTTATAGTAGGTAGAATTGCCGTTATGTTGTGCCGAAGGACTCCGAAGGAGTAACAAATTCATATTTTTTTTTAGCAGTTCGGTTTAACCTTTTGAACGCCATTGTCACATATATGTGACAAACGAAATCTTACCTTGAATGCCAACGTCACAAATATATTACAAAATATACGTCGCCCATTTTATGAAATAAACAATTTAATCATTACTTTAGTGTGTTTTCACTAGGTACCTTGTGTAATTTGACAGAAAAAGTGGCCTGGCGTCAGGGGTACGGCGATACGTTTATACTCTGGCGTGCAAAAGGTTAATAACGGTTGCAATTTGCAGCAAATTTCGTAAATGATAGGTAATTATATAAAGGTAATACAAAAAAAACCACTAAGAATTAAGGATCTAATAAACTTTATAACATAGTCCTCTGTTAAATCAAAAGTACTGCAGCATTCAAGTTGTGAAGTTGTGAAACCGAAAGAGAGTTGCTAACTAGTGTACAGAAAATATGATTACAATGTTCTCGTCAAAAAAATACTACTTCCAAACCGCTGGCACTAAAAATACGAATTGTTAATTTCTGAAAAGAAATTACCTTAACTATGGTAAACTATATAGAAATATTATTTCTTATATGAATGGTTAACTACGTTATCTGCTTATCCGCTACATCATACCCTATCCGCTTTTCCCACGACAAGTCTCGCTTCAGCTTTCAAATTTGGAACTAATTTTGAGCAGAAAAAGTGATGGCACGGTACAAAATTATAAAATTCGAGAAGACGTAATATAAACTCTTAAAACAGACACAAGAATCACTATCACGAGTAACAACAAATAAATAAAACAATCGCATCGACTGTCATGCTCTTGCGCATTAAAAGACGCTATATTTATTAACGTTACATACGGACGCTATAAAAACAAACAGTCTACTCTTGTTTATATAATAAGACGTGAGTACGAGGAATTGAACAGACGGGAATAATGTATTTTTTTAAATAAAATACTAAGGAGGAACAGAGAAAACTTTCAAAGTTACCTACTGTCTGAAGATCAAATAGAAGATGGATGGATTGTGTGAAAGATGATTTATAGTTACCAAAGAAGTGACTGATTAGATCTACGGTAGAAAAAGACATTATTGTTGCTGACTCTAAGTATATTGGGATACCGGCAGTTGGTTAATGATCTTAGGTTAGTGATCCATAATATATAATAATTTGATCATCGTGTGTTTTTACTTACTGTCTTTGCGAAAGAAAGAAAGAAAAACACATTTAATGAGACAAGGTCTCATAGAGGACATCTCAAGGACAATATCGACGTTAAGTAGCAGTACATATGCATACTGTTGCGTTTCTTACGGTGAGTGTGGAGCGCCGGAGGCCCAATTCGTCCCTCAGTCTCCTTCCTTCTGCTTTTCGCCGTCCTGTCCGTTTTTCTTGGCTTGGCAACGCATCTGCAACTCCTTTGGCATTGCAGACGTCCATGGGCATTATAAAACAAGGCCACTGGAAGGAGACTGGTAGCCAACTCCAATATAGTTTTTAAAATGCTGCGAGCAAAGAAATATACATGTTCTTTGGAATAATAATTATTATCGGAAGAACTAATGAACATATTTCCATCGCAATTTTTTTTCCTCTATTTGCGTCGAATGTATCTAAAAGAAAAACACGCATAAGTTTCATCGTGACACAAATGACATAATCCAAACACAAAACAGCAGCACCTATAAGCAAGCAAGCTTTTTTATATTTAATTAATATGCTATAAAATTACGCTAAAGCGTTGGAGTGAAAACATTTTACGAGTGTTCGATGTATAAAATGTTTATATTTACGATTTATTATCCCTGCAGCTGACCACAAACGACGTTGGGAACACCTGGAATGGTTTATTGAAGTTTTTCATGTTGGATCAAGTCTTTGATGTAATGTGACGTACGGCTAATTAATCTTTAGATGTGTGGGGGCTTTGTGATATATGGCCCGTGGAAAGCAGTGCTATCCGTTTTAAAGTATGCCTTAGAGATCATTGTACTATTAGTGTGATAGCCATACCATCACGCCTGTAGTCTCTAAGATTTAGGAAGAAGTCTACGACAATAATTCAGTTTATAAGCCTTGTGTAATAAAGGAAAAGTCTTGCCATTACCTATACTGTCCCAAATCTAAACTCCGAGCTGCTGAAATTACGACTAAGAATTTCATAGAAAAACCAAATGACACTGCTCTACCCGGAAATTTAACCGAGGACGTCACGAACAGAAGCCAGGTTTTCGATAACTTGACAAAAGAAGCAGCAGTCTGCGTTTTAACGCATTTTGGTATATCATATGCAACGCTCTGCTTGGCTAGAACAAGGGTTAAACGTATTTGGTAGATATTTTTTAATCAAAGCTAAAATATAGGGTGAGCCAGATTATTTGAGTTTGGGGTTATGCCTCTTTTGACTATTAATAGTTTGATCTTGTTTAGTAGGTAAATACGAGTACATGGAAACTTAAAACTATTAAAATGACTTCCATGTTACTAAGCTGATTTTGCAATAGGTACTTGTATTCCTAGATTATCACGGCTGCTGCAAAAATAAAGACGTATTTATAAGCCTTTCGTAAACATTTAAAATATTGCAGAGCATTAAAGTTATTTTCATGAGGAGATAGAAGTTATTGTTATATATAGGAATACATGTTATTTTTTTTAAGTTCTTACTTTTCATTATTTCCGTATCGATTAAAAATAACATAATTATAATCACGCCTGTATTTCATAAAGAGTATGGCAACAAAGTACTTTTGCCAGCAGTGTTGGCATCTCCGTTTATAGGTCCCATGTATTCATTTCCCAATTTTCATTGGTTTCACCGAGCACGAATTGAAACTTCCATTGATATCTGATACAAATACCTACTTTATTACATTTTTTCTGTCTGGGAATGGACCTCAGGGCCTTACACTCACAACTAAATCTAGAGATCAGATTTTAGATCTGGAAAATATGTAGGTATTAGATGTTTAATTTATTTAATTATATTTAAAAGACGACTTATCCACTATTACATTACAAAATAGATAATAATTAGGTTATAAAAAAATCATCCCTTATGAAGTACACAGCATTTACTTAATTGTTAGAAATACTTACATCTGAATTCCCCGCAGGGTCAGGCAGAGGTGTACTTATGTACACCAACATTTCGCCGGAAAATAATATGTTGTAATAATGTGTTAGCTGTAATGATGTTGTTTACGGGGCATGTAACACCTCCGCGCTCCAATGCGCTCGCGCATCCAATAGAATAATTGCAGGAGACAGTAAAAAAAAAGTTATTTTTAGACTCGCCTCCACATGTCGTTTCAGATGTAAAAATATTTCTGTAGTGTGTTGTGATTGTTGTGAAAAAACGTATTTTTTTTTTTTGTGTTTGGTTTTGGGTAGATTTATTGAAATAATCTTAGTTGAGCTTTGTTCTGTTTATGTATTATTAATTATGTATGTATGACAGACGGGAAACCCATTGTCAAACGAATGTTAGATACATTGTTAAGCGAATAAATTACACTCAACTCGACATAATTTAAAGTACCTAATTGATTTACCATTCCGAAAGGTTAGGTTAAGTTACATAAAATTTAACTTGTAAATTGAAGGTCTCTTAGCAGATGATATGTAGAAACGTTAGCTACTCCTTAGGCAGTCATAAACAAATCAACAGCTATTATTACGTGGGCACTGCATGTGATAACACAATGGAAATAGCCCAGTGGCTTACATCGAGCCAATTACTTACGTTACAAATATGTCTCCAGCTCTAAGAATAGACGGGCGAGCCCCCCGATGTAATCAACTTGTAGATTCTGACATGGAGTTACAAAGAACAAGTTGTTAAGGTGACAAGTCTTGCAATGACCACAACATAGGTGGGAAAAGGTTAGGAGGACGAGGATAATGCTGTTCTACTAATGTGAAAAGATGTGGGGTGATGATGCTATGTTTGTTGCCTTCCAGTCTCCTGCGGACGAATGCCACACCGCTTCCTTAGCCCCGGCACTAGTGGCGACGCGAAACGTTGAGGTTGGTTGTAGTCGGTAGATCGCTCTTTTCAGAGCGGAGTCCAACACACCCCGTCGCTCTCCCCGAGGCGGTGGGTAGTGCATAAAGCATAAGTCTAAATTCCCGGGTCTGCGGACGAATACCACAGCGCTTCCTTAGCCCCGGCACTAGTGGTGACGCGAAACGCCGAGGTTGGTTGTAGTCGGTAGATCGCTCTTTTCAGAGCGGAGTCCAACACACCCCATCGCTCTCCCCGGGGCGGTGAGTAGTGCATAAAGCATTTCCCACCCCGTCAACAAAAAAAAGGCTTCCAGTTTCAGTCAGGGGACGCGGACGAATGTGTAGTTCCCTTAGCCCCCGACGCAGGTGCGAGAAGGAACACCAGGGTTGGTTTTAGTCAGTAAGATAAGTAAGATCCCTCCGCCCTCCCCGGGGCGGGGGACATCCACGAGGATTCCCACCCTAGTAACCATAAAAAGGGCTTCAAGTCTAACTAGTTGCGGCTGAAAATCAGCATTTTACACAAAGCCACTGCCATCAGACATCCGCAACCCAATTTTGAAGGATACACTGGTTCTCGCGGTTTTTGGGCTTTTGACTACCACTAACGACTGTCATAGATAGGCTTTACGTTCTCTATTAGGCACGGAGAGGTCTGCATTTGTTAAGAATGGTCACCCATCCACACTGACTGACCGCGGCCCTTGCAGAGCTGTAATAAGCGCAGTTACACAGCCACGAGGCACCAAGTAGCATATCTAACTAATAAATAGTACCTAGCATTCGTCTTTGGTCCACAACGTGGATGCTATCTGGTTAAATAGGAAGTCTTTTAGTCCTCAGCCGTTGCACAGGTGACGGAATTGTCAATCAGAGAGTGTCGTAGACGTTTATTTAAAGTCTAGAAGTAGCGGTAGGTTTGAAGATCTATGTAAATCTGTACATGCGTATATCAGCCCGTGTTTACGTTGTGAGGTTTCGTGTCTTCGTGTATATGAATTGGGACACTCAAAGCCGTAAGGGTTAGGCATATGCTTTTCTTCAAACAACCATTTCAGACATAGCTCGTCATTGTTGTGATCTTACATAATATTATCGGACCTTTAAAGAGATCATGATTCTCTGAATTAGTTCCGTTGTTATTTCCTAGAGGTCGTTAGTAAGGAAATGCTAGCACTATCTAACCATTTAGTTTACAGAAAATAATGTTCAAAAATTTATAGCTTTATTTTATTTTATTTTTTCAAGTAGGTGTTTGGATCATTACGGTGTGTGTTCTTAATTCAAAGACACCCGTATTGGTTTCATGAGACTGAAACAATAGATTTTGTATTGTGTATAGACACAGTGTTAAACTATATTAGCATAATCTCGGTTTCATACCAGAACCTTACGAAACGCTTTCATGGACTACCACGACATCACGCGGCTACAGCGAAAATTACGTCGCATCCTGAAAGTACAGACTACGCTGAAACGAAAATCTTGTGAAAATTCCGCAAAATTAACAAAGATGGCGCTTAGTTCGCGTGTAGTGAACTCAAGTTATTTTTACAAGCTTTTTGTTGGTTGTAAGGAAAAGTTTTCTTAAAAATTTGCAAACATTTTTTACTCACTACTACTTTATTATTATTTCAGTTTATTTGATAAACACATTTTCATTCACAATAAAATTTAGGTACTGTTTTCACACTTCGATATAAATCTTACTTTAACTAACATAACATTACCATTACATCAGTGCATATCTCCGAAATGTGAACAGATCTACAGTTTTTCGGAATATTTTTAGGTATAAAAGAAATACTTATTTACGAAAATATTTTACGTAAGATCACCAGATCAACATTGCATACATAAAAATACACAACATTCAACCCCTCGTCCGGTCACCTACATTTTCTAACCCTCTCATTTCTTACGTATATGTGGGAAGGATGCCCGTAATTACGCGCCGACCTAATTACGGACAATTGAGAGCACTGCCCACAAAGTGCATCACATGCCTAGGTATTGTATTGATGGAGTAGGGAAATAAATTAGGTGTTAATATACATGGTGGAAGGGACAACGTGGAACTCAGTACATGATTCTGGATCTCTCTGCTTTGAAAATTTTCACTTTTGTAGGAAAAAGCAGACTTTTTTTTATATCTGACGATAAATATCAACGGAAGGGGGTCCAGAATCATGTACTGCATTGATTATAGGCGGTTGCCCGTCGAAGTCTCATCCACCCTCTATAACTCATAAACTTGAAGCTGGTTATTAAACATAGTAGGTAGCTACCTACATACAACGCGGATCTTTTAATTATTATTATTCTGATAATGAGAGCTGTTCATATTTGGACATCTTTTTGAGCTCACCTGCCATGGGCTCGCCCCTTATTGCATGGGACCTAAACATACCGGCAAAATGTTGGTGTACATTAGTACACCTCTGCCTAACGCTTCGAGGAATACAGGCGTGATGATGGTTCTTTCTTGCGTGGAAAACAACTCAAAGAAACCCAAATGCGGGGTTTGTGCAATCTGCTTCCTCGCGAAAGGCCAGCGTAGTGGACTATGGAGTATAGACTAACCCTTCTCATTCTAAGAGGAGACCAGAACCCAATAGTGGGATACTAGCTGGGCTGATGATAGACTGAGCCGACCATAATAGAACTACGTTAAGAATAGCTCCTCCCACAACGCTCCACAAATTAAGAGCAATTGGACACAAACTAGATGTGACATTGGAAAGTATACATTGTATGTATGTATGTGATTTTTATTAGTTTAAGTGAGTGTATATAAAGAACTGCAGTGTCTTGCATGAGTTATTTACAGTAACATAAAAAGTACTAGCTGCACCGTCACGCTTGTATTCACCGAAGGGTTAGGCAGAGGTTTACTTAATATACACCAACAGTTCGCCGATATGTTTCAGTCCCATGTTATATGGGGCGAGCCTATTGCTATTCACCGGGCACAAATCCGGACTTCAAGCTGCTACTGAGTATTTCATAGAAAAACTTAATAATACTTTGCGCGACCTGGGAATCGAGCCCAAGATCTGTAGATTAGCAGTCGCGCTTAGGACCACTAGACTAACGAGGCAGTTAGCTGTCAGAATATGAGGTACTTACCATCATTAAAGGCGACCAATACCAATAGACCTGCTATTAGTATTGGTCGCCTTTTTTTTAGATTACAAATAAAATGAAATGAATTGAAATGATATTTAAAGACACTTTTACAACATGTTATTTACTTTTTTTAACTAGATGGCGCCGAGGTCTCCTATCTGACGGCCTCTAAGAAGAAACGTCGAAACAAATGCAGAGAATCATGGTCTCTTTTTAAGCCCAGACAATAGTAATATTATTACGAGTAGATATGCGAGTTTAACAATGTAGGGCAAATCTGAATAGGTCTTTTGAAGAAAGAGCCATAACAGCTTTGAGTTGACCTGTCCTTACTGACGGCACGCATACATCAGTTATCGTGTACCTCATGTATTGTCGCCTGTATGTCAGTCTCGTACCGAATAAAAACTGCACTTGGGTCCATTTGACCTAAAGTCATGGCTATGGGATTCGTGACATCCACCACGACCGTGAAAGGAGATTTGGTTGCCTGCTACATTAACCCCCGACGCAAAAACGACGGGGTGCTATAAGTTTGACGTGTCTGTGTGTGTGTGTGTGTCTGTCTGTGGCATCGTAGCTCCCGAACGGATGAACCGATTTTGATTTAGTTTTTTTTGTTTGAAAGGTAAACTAGTCGGGAGTGTTCTTAGCTATGTTTGATGAACATCGGTCGAGATATAATGCAATCGGGAGTTTTTTCAATTTGATTAGAGACAACATGTCTTTTTTCTCTTAAAACAAGGTAGGTACAGCAGGCGACCACTTTTATATACCAGGCGACACTGTAACGGGAGGGGGTGGGAGTTTCTAGTTTGGCAGGGGCAGGCGTAGTATTAGTTAAAATAATAGTAATATTATCTTTTTGTACTTTTTAGCCATTTCCCATGCAAAGGTTATAAAGTTATTTTAGTGAAAGAAAAATTCGACTGCTGGTAGGATTCGAACCTGCGTCTTCTGGTTAGGTATACTAGACGCTATGCTCACTAAGCCAGAACAAGTAGCCCGCTACTATTTGTAATAAAAGTAACTGATTCATTAGTAGTTACAAGAGCGCCTGTTGAGCAGTAGGTTTTCTAGATTTCGAGGTGGTATTATTTGTTTTGCTATTAACACCTCAAGAACTTACTTAAAGAAAAATTGGAGATAACAATTTTATTATCATACTTACTGATCACAAATAGGTAACTATATATATACGATCATGGTCAAACATTTCACATGTATAGAGTACATATTGAATTTTCCACTCATTGATAGACGCTATTAAACAATATAAAAGGCGCGGCGCACACAAAGTGTTTGGAACGCGTGTGTTGGCGTTTTCCTGCCGGAAACCCGAAAAGTGGTTATTATTCACTCATATTTGAATCATTAGATATTATTATAAAACAGTATGAAAGGCGAAGGCCTGCCCTGGGAATATAAGAATTTATTTTTTGGTGTTTATTTTCTTAAAAAACATAATTCTACGTCGTCTGTGTATATACTCTACATAATTGTATATAAGTTAGAAGCGATTTTTAATCTTAATTAATTGTTCACTTACACGATGTAATTTTTGACACAATTACAATTATTTAAATCATCAATCTAAGAGGCAGTCTGTTCAAAGTCGTCGTTACATTTTGCTACTTAAGTAGGGCGTTGTTACATTTTGATTCTTAAGTAGGTACTTAGAAATATTTATTAATTACAGATTTAATTACTGAAAAGATCATCAGTTTGGTTGTGTAGAAATAATTAATTAATAACAGGTTTAGTGAGTTTAGTTAATTACGTACTTTCCGTAATCACGTAACAGAGTGTATGGATCTTAAAGTGAAACAAAAACATCAAAAGACCAACTTTGGGAGTAGCATCGCCTTAATGCATAACATTAAATACGTAAATACTAGATAATGATTTCAGACAACGATTTATTTCTGACAGTTCCAATTTTAAATAAAATCAGTTAATTAAAAAAAAAACGCTGCGAATGAAATTGCGCGTTTCTCAATCCCAGTGGCAATCGGTATTGTGTGTACGGCTTCCCTCGCTGCCGCGGTTCCTTCATTGCATTCCCGACTCTCCCATACACTGGACGCGGCCTTTTTCATATCTTTATGTCAGTTCGAAGTAGTGCTATGTCTGACCTGGAAGAAAAGGGCGTACAGGTAGGATTATAAACTTAATTAATTCATTAGTTCGGTATAAACTTAGTACGGTTCATTTTTTGTTGCGAAGTTGTGAAGTATTTGGAGTTCCGTACCAAGTATAAATGTGTCGATTTTAGGATATATTTAGAACATTTTCGGATGTGTTGTGGCATAGTTTATAGTGGATGTTTATCTTTATTTCCGATTCAGTATCTTATGGTTATTGAGTCTTCAAATGTTTTTGAAGGACTGTTGTTCATTGGGTTTGTGTTTTAGATTTAGTGATAAATTCTGCCTATTTTATAAAACATAATATTCACACATGTATTCCGTGAAAGGTTGACCAGAAGTGTAGGTATTCATTTTCACCCACAGTTCCCAGGTATGCTTAGGTTCGATGTAATAGGGGCCTATTACTAATTGCCATTCAAGCTCTTACTTTGGTTTTTATGGATATAAATTCTACTTGGCACCCAAGATTGCTCGATCTAAGAATCGAATTATGGGGGTTAGCGCAGCAGCCGCGCTTGCAAACACTAGACTTGCTAAGATTTGAATAATTTTACCTTATCTCTCTCTATCTTAATCTTATCAACAGCAGGACAGAGAAAACTAAAGAATTTATTAGATAGTATTTTCTATGGCGGCCATTAGGCGGTTGAATTAATGAATTAAATTAATTGAACGATTGAATGAATGAATGAATGAGTAATTGATTAAATGAATGCTGGTGTCCAGCCAAGGTGTTTCCTTTACGAAACAATATCAAGTTTTACGTCCAAATATAAATTGTTTTATCAACAATCACAGTTGCCAAGTCAGTAACTGCAACATTGACTTCCTTACATTACAATTTGTGTTTATATCATGATGTTGTTTGATATTTGAGCGCTCGTGGCTAAGTTATGCCTAACTACAGTGATCAAGGCCGCACTCAGTTAGTGAATGGGTTACAGGCTCCTAACACTTAAAGCCGTAAGGATTGTCGACCTATGACTACCTATGTGGTTGTCAGAATCCAAAACGTAATGTAGCTCACCTGAGTACCTACATAATATGTAATATGAAGCTCATAACATACGTTTTCCCCGAAATTTTGTTTCTAATATCACACAATATTACTGCTTATTTTTTATTCTATTTTAGCAAAATGTTCACAAAGATATGTTTCTATTGAAAGAAAAATTCGGCCCCAGTCAGGGTTTGAACCTGCGTCCCTCTGGTTAAGTACGTACCTCTGGTTAATTGGTAAAGCGTCTGATGTATAATTTGGAATTCTGATTCGATTCCGATCCGATTCGGAATTTTTGTTTCACTAGGAAATTTTCTTTCAATAGAAAATTCATATGTTTGTGATAATACAATAATATTTTTTATAATATTAATATACCTTCATCTCTATTTCTTAGCATGTGGTGAAAAAAAATCTTTCCTTTTATTAATTAGGCACTTGACTCTTTGAGGGCTCTTGAGATCTTGATCAGAGAGTTGTCTTAGTAGATTTGAAACTGATATCACATGGAGTTATCATCCATTGTCCTACCACAGAATAGTGATAAGGAAGACAGAATAGATCACATATGTACAGATGCTTTCCTAGCCTACTTCTAGGTCAGGGCAACAATATCGATTCGTGCCAAAAATAAAAATCCAACACTAGTCGAAGTATGTTTAGTTTCCAACTCCAAACATCAAAAGCTGGTTATTTTAAATGTATTATTGACTGTTTGTTTACGTAGAACATAAAACAATGACTGACGCAGAACTTAGAATACACATAGAATATTTGGTGTTTTGCCTGTAGCATTAACGACTGCCTGCCTCATTAGTCTGCTACGCTAAAGGTCCTGGGAAGGATTCCCAGGTCGAGGAGTGTTATTAATATTTTCTATGAAATCCTCAATAGCAGCTCGGAGTCTGGATTTTTGCCCAATTTATGGCTATAGGCTTGCCTCCTATTTGGACCTAAAGACCGGCCAAGTGTGCGTGTACATTAGTACACCTCTGTGTAACACTTCGGGGAATACATGTGTGATGTATGAATTAACTTCACTATGTAATCAGAAGTTGGAAAAACCCGACAATCAATTCATAACACATACCATCACGCCTGTATTCCCGAAGGGTTAGGCAGAGGTGTACTAATGTACACCCACATTTCGCCGGTATGTTTAGGTCCCATGTACTAGGGGGCGAGCCTATTGTCATTAACCGGGCACAAATCCAGACTCCGAGCTGCTACTGGGAATTTCATAGAAAAACCCAATAACACTTTTGCTCGACCCGGGAATCGAACCTAGGACCTCTGGCGTAGCAGTCGCGCTTGGGACCACTAGACTAACGAGGCAGTCAATTCAATTCTTCCGAAGGATATCGGTATAACTCAGAATTATGATCCTATCGATAACATAATCTATCAATTTCTAGTCGCAACGGGGTAGACTGCTGACCTCAAAGACTCAGGAAAAAGGCTAGGAAGTAGAAATATGTTATTTAGTAGTTTAAACATAAATATTTTGACCAAAGTTCGCTGACATGAGCTCGTTTAAAAAAGAAAAATGCTTCAGTATTCACGAAGACTCGATTCGCGTTACTTTCTTAAAATACCGGTGTTTACAAAATATTGCGTACCTTGGTCGGAAAGGAGTCAATGTACTTTGCTGTATCCACTTGACTCAACTGGCCTAAATAGTATTAATTACCTACAGGAGTCTCAAGAGACTGAAAAAGGCTAAATCATTCTTGAACAGTTTTTTGCCATTCCAGGAGGTCATGTAAATCTTCATCATCATCATCATCAGCAACTCATTAGATTGTCCCACTGCTGGGCACGGGTTTCCTCTCAAATGAGAGGGATTAGACTATAGGTCATGTAAATGGACAACACCAATTACACCTTTACTACGTTTTTTTTATTACCATATTAAATTTATCGTCAAGGTCATAATATCATGTTAATCTAAAATGACTGCCTTTGGTAAATCATTATAATATACCACAATGAAATTTTTAAAGGTACATTTGTGAAAAAAAAAAACATCCGTTACGCGTAATTTGCTGGTTGTGGAACCAACCAACAAATTACTCTTAAAATATTGTACGAAGTATTTTTATTTTAAGATTCCACATTTTGGATATATTATTATGGTATATTTTTTATATTGCCTAGGCTTACAGTGGTTTCAAATGGTTCTAAAGTGTGCATTTTCTTGTAATAAATGTTTTAAGTTGGTAATCAAAAATAATTAAAGATTCAAATATTAAAGATTCATTTATCTTTCAGTCCCTGTTACTTTATGGCTGTAAATTTAAATGTTGTTGTACACACTAAGCACTTATACTGCAAAACTTAATTGACTTTCATTTGTTAATATTCAACCCAGCAACAATCTATGTTTGTATGGAGCGCGTTTAATATTTAATCTTATTTTATTTCCTTAACAGCTAAACATTTTCACTTTATCTGATAACGCTACCGAGATCACTGTCTGTGAAGTCAAATTTCATTTTCGCATTGACCGTCTTTTTGCTTTGAAGTTTTACAAAATTAATCTTATTATTTTGAATATTTTACCAAAAATACAAAGTCCTACAGAAACCTCGCTAACTTTCCCGAACGTTACACTAACAGCTTTGTTTTGAAGCTTTGTTCAATGGTTGTCTGTTTCGTGTCTCGCTTTATCATCGATACAGATAATCTTGTTTGGAGATTCGGCTCAATAACAAACAACGCAATATTAATTATGTCTTGATCCTGCGCTGTACGGATATTTTAAGAACATTTTCCACCTATTAACTGCATAATAATTTTTATTTGTTTACTTGTTTATGAAGAGATCCTATGCTACCTCGGATGTTCGCCCATAAAGGTTCAGCAGATGTGTTCTCTATTCTGTGGCCGTCTATGTAGGTATATAATTTAATATTATGTTATGCAGTATACATTAGAATTTTGCCAGTTATATTGGTTTAATAATAACTAACGACAGTTTTTGCTACGGAAGAGAAATAAATCTTCCGTGGTTTTTGGACTGTATTGTTAATTTTTAAATGAAAAAAGAAACCAAATGCCTGATTCAATTTATTTGTAAATGATTAATTAGATAGGTACATTAAACTACTGCTATTAAAAAACATTTTCCTTTTAAAAAAAATAATTATAGACGCGTGCGTGCATAATTTAATTTCGTGTAATTTTATACTTAGTTCATTAACTACTACTACTACTAGTATAACTGAGAATTTCTGGTTACATTTGTGTACTTTGAAGTTCAAATATTTTTTGCGTACTGGGAATCTAACCCGCGATCCGTAGCATAGAAACCTTTCACAAGCCATCATTGTAAAATTTGAGACCTCTAATATAATTTAATTACATTATTTAAATAATACTTCTCAAACATCTGCAGAACCAACCATAACATCGTGAAGTTTGCCTATAACCTATAGCTCCATAAAAACGCTCAAGCGTTGCGCGCGCGCACGGATCTATTTCTGTGCTCCGCTGTAAACACGCATTGTTGGTCTAATGTTGTTTGTTTACTCGACGCCTGCTGACCATGTAACTGCGGTACAAGTTGGCAATATTAGGTTCGAGCTAGATCATACAATTTGTAGAGTATCCTCAGTTTATATTGCAACTTTGCAGAAGACTTAAAACCTCATTGGAAATTACGTAAACTGAAATTTCGTAACTGAAGATTGATAGACTAGTGAGGTAAAAAAAAAACATAAACATACTATATATATATATATATATAATACTATATCCCTATAATCCCCAAAGCAAAAGGCAAAAGTACACACGGCTACACATCAAGCTTTATTATTCCAGTTTAAACTGATCTCCTATTGTAAAAGCATTCCGTACAGTTCAAGGCCAGCCTATAATGGATGATTGTATAGCTTGTCATGTAGCCGTGCGTATATCCACAATTGACTGATGTTTAGTTCCCATGTTAAAAAAGCCAGTCTATTGCCATTCATTAATTCAAACACCGAGCTGTTACTGAGAATTTCATAGAGAAACTCAATAACAATGTTCTCGAACTAAAAATCTTCTTCTCACCGAGAGGAGGCCTGTGTCCCAACAGTGGGAACATAGGATTGTGATGATGATGATGATGAAAATCGACGACTAGCCTCACAGTGAGTCGACCACTTTATTATAATATATAGACAAATTGTTTGCTATGCATACGTATGAAACTCTGCCATTTACCTCGCTACTCAGACGTCGCGAGCCATTCGTTTACGTCCATAAAACTTCAAATGTCAGTAGTTTTGCCGTAAAACAAACGCTTATAACTGGCCAGTTAACCCCGATGCCGACCCACTTGGCTGGACGTCTTAATATTTGCGGTTTCGAACGCGAATATAGAACGCGGCACTATAAGGGTTAGGTATAGACGCGTATGTTTTTTCCCCAATCAATTTAGAGAATAATAATTGGACTTCATTGGTTTAGTCATAACAACTAGAGCTGCTGGAAAATTATTTAACCTTTTAAAGAATAGTGGCACGATAGTATGCAATAAAGATAAATAATAATAAGATAAATCTATTAGACTAAAGTTTTGCGTCGTGAAAAAGAAATTGGACCTCATCAGGATTCAAACCTGTTTTGTTTGTAGACGGTACGAGACAAATTATATCGGCAGATTTCAATAACAAAATCGTCGATAGATTACGCACATCTATCGGCGGATTTGTAACTAGTTACTGAAGATAGGACCTTCATCGATCCTTCATCGATTGGTCTACATGAGGCCTTCAGCAGACCAAACGGTATCAGTGGAATCCAGTTAATCTCTTAATGCTATTAAAGTACTCTATTTCATGGTTCAATTCTAATTTGAAAACATTATAGTTGGTTTCATAGTACACTGGCAATTAATACAAAATACAGACTAATTACGAACCATTAAAAGTTTGTTTTAGTCAGAAAAGCAAGCGGGTCTAGAAGCACGAAATTGTATATTAGAAATTCTTGTAAAATATAAGTGAACTCAAGGGAAGGGTAGGTTTTAGTCGGTAAGAGTCCAACATACTCTGCCGTATCCCCAGATGGCAGACGATCCATGAAGATTTTCCGTACATTATATGCATAAAAAAACTTATATAAACAATGTAAGTACATCACTAGAACGGTGGGTAGTCTGCACTATTACATCTTTGCCCAACTTTTATTTTATAACTAACTGTCTGACCACGGCTTCGCCCGCGTCACTCTATCTATTGTTGAACTGCATTAAAATCCGTCGAGAAGTTTAGAACTTCTAAGCGAACAGACAGCGGAAGCGAATTAATTTTATACTATGTAAATATTACTTCCTTATCGTATCAACAGAAGGAGGAGAGGGAAGAAGATTAAACAAGTACCTGTACTTACTTATCGATGTAGAATGGTGGTCAATTCCAGAACCACTTATTAATTCTTCACTGTATACTCTGGACACAGTGTGTGAGTCATTCGGGGTGTTGACGTTGATCGACCATTTTAGGCTGTTTACACGAGAGTGTTTGGTGTGTTGTGACGAAAGCCTGATTGTAATTTTCTTAGAACATCGACTCTGTTGACAGCCGTGACCGTGAGGTTTTGTTATTGTGTTTGGCTGTTTGGCTATGTCAAGATTTAATGAGCAATTTCTTTGATTATTGGCTTTAAACTGCTTCTTGCGTTCAGGAGACATCTCGCCATATAGTAGGTGCATATCAATGCCTTGCTGGGGCAGTTGTACCATGACTGTTTTGAAAAAAAGGGAAGATTGTAGCCTTTGCCTATAGTATCGTAACTTTGATAAGTTACACTACTATCTTTTTGTATTTTTTAGGCATTTTCCATGCAAAGATTACTTAGTTATTTTAGTGAAGGAGAAATACGACGTCGCCTTTAAGACGTAAATTAGGAATGTGAAGGCAAATTTCGACATGGCGGGTGGGGGTCGTGGTGGCTTAGCGGTCATAGCGTCTGGTGTACTTAACCAGAAGACGCAGGTTCGAATCCTGCCCGCAGTCGTATTTTTCCTTCACTAAAATAACTAAGTTACTGTTCCTTCACTAAAGTAACTGTTTGATTCGGTAACGATTGTGACGTCAAAGTGTTAGTACTCACAATAAAGTTGATGTCTATTGCTTTGAACCTAGAATGTTTCAAAGACATACTTACAATATTGTTGTTCAAATGTCCGCAATTAGTGGTGGTCTTACCTCTACATGTTTCACCTTAGTAATTATTTTTTTACCAATTTAGATGTAAATATTGTTTATGTATAGCGATTTCGGCTGCACGACAGTTTCGAAGAGCTAACTCCAGACACGCGCAGTTATTTCGAACAAACTATACAATTGAATTTTGCACACAAGCAGAGATGCCTTAACAATAAAATTCTCATTTTCCTAGAATGATGTAGTTCTGTCAGCATGTTCACTTGTCAACACACATTTTTATTAGACTCAATGGGGCGTTATTAAATTGAATTGGTGCTATAAAGTGTTAATGAAAATTGCTTTCTCTAAAAGTATCAGACGTCAATAGCTTAGCTACTCTGTCTGCTAATGGATTATTTCAATCTGTAATCAGCTTTTACTGTGCGGTGTGCGTGGCTTCGTGACTAAGTAATGTGTTTGTGTCCATTTGCAATTTATGTGTTTATACATATGATTAGTTTTTATCTGCGGCTTCGCTACCGTGGACGAACAAAAAGTATTTATTCAGTAACCAAAATAGATGATCTCTTCTTTCTATAGATATGAATACAACAGATAGGTTTTATTTATTTTTTTATTTATAAATCATTTATTGCTCGAAACACGGTCAGGTACAATGATGTTACATTATTTAGTGATTAGTTCAGCATGTTTCGCAGTTTTCTCTGCATGCAAAATTATAAAGTAGCAAAAGAGGAGAAGTATATCACTATAATAATTATTTCAGACAGATTATCAGAGGACATACACAATTATTATTATATTCAATCGACACAATAAGAAATTTTGATTTCACAATAATATTAATTAATAATCATATTCTGATATCACATTATAAAATAACATACATTGACATTAACATACATACATTATCACATTATAATATAAACTACATGTTAAATGTTTTTATTTGTAAGTTATGAGGTCCAGCTCTATATCAGAATCTGTTACTATGGACTTTTTGAGAGAAAAGGTAGCCTATGTCTTTCTCCAAAGTCTAATCTATCCAAGATTCCAAAATTTATAAGAATTGGTTTACCTACCGGTGTCGGCCTGAAAACGTAACAGAGATTTGTGGAGAGCCGGAATCCCAATTCCTCCCTCAGTCCCCTTCCATCTCCTGTTCTCCCTCCCCCTTCCTCTTCTCCGTACCCTTTCCTTTCTTATGAGGCTCGGCAACGCATCCCAACAATTGTATGCCGATAAAGATTATTATTTATCTGCAACTCCTTAAGTATTACAGATCGTCGATCGTCCATAGGCGGCGATATCGTTTGCCGAGTTGTCCCATAAAAAAAACCTACTTTTACATTTATTATATTAGGTAGTACCTATGGGTTAGCTTAGTTAAGCTTACTATTGTATTTTATTTAGTTAATTAGTGTCAACCTATGTAGGCATATAATGACTGTGAATGTTAAGATATTAAATGTATAATGTACCTACTTATCACAAATGCTTCTAAAGTCAAGTTGACATGATTTGCAAAACAAATTATTTCAAAACATGTTTCCATTGTTTCAGAAATATGTGGTCAGCACAGATCGGAGTGGAGACATTCATGTGCATGTTCAAGTAAGTTTTTATTACAGTCATTTACTATATTATAAATAACCTTGTACATAGTTTACGATAAGAAGTTATTTCCAATATAAGCTGACCTATTATTGTACGGAAAGCGTATATAATACGAGGTCAGCTTATAGTGGATATTAATAACAGCGATTTATAGTTGACAAATGAAATAATATGGTGTTAAATTGTAAATTTTTGAATTCGTAAGACCCGACAATTCTCTTATTAGAAAAAAAAAGTTTTTTTTTTATTTCGTTAAATATTTCTGTATTGAAAGCAGACTATTTCGGCAGTTTACAAGCAGGTAGGTGGTTTAAATGTTAATAACACTACATTATTGGTTGTTAGTGAAATAGTTTTCAACATAACAAATAGTACCTACCTAGGTACAAGCATTTCGAAACAAGTTATCGTATTGTATAGTATAGTCATCCAATTCTATATTTGAAGCTACGAAAATATTTTGTAGGTTATATTGTATACGCACTAGAAACGCATTTCGTTGCCATTTGCGAAAATGGAATTAAATATCGTTTGACATTTCAATTCCCTTGACTTTTTGCTTTTGGCGCGCAACACTTAATTGACGCCATCTTGCCATCACAAATTATATTCGCGTAAATTGGGTGTCGTCAGTGGTAAGTGGCTTAATAACTTAATATTCATAATAAGATTAGGCGAACGTTCCGGAAAATACTCCTCTAAGTTGTTGACATTTTATTTTGGAGCAAATGTTGGCAACATTAAATAATTTATTACAGCACTAATTGCTTTGGAGTGATTTCGTTTCGTGTATACATAATCATGCCAAGGCACTTGTATTTTCAAACTGGTTACGTAGATGTAGGTATGTATACATTACAGTTTCTTCGTTAATTGTAGACACGCCCTCCATTACATAGTGTATAAAATTTAAAAAGGCAAGCTTACATTATACCTACTTA
Organism: Subacronicta megacephala; assembly: GCA_958496365.1. NCBI lineage: Eukaryota > Metazoa > Arthropoda > Insecta > Lepidoptera > Noctuidae > Subacronicta > Subacronicta megacephala. The sequence goes on from OY292518.1 coordinate 15,129,712, forward strand.
TATACTCTCACGGCTGTATTGCGTGTAGGGTAAGGTGAAGATGTACTAATAAATGAGGTAAGTATGTTTAACACTTGACTCGAACTGGGAATCGAATGCAGCTGAGCCTATATAATTATTGTCATTAAGAGGGTACCTACTCTATTGAGCCTTTCTCCATACAAACGCATTCTGCTGCTTTCTTCGTAGATAATGGCTCTAGAGCAATGATATTTTTCCAAAAAATCTACATCTAATTCATACGGGCCCCTATTATTTCATTTTTTCCGAAAAAAATATTTCACTAGAAAATATGACAATTCAAAAACTCGAAAAAAGCCCGTTTTTTCCGTCATGTTCAGGCGACTATCAGACAATTTTGAAAACTTGTTAACAAAAAATAAAATAAGAGAAGCATAGACATGCTTTTCCTCTAAATTTTGATACATAAATTGTTTAGATTAATCTACTTTTGAAGAAGAAAACAGCAGAATACGAAACGTCTTTTGGTCAAGGTTTTTGTAGGTAAAATCATCCTAAGCTGCAGTTGTCCTTTTCCCACTGTACAGGAAGAGAATGGTGGTGCTGCGCGACGGAATTAGTTTCTTCAAATATCTATTTTTCAAATTCCTTAGGACTAGAGTCCCCTCTTAACATAACGCAAGTCCAAACTGATCTTCTGACCGACAAACTCAGCAATACTTTGTCCGATCTGGGATTCGAACCTAGTTCCACGTTTAGTAGTAATTGCAACAAAACCTGCACGTTGGTTTCTTTATATACTTACTTACAAAAAAGAAAAATAGCCTATTTGTGGGAATACTATCTATGGTTCACTGTGGGCGACCACTAGTTAATTTTATTAATTTACATACTCAGGGTTTAAAACCTAAGCAATATTATTGCGTTATTTCATAAAAACAGAATAATATGAAGTAAAGAGAAAATATATTCAAGAAGAAAAACAGATTTAGTAGGTACCATAATTTTTTTTGTATTATATCGTAATTTACCAACAAAAAGGTTATGTTATCTTTTACCTGTTCTGTGGTTAATGTACGACTCATATGCATAAATCCGTCTAATTGCTCACATCTGTTTAATAGGCGTCTGAATAAAATTTCACAAGTTTACATTTTCTTTTTTTTTCTGCTAACCAGGGGATAATATCTCAGCCAAACAGGGTAAGTAATACATTTGTAAGAATATAAATGTTTTTTTTTTTTTTGTTTTTATATCATCGTCATCTACAACACAAAATTCGAGTCAAATTAAACCACATAATTAAGGAGTGACTTCTTTTTTTTTACACTAAAAATAACATTATTAATGCAAAGCTATTAAAGACAAGGCTATTAAAGACGTGAGCATTTATTTAAACAAGATTAAGATGATATTTACTTAGAAAAACCTCTTCATAAACTACAATCTAAGATAAGATGGTTATGTTAGACGAGATTTGCAATAAATGGCACTTGTGTTTAACTAAGTACTACTGTGAAAACTGAAAACTGAAGCTGTCAATATGCGTCAGATTGTTCCACTATCGTTAGCTGCATGCGTATTTTTATATACAGTAATTAAAATCTGATCCGATACCTAACTGAATCGGACACAAGATTCATAAAATCACATAATATTTCGTTGGATAAAAAACTGAGACAAAAATCACTAGACGTGGACTCATTGTGTCTGATCCGATATTGGCATTTTATGGTTTTAGAATACGTTTCTGAAGCGCATTGTCAAAGCGTTCATTCAAGACAGGCCAGTTTACCTTAAGCTTTCTAACTTGGCCTTTTTCACGTAAACATATTGTGGTAAAGCCTTGTCACATATCATACATCAAGCATTTCCTTTGAGAGTGGAGTGTATTGTTTTTGTTCCACAAACATCAACAGACGCTGTCGGCTGATCAACTTGTGTCTTCATTCATATCATATTATCTTCAATTGTGTGTTTTATTTGTGTTTACATAAACTTTTCACACTTGAGAATATTTTGCTTTTAGCTATCATCGATTAAATCAATTTCCAGTTTCGTAAAAGGGTTTGTTTTGCTCGTATAGCATTTAAATATCAGTGAAGTTTCTAAAATAATATCAAAATAAGGACTTGATAAAAATTGATAGTAAGATTTTATTAATTTAACCAGAATCTATAGCCTTATAAAGGAGACATTGCAACAATATTGGCATTGGCAACAATACCGCATCATCGTATAAATAAATAAAATCTCACTTGTTATCTTGCAGGGGGACCTAAGCCAGCAGGATAAGCGATGCGTGTTCCTGACAGTCCACGACCTTGGGACCAATCGTAAGTATTTTGTAGGAATCAAAAACAACCGTTACGTGTGGTAAGAAAAACCAAAAATGTATATTCACAAAATTTTTGTTTAATTTGTATACGAGTATGTCCATCCATGAATTTATGAGCCATGCCGTAGATTCAACTAACAAGACGTCTTTCAAACGCTATGGTAATGCATTGTCTTATCAGCATTGGCCTCTAGCGTGATTGGCGTTTTGATTTGGCTCTTATACAAAATCAAAGGCATTTGACATCCATCAAAACACACTAGCTCTTTATTGTTGATTGCGGTCCAATCCCTCTTTTGGAGAGAAACGCGAAAGAGATTACATTTAAGACTATTATCTTTTTGCTACAATGGAATTCTTTATTCCTATCTAACAAAGATTATTTTGACTATTCAAAAAACCATTTCGTCGGAGTGGTTTGTTTTATTGTTTCCATAAAGTCTGTTTTATTTCGCGGGGTAGAGCTTGAATGATTGCCAATATGAGTAATGTTAGCGATGGCTGCTAATGGCTGCTCTAATTACGAATGCAGTGGCTACCCACTTTATGGCTGGTTCGACATACTTCTATGTTCATAATGTTAGTGTAGTTGATTTGATGGAAGTTTTGTGTACAAATGGAGCACTGAATTATTTGTATTAGAGATAGATAATATAAACAGCAGAATTCTTTGATTTCAAAGCAATACTTACATTGAACAGTTTTTAATATTGCTTATTTGGACATACCACTAAAAGTTTAATTTTGAAGTCGACCAACTCAAATAAGTAGAACATGATTATCAAAAACTATTGAAGTATTAGTGTAATCTCAGCCCAAACTCAAATTGGTGAAATCTGTTAAATAGATGATCAAGATGTTATAAAAAAATTTCACATAGAGAATTTCCTGCAGAAGTTAAGGTTTTGAATTACCATCATTTATTGTTTCATAGACTCGACAATGGTTGACTTCGTGAACAGTCCAGCCATGTCAGAGATCAAAGAGCGTTCCTGCTTCATTCATATAGACGTGCCAGGTCATGAGGAGAACTCACCGGATTTGCCGGACTCGTAAGTAACTTAGCCCTAAGATTTTATTTTAGTGGTATGATACAATACTGAATAGAATAGAATGCCCTCGAATAAACCTAGAATTGTAAAGCACTGGAGCTCTATACTTACAACCTTCAAGAGCAGTTTTTAACAAAAAGTATAATGTAAAGTAATACTAACATAGTTATAAGCTGTACTAACAATCTAGGGGTGTATTCCAAAATTAATGAATAAATAAAATAAAAGAAAAAGAATTCTAAAGTTCTTTTTTTAATCTCTTTACATCAGGAATTAAAAAAACATGACAACATAAAAGTACACGATTAGAGGTCTATAAATGCTTATGGAATAAAGATTCATGAAAACTCAACGTCGTTCTGTCCACAGATATCAGTTCCCATCACTCCAAACTCTGGGTGAAGATCTCATAACAGTCCTAGATTTCCTCCATATCCGCTACGCAGTAGGCTTAGGTGAGGGCGCTGGAGCGAATATCCTGGCAAGGTGTGGGCTGGCCCACCCCAGGCGGCTCCTAGGCTTAATCCTTGTCAACTGCACGGCATCCACTTCGTCAGTAGCCGACGCCTTTCGGAGCAGGTTTTCAAGATGGCGAGGTGCTGATATTTCGCAATCCGAGGAGGATTTCCTCATATACCACAAGTTCGGCCACGTGAGTTTTGTACCAGAACAGCTTGATTATAGCTACCAGGTATTCCTTCTTCTGTTTTGTTACTAACTCTACTAATTTCTCGGTGAGAGCTTCCTTGGGGTAAGGATGTCGATTGCTGTTTTCAGAAATGCTTTTCCATAATATCAAAACTAATTCTATCATTAAAGTCTAGATATAGCGACTTTATTTTGTGTTCTATTCACTAGTTAACTGAAAACGGTAACTCATCATGTGGAGTTATTTTATTTGATACTAGGTAGCCTATATTCTTTTTCGATTAAAATAACTTCACTATTTTCTTTGCTTGTAGTAAGCGTCTTTCTTATTTCTATTAACAACTAATCCTTTTAGTTTTATAGTTTTTGCTTGTATGCTGTTTTGCATTGTTCTTTCATTATATTTTTGCATTACCATTTTGTTTTTCTTAATGCTTCTCTATGTCCTTTTTCTGTAGTTGAATTTTTACCTTAACTTATTTTGTTTTATTTACTAAGTTTAATAATAATGTCAGCTGCTTATAAAGAAAAATAAATTTAGAGTTATATTAACGATTAGTAGATAAGTATACTACCTATAAATTTGAATCTTGTTTCGAAGTTTCTTCTCAGAGGAATATAATTTATCATTTAGTTAAACGGCAATATCATAATATTTTACTGTGGCAATATGCTACGGTCCCTTTGGATGCAGATTTGATCTTTGATCAGAATTCATTGTATAACGTTTAGTTAAACAGAAATACTAAACGGAAAAATTATAACATTACCTACAATTATTGAAATCCCCATGAATTGTCGTATCGAAACCAAGAAAAACAAATAAAAGATAATAATATTAAGACTATTGTCCCAGTACCATCTATACACAAGCCTCGTCGAAGGTAATAATTACGATGCACTAGGGCCTTGATGTTGCAACTCCGCTCGTAAGCTCCACCATATTTCCATCGTTAACCGTTGAATATTGCATCACTATATGGTTGTATGTACCTACATAAGACCCGTCTCTCATACTAATCTCGTGTCGACTTGACTTTGCTACGTGAAATAAGAATCTTTGATGGATTATGACGTTGCGTTTGAAATTCTAGATCGGTATTTAAAATTGTCCTGAAATAAAGAATATTAATGAGAAATATTAACTTTTCATTAAAATAGCTAGATATTTAAAGTTTTACAAAGAGAACTTGTAAAACTTGTTGAAATCAAACTAGGGTTAAGGACTAGGGACATATGCCTATATGTAGATGACGCTTATAATAAATTACTTAACTTTCTTATAAGCAATTTCGAAGAATTCACGTTGCTTTGTCTATGAGCAAGAATTGTTCCACTTATTGATTTTAAAATTTTGCTCTATTCAGCAGCTGACATACTCACTGCCTTTATTATCTAAACAAGAGAATTCCTACAATTAGGAGTTTTCCTATTCGTAATTCTTTGCTTTCCAGCAAATATCAAGCGACTCGTGCGAGGCCGGTGAGCGAGACCGCACGTTGGCTGAATACCGCTCACGCCTGCGTGGTAACCTCAACACTCATAACATCAAGCAGTACGTCAGGGCGTTCATCAAGTCAGTGGATACCATTTATTATAATAATTTCTTCCTAATATTCTTATTGGAAGTGATGAAATATGTTATAATCCTTATCCTTTCGAGAAGCCTGCGCTAGAAATAGTTTTCTTTGTACCAGGATATTGAAGTCAAAATCTGTAAACTACCATTCTATCGCCGAACGCCTAATTCCTCCCTCAGTCCCCTTCCCTCTTCTTTTTTCCTTCCCTGCCCCTTTCCGTTACATATTCAGCAAGAAGCCTGTTGTTGCAAGCGTCCCTATGCTTGTTTGCCTCCTCAGTGGAATAAAAAAAAACTTGGTGGTTATACATAATACATTATTACTTGTATGAAAAAGCCACGAATTTGACAGTGACCCTAAACCAACCACATCCCAAATGTACCTACGGGACATTTCGGTAGGCAAAATACTGTAATTCCTATTTCCTCCCCTTTCAGTCGCAAGGACCTGATTCTTCGCGGCTGTCAGCCTGACATCCTACTCATCACAGGCATGCTGAGCCCATACTCCACCGTCATTGAAAAGATGTTCAAGGAGTTGGATAAGGAGAGAGTCACCATTCTGAAGGTGGATAAAGCTGGTGATGTGTTGGCTGAAACTGTAAGTGTTTTCAGCTTTATATTAGTTTTATCTGTAGATCGAGGAATCTATGTCAAGTCAATAAACTAAAGCGACTTAAAATACTTTTATTTATAACGTTGCGATGTATGTTGTCTTTGAAGAAAGGTCAATCAAAAATAATAGAGTTATTTAACTAGATAAACCGTTATTAAAATAAAATCCACTTTTAGGCTATTGCCCTCAAAAGTTGCCTATTATTTATTATTAAGTTATTATTGCCTAATATATCATATTAAAAGTGCAGTGATAGCCTTGTGATAAGACCATAGGACTGCCTATTAAAGGTCTCGATTTTGAATCCAAAGCACGCACCTCTGACTTTTCGAAGTCATGTACCTACGTGTTATAATATTTCAAAAAGTACTATACAAATGTAAACGTAAAAATATATAGTTTTAGTTTTTTACTCGTATTAAATAACTATGTCAATCTTCGTCTATCTGCGTCAACGCATGCGAATCTAAATACCCCGCCTATGCAACCGTCACAACGCAATCCGTCGTCCGCTGTTACACCAAAGTAAAAGTACCACAGCGTTCATTGGCTTACCGAGAACCTTTCCGATACTACGTGGAACAAGTTTATTTACGACAACTTTAAAACTATATAGTAAACGTCATGTTATTAAAAGTTTTGTGAGTAAACAGTTTCGATATCGACAATAAACTAAATAAAGTGCTTTATCTACCAAAATGTCCGTGATTTTGTTGATAATTGAAATTATTGTCATCGGTGGCATGATAGTTGGGTTGTACCAGAAGAATACTAACTTAGTGTGCAAATCGAAGAAGAGATACGATGGTAAGACGGTGCTAGTGACTGGTGGGACCGCGGGAATGGGACTCGAGATTGCCGCAGATTTCGCACACAGAGGAGCCAGAGTAATCGTAGCATGTCCTTTTGAAGATGAGGGCTTGCATGGCAGAAAACTCATTATAAGAAGCTCTGGAAACCAAAACGTAGTTTTCAAACTATTGGATCTCGCATCTCTCGAATCGATTAGAAGCTTTGCAGCTGACATTTTAAAGACAGAAGACAGATTGGACATTTTGGTAAACAACGCCGGCGTCGGGATCCCGGGAGACTTCCTCACATCTGACGGAATGAACTTTATAATGCAAGTGAACTATTTTGGCACGTTTCTGCTGACTTTGTTGCTCCTACCGCTTCTAAAAAAGACGGGAACCACGTCTGAACCGAGTAGGATTGTAAACACATCATCTGTTTTTCACAAGTTTGGCAAAATAGATTTCGACAAGTGGAACAAAACTGGTTACTGGGCCAAGATGAGGATTTATGGCAACAGCAAATTGTGTTTGGCACTATTTACACGTGAATTGGCAAAGAGGATGAAAAGTCGAAATCTTTTGGTGAACATTGTTGATCCGGGAGCTGTTGGCACGAAGATTTTTAACAGTTCAGGGATCGCGTGGGCCAGTTTCATATCGTTTATGGCCTTGATCTTGTTCAAGCATCCTTGGGAAGGGGCTCAGACTGCTCTGTATGCAGCCACTAGTAACAGAGCTGCTCAATTCAGTGGAGAGTACTTCAAGAACTGCCAACGGGCTCGAGCTGGTGAACTGGTCTACGATGAGAAACTGGCCGCGAGAGTTTGGGAGGAATCAGTGCGACTTGTGAAACTAAGTGACGATGAACTAAATCAGTGCTTTAGTTCATAGATATAAGGTACATTTTGAAAAAAAAATTGTGATTAATAAAGTTTTAAGTATTTCAGTGTAATTTTCATTCAGGTTGCTGATTATTGCTGGTGTTAATATCGGTTGACTTGTAATGAAATAGTAGCATGTTGGTAGCATTAATAGCAGTTTGTGTAACGCCGTTCTGCTCTGTTGGACGGTCGGTTCCTGTACCTTCAATTATATTCATGTTAGCGGCGAGACTATGATTGAAATGTATGCGTTGGAGCTTGGATATTATCATTTTATTATTTTTCAATTTAATGATTGTGATTTAATTAATATGGAGAATTCCTTAAGTGTAGATGATAGAAACAGGTAGTAGTTAAATTGCTCTTGAAATCTTAACAAAGAGACACACACTTTATATGACCACTAGTATAGCTATGCTAAAGAAATCGTTGAAGAATATCTATCATCTTAATCTAAATTTAAAAGATTTTAATGCAATGAATTATGGATACTTACCTAAATGCTCTGGAGGAACCTACTCAATCTGAATTGATAACGACTTCAACCATCTTTTCCGTTAGACGAAAAAATTTTTGACCCATCAAATGTCGAGTGACGGGAAGTATCGTATTCTCGAGAAATCGTGTACGGTTTTTATTAGGATCTTATTATTGTGTTTCAGCCGGCCAAGATCGCGCAGTCGCTGCTGCTGTTCTGTCAGGGGCAGGGCCTGCTGACATCACTGCCGCCGCCGGGCGTGGCGCGGCGCATGTCCCGCGGGATGTCCATGGAGGAGTACGACAAGCCGAACATCCGGCGTCTGTCGCTGACGCCGGCCGCGCCCGACTCGCCGCCGCACCGCAAGCTGTAGCTGCGGCGCGGGGACTCCTTGCTGGAGGAGACCGTCTGATGTGCATGGTTCTTAGTTAGGGCGTTTAGATCAGGTATAATCATAGTACAATAGCATAATTGGCCTGTAATGATCCCGCCACTGGGATACGGGCCTCCTCTCAGTGAGAGGGAGTGGGTCGTTATCCACCACGCGGGCCCAGAGTAGAATTCACACGTCTTCAAATTTTTGGTTTTAAGACATGCCATCGTTTCCATTTGGCTAATTTATAAATTGTTATTTGTTTTATAAGTTTTGGCTATTTTTATTCTTTAAATTTGATATCAGAGACTCGCTCTGCGGCGGGCATATTCATTATTTTTACTATATGTATATCTACCTTAATTTATTTATTTTAAAACAATATTTTTTTTGAATTGTCACCTACATTCTAATAATATTTTCCAAAGTAGTGTGAAGTATTTTAACTGAAGTAATGTAGGTCGAGATCCATATTTTTCCCATTTAATTAGATAAGTAAGCGTCTTTTGGTAAAACAATAATAATTTGATCAAAGAAATACCTACTGATGGATGAAGCTTTTTGAAGTGCCTATATTTTTTTTAACTATTATTTATTTATTTATTCACATACAACTATTATCACAGGTCGTAATCTAATACAATAGCGTAGTCAAACTACTCTGTATTTTGTTCACACTGGAAGCAACAAGGCTGCAATACCATCAGTGTACAATGAAGTATAAAAATATTCGTATAGGCGTATAAAATTATGGAAATAAGAACTATAATTGGTAAAATGTTATTAGTGGTAATGATAATATTGTTTTTTTTTCTTTATTATGGTAAGTATTGCTTATTTAACTTCAGAAAAGCCGAGATTTACTATATGATCAAACGTTATATTTCTAAAAAAAATAGAAATACCTACTTATATAAAATGGTATGGTAAAAATAGAATATTGAATACCTTTTTTTAAATTCTAAACGCCCTAGTTACTTATTCTAAAATATCTAAGTACCTACATAATATTGCAAATGTAATTTGTATGTTTGATGTAGAAATCAACTGTAATAGGAATGTAATTTTTGCATTATAATGAATATAACATATCAAAGGCATTATTGTTAAACGCCTTTTGTATTTTATATTGAAGAGCTGATTTTTTATAAATATTCAGAATTCGATGCATATCTGCTATATCTTTAGGCAGTATTAAATTTAAATCGCTTGGTCGCTGTAGATAGTATGTGATTTAAATATATACTTATCTATATTTTAGGTGTAAAAATATAATAAATAGGTAGGTAATTAAAATAAAGCTTTATGTAGCTTAGTTGTCTATATAAAGTTCTGTTATATTAGATGTCTATTTACCATTTGTCGTCGCTTCCAGAACTTTGAAGTAAAGAAAACAATAACGAGATGCTGATATTCACAAAGATATGAATTTTCTATTGAAATAAAATTCATAGTGAATGAAAAACTTGGCCTCAGGCAGGGTTTGAATCTGCGTCCTTCTGGTTCAGTACACCAGAGATGCTGATAGTCCAGCCATGGCGGTAAATGCGGTGTTACCTTTTTATTAAATATCAGTTATTTTTTTTATAAATCATAAAAATATATATTTTGTTTATTTTAATTTTTAGAAATTTCAATTTTAATATGAATATGATGGTTTTCTTATCTTTTGAGATTGCCCACTTTGAAAAGAAGCATGGGCCTATCATCTTTATTAAAAGAAGTGTTTGGTTGAAGTTCGCCAGTTTGGTAAATTATGAAGAGTCCGTGAACAAAATATTGTGTCAATAGAGATCAGAAATAATATTTTAATTACAAGTTTTTTTAGGAGACCGTAATGGCTCTTGCGTTAGAATAGTGATCACACGCAATGATTTGAAACTCGCATACAAATAATTATGTACCAATCTATTTTTGATATGATTTCTAACAAATAAAAATTTTGTCTCTGGTTTAAGCTTTAAATGTAGCGAAAAATTTTATGGAAATCTTGTTTTGTAAATTATGTAAAGAATATTTTAATAATTATTATGTAACGATTAAATAAATGTATTTTAGTATTATGTACAAAGTACCTAATTTGTTGCATAGAATGTGTAATTTTTTTTAGATTTTATGAGTTATTTTATTCAGAATAAAATATTTACGTGTAGATTTGGGTTACTATTTTGTTAATGTATGCACGGACAGTATTGTATGATTCTACCGAGTTTTGTTTCAGTATTTCTTCTCAACGGAAGGGAAATATCGGCGTCATGTAAGTATTTAAAAAATATATTACCTAAAACATTGACTTATATAACGATTTTTTCCGTGCCTACTGGAAATTAAAACTTGCAGCTTGAAGCTCAAACATGAACATGAAACATCATTGAAACATGATTGTGTAACATTTATAAAAAACAGAAGTAAAGTCCAAAAAACCGATTTTTGGAATTATTGTCTATTTGTTGTGTTTTTTGGGGTTCGCGCAAAAAGGCTGAACTAATTTTAATTTATTTTCACAGTTCAAAACCATATGCTTTAAATCGCAAACTGCAGTAGGTACATCTAATCTCAATTAGTTCAATAGACCCGAGAGAGAAACGAGCTTTGATCTCTCCGTTATATGCACATCCGTGGAAGGAAGACATCATCACCTTTTGTTTCTGATTAAATTCTTATCATGTTAACCTACCTCCATAAGAAACAATCATTAGAAACACTTAAAGCTCGTGTTATCGAGAGTAATCGCGAAATAAGCTTTTGGGCCACATTTCGTGCCGTTGAGTGTAGATTGAAGACGTGTAAGTTGACCCGGCCGAGCCTGATGAACGTTATGCAAGCCTCCTTCCCTCTTGTATCAGCTCTGCATGGGGCAGAGTCGCTTCACTTGTTACACCGGTATTTATACCAAAATGACCACGATAATAAGGCACCTCCAAACTAAGTTGGCGTTTAATTATTCTGTTCTATGTTTTTATTTTATTCGGAGAAAGTATAGCATCGCCTTGCGACGCGAGGGACCGACGATTTAAAGAAGATAGCTGGCAGCGGATGGATGTGAGCTGTCCAAGACCAGGATGGTTGGCGCTCTTTGAGGGAGGCCTACGTTCAGCAGTGGACGGCGATAAGCTGATATGATGATGATGATAGCAATGTTGTGGTATGTTGTGGTAGGGCCACGCTGTTCGCAGCATGAATGGGCCGGCTCGACCGGGGATGTACCACACTCTCGCAGAAGACCGACGTCCGAGTAGTAGCGTTTCGTTACTGCGATTCGTTCGGTGAGCGAGAGGGCCGGAGGCCCAATTGCTCCCCCAATCCCCTTCCTTCTCCTTTTCTCCTTCCCCTCCCTTTCCCTAAATAGGCTCGGCAACGCATCTGCAACTCCTTTGGTTTTGCAGATGTCCATGGGCGGCGATGACTACTTACCATCAGGTAGCTCGCCTGCTCGTTTGCAGAGTTATCCCATAAAAAAAAAACTATTCTATCATAGTGAAATGATAACGCTGACGCACACCGACAATGGAGTTAGTATACGCACTGATGACTCTTGCTGAGATTACTCCTTAAGGTACGGATTGTGATCTGATCAAACCACCGAATCCTTAGTTCGGTGGTTACATTGATAGTATACCTAGGTACTCAGTAGTTAATGAAAGGTGCAGTGTTGTTTGTAAGAGTTGTACATAGCTGTGTCATTGCCTCATTGGGATGGTTTAAAAATCAAAGTCTCAAGTGGAATAAAAACTGGACATTTTATTGCGACAAGAACATCAGACGGTACACTGTTAGAACTTTTTCAATCATTTTAACAAACACAGACGGACGTACACAAATACTAAACATTACACTTACATCAATAGCGCCGCATTCACACCACACACTTACGCGATTCGCCACAAAATACGTCCCCATAATTTCTATCTCTTTAGGGTAAATATTTAAAAAACTAGACATTTCTCCGTCCAGTATTTGCTATAAAAAATTTAAAAAAATATTCCAAAGAAAAAAAAAATCAAAAATATAACGTCGCAAGACTGCTCGACGGAGAAACTATGATGAGTGGCGAGAGAGCCCAACTCGGTCACGCCACACAGACGGCACTGCTAGTGGAAGGCACAGGCAACTCGAGCATCGTCCGACCTCCGCGGACATTTTCGAACCTTTATAAAAATTTTCACAGTTCTGCAATAATCAATAGCAATAAACGTGCGGCCGCGGTTTTGTGGCGTCCGCTTCGGCGGCGACGCTGCGCAGCCAACATGTGTACAAGCACAGACCAACCACTACACATGAGTAGCAGCTTGGAGAAACTGTGCACTGAATCCGTTATCTGTATCAGTCATGGGCTGTATCATGTAAGACGACCTTCTGTGCAATTTACAGCAGAAATGTGCACCGCATCCCGTGCACTCTGGGCTGGGCAACAGTGCATGTGCATGGTGGTCGCCGTTGTGCTTGCAGCTCGGCGCAGGGCGTCGCAGCTGCACTGGTAGCGGGCGGTCTGCAGCGAGCGGCGGAGGGGTGCGGCGGGAGGGGCGCGGCCCTCTTGCCTGATGACGTCATAGCTCGTCGTCGCAGCCTGGCTGCATATCCGACGTCTCGATGGCCACTTCATCGTAGTCTCTCTCTAGCGCTGCAAGGTCTTCTCGAGCTTCTGAAAATTCGCCCTCCTCCATCCCCTCGCCCACATACCTGCCAAAGTCAAGAACAAATTATATTTTCAATTTATTAACAGAATAAAAAACTAAGATTCGTAAAATTCATCATTCCAATCAGCCAAACAAGGTTAACTGCAGCTGAACGAAGGCCATCCCATAGACTTCCACAACGACCGGTTACATGCCGCTTGCAACGAGATGAACATACAAATTGGTAAAGGTCACTGAGAGTCGTTGGATGCGGGCGGCATATTTTTTTTTTTTTATATTTTAATAATTGTAATATTTATTAATAAAAATATAACCGGCGGTTGTATATTTACTGTCAAATAGTTATCAATCTCGCTCCTCTACAAGAATTATTAAGATACCTAATACTGTGTCATTAAGATGAGCTGATGAATGAGATGAGCTGAGAATGATGTTTGTAAGGAAGCCTCAGGCTAGACGAGGGTTATAGATGAAACTGAAGTTAAATCCATGTTTAGCAGTAGATAACGATCTTAAACTCTTCCTTTGCATATGCTATCGATATGTAGATGCTAACTGTGGAATGAACTGTCGCCTGCAGTATTTTCGACCCAATACGACCTTCAAACCTCCAATAAAAGAGCGTACTCCCTTTTCAAAGGCAGACAATGCATTTGTGACTCCTCTGGTGTTGCGGGTGTCTATGGGCGGCGGTAATCGCTTACCATCAGACTATTCGTCTGCTCGTTAACCCGTCAAAAAAACGATATGATTAGAAGACTATGAATAGAACTGACCAGTGTACAAACGCTCGCTTAGAGTACATGAGGTCGAACTTGTGGTCGAGCTTTCCCCACGCCTCGGCGATGGCGGTGGTGTTGCTGAGCATGGAGGCGGCGCGCTTCACCTGCGCCAGGTCGCCGCCCGCCACCACCGACGGAGGCTGATAGTTGATGCCCACCTGTGAGGAAAAACATTTTAAGAAAAATGACTCCTTTCTTTGTATGTTTGTCTACATTTCTCTACGTCGGGACTAAACAATAACCTGAAATCTGTATAGCTGCAAATTAAATCTGGCAAACGACTACTTAAGTTCAGGAGGCAGGATTCACAAAATTCAAGAGAAAACAAATAAGTGGATTTTATTGGTGCAAAACAAACTTAAATAGATCAACATTTGTTCTTATGTCTCATGAAATACCAGACTCGTGCTCTATGCTCGCAATCTATCAAAAAAATAACGCTCCAAAAAGTCGATATCTTGTCATGACCCCATCTACAATCGACTTACATTCGGCTTTAATTGCAGGAACAATCTGGGGATCAAGATTATCACCAACAAATGTCTAACCTTAAAACCAGTAGGACACCAGTCCACAAACCGTATCCCTGCCCTGCCTTTCATGGCTGCTATGGCAGCGTTCACGTCCTTGGGCACTACGTCGCCGCGGTACAGGAGGCAGCACGCCATGTACTTGCCGTCGCGTGGGTCGCACTTCACCATCTGGTTCTGTGGCTCGAACAGCTCCGCTGTGATTTCTGACACTGACATGCCTTCGTGGTACGCCTGGGAGGACGAACACAATAGTTAGTATGTCCTGATAATCACACTTTTCTGATCGGTAGCAAGCCAATATGGATCTATGTCTGATGTCATATAAATGGGAAAAGACCATGTTGAATGAAGTCCTGTGCCAGCGATGTCAAGAGAAACTAATTATAAAACTTTCTTTTACTATCTAGTTCAAGTTGATGTACTGGTATTATTAAAACTTGAAGGGACTTAGCAACGAAATGTTATATAGACCCTATGTGAATTCCTAAATTGTTATATGACTTGAGGGAATACAGAAATAGTCGTCATGTTGCCAATCACATCTATGGTCCAGTAAATTATTCCCTGAAAGTATCAAGCATCATAAAAGACATATTTCCATACCTTGTCGGCTGAGACCACGGGCGCGTAGGCAGCGAGTGGAAAGTGTATACGCGGGTAGGGTACCAGGTTTGTCTGGAACTCTGTCAAATCCACATTCAGCGCGCCGTCGAACCGCAGCGACGCTGTGATTGACGACACCACCTGCACAGTCAGTCTATAGTAGCAGTTCCTACGCGTAAGTTGCTGTGCTGTCACGACTCTCATAGAAAGAAAATACCTTATTAGATTGAAATAGTGGGAGTTTTATCAAAACAACAAGTATAACTAAGGTAAAACAACAAGTATAACTAAGGTAAAACAGAATGGCTGACATGTCTAGCCTATATCATCTAAATTGATTAATTGGACATAATAAGTTCTGGGTTTTGCAGTAAGAGCCTAGAGATTGTAGTGCGTGATTTAGGAGTTGTCGCGTGGTGGATTAGGCCCACTCCCTCGCACCGAGAGAAGGCCTGTGTCCAGCAGTTGGAACATTATTGATTGCTACTTCTCACTTGTGATATAAGCCTGTTGAGATTGGCGTACGACGGCCTCTCTATAGACAGCCGCCGCCTGCAGATGTCGTATATGGCCTCGTTGTCCACCATGAACGCGCAGTCAGAGTGGCCGATGGTGGCGTGCGTGGTGAGCACCGCGTTGTATGGCTCCACCACGGCTGTGGACACCTGGGTGCAAATCATACACTTCACATACTCGATGACGCACGTCAACATTTGGTTTCCCATTAGGAATACAGGGAATAATGTGGAAATTCCGTACGACTTGGGATTCAGGCATAATAAATTTCGTTGTATTGTCACGACTTGTCAAATATTGATATGCAGTTACGCACGTCCCTAGAAATGGTGACAGCTCCAAATTTAAATAAATTATGCACAAAAATGTATTCATATTCGATCGTCGTACGATGATCATACGAGATAACTAAATTGTTTACTCTATTACTGTAAAGTAAATTATAATAAGAGGCTAAGCAGCAGTGTCCTTCATCTTCTAATAGCAAACTTTCTATTCGACGGAGGGTAATCTTATTATCATCAGGGAGTGATTACATGTCAAAGATCACAACTAAAAAAATATAATGACAATTTCTACTATTGTGTTAAAGTACATACCCGCGGCGAAATAAAAATAAATCCTAGCAATCCTAAAAATCCTAGAATATTATTGATTTTTACTTGTGGTGCTGGATAAATAGCGAACTCCAGTTTGCTTTTCTTGCCAAATTCGTCTGACAGTTTCTCCATTAGTAAAGAGGTGAAACCGGAGCCCGTTCCACCACCAAACGAATGAAACACAAAGAAACCCTGAAAAAGAAAAAAAAAATATTATATACGATCTACTTTCTACTTAATTTTTTATTCATGATTTGTATGTTTGTGGTTTCCATCGAAGGATTCGACAAACAAGGTTTGAGATAGCACAAAATTAAAGTAAATATTCTTTCAGGCTCAAATTTGCCAAAACCCCAATGGCGAATGCATAAACTGTTAAAACTTTTCTTGTATGTGAGGACCATTATTAGCTATTCAGTCATCAGCAATGATCAAGGTCAAGTTCACCACACCATCGTAGCATTCAATGAAACAGTTTGAACAATCAGTATCTGTTGCGTCGACAAGACATCCCTGTAAAAAAAAACCAGCACTGATCACCTGAAGACCGGTGCACTGGTCAGCCAACTTCCTGACTCTCTCCATAACGGGGCCGAGTACTTCGCGACCGGTGGAGTAGTGGCCCCGCGCGTAGTTGTTTGCCGCGTCTTCTTTACCCGTGATCAGCTGCTCTGGGTGGTACAATTGCCGATATTCACCTGAACGTACTTCATCTGAAAGACGCCAATAATTAACAAATTTAATCCAGTTTCAATCAATCCAATAAAGGAAGTATTGAATAAGCTGAAAAGAACTAATAAAATAATTGGACACTAAGTAAACAGAAGAAAATACTTCACTTAAGCGAGTCTAAAATGGGCTAAATTCAGCATTGTGTTCTAGCAAGTCTTTAAAAAGAGAATCCGAGCTGAAATTCTTCAAATAATAATAATAATTAGTTTGATAGAAACTTACCAATAACAGTGGCTTCTAAATCCACCATTACAACTCTCGGCACCATTTTTCCTCGATCAGCTTCAGAGAAAAACGTATTGAAGCAGGAATCAGCAGCGTTCGGGTCTTGTTCGCAGGCCGGCAGGGTCCCATCAGGGCGGATGCCGTGCTCGAGGCAGTACAGCTGCCAGCACGCCACCCCCATCTGCACGCCCGCCTGCCCGACGTGCACTGAGATGCACTCCCTCTGCTCGCGTAATAAGAGGTGGCACGTTATTGACATTTAATAAACGGAACCAGTTTAATTATTGGTCACTATCCTTCAGCTTGGACAAGGTGATGTAAAAAATGTTACATAGATCCCAAGGCCAAAAATCTTTTTGCCCAAACGAAAGAAGAAGAACACGGAAGACCGGAGGGCACACATGGGCCTATTATCATTCGTAATAGGATAAGTCAATGATAAACTTGGAAAAATGGCCGTCATTTGACATCTCTGAAACATGACAAACTATGTCGGTACCCAACACTAAATTAACACATACAAATATCTAAATATAAACAAATCTATGCTATTATGTAGCATGGAATAGTACTAAGTATTTCTACTAAGTTTAATACTAAAATATTAAATGATCAAAAACAGAATACCCTATTTCATGAAATTGATGGAATACTACTGTCCTTGTATTCACAAAAGAAGCAATAAGTATCACAGTAATATAGCTATATTCAATAATAATAGGGCTGTTAGTAAAGGAAAAACTACGTTGAAAATATAGGCACATCTACTTGGAATACTAACATTGCATACAAATTCACTTACCATGATAAATACTGATAATTTTGACGATCCTTGGCGGAATAATATATTTATATAAAAAAAACTATATAAAAAAACTATTACGTTACAAAAATTTGGAAACGGACTGAAATTTTGAAAAAAATTGCGAATCAGCGCCCGTCTGATGGGCCGATTAGATCTATTGTTAATTTTTATTCCATGTTCGAATTTGCATAGGGCTTGATGTGAATTGTTTGAATGCCAGGTTTTGAAAGTTTGACCAAAAAGTTTCCAGTCTTTCTAAGTAGTTTGGTTTATTCATAAATAATCCGTATTATTAGTTTTCAATGTCTTAGTAGCAGAATCATCATCACCATCTGAATAGAACAGAACATCAAAACAATAGAACCATATTATTTAAGTGATAAAAATAACGATTAATATTTTCCATATGCTGAAAATAAACTTGTTGAACGATCTTGAGGAATATGATCGTTTTCCAACCACCAACCCACCTTCAATTAAAAACGCACATGAAATTAAGATGACAAGTGAAGTTAAATAATTACCATAACCTACGCTTTGTGCGTAGGTTATGGTTTCAGTTGGAGCGATAGTATGAAATGACATTGAATACAGATGAGATCTTTTCAGTATAAAAGCTCGGGTTTACAGAGTATCAGCACATTCTACCCTCAGTCTTAGATAGGTGAACAGTCACAAAGTCCTTTGGGGGCACTAGCAACAGTCACCATGAAATTCTCTATGGTTCTTCTTCTGGTCGCAGTTTGCGCTTGGTCCTCCGAGGCGCAGAGTGGTGCAAGAGTGTACTGTGGACAACAGCTTGCTGAAGTACTGGCGAACCTATGTTGGGGCTCCGAGGAGGTAAAGCGTGATGCTGGCTGGTGGATGCCACCAAACGCTGCGCTGTCGCTAGGTCGTGTGCGTGGCAAGCGCGGCCCCGTCGACGAGTGCTGCGACAAGCCCTGCACAGTTGAAGAATTATTCACGTACTGCTAGCGACGATAAAACAACTTTTATATGACTGAGTTTTACGTAACCAATGACTGATTGTATAATATGTAAATAAATTAATGAGGATCCTAATTTCTAAATAGTATTTTTCTTTTAATTATACCATCATCACGCATGCATGCATCAATATTTAGTAATCTACCATTCACAATTGGGCTTGATGACTTTTTAGGTCCTATGTAATACGGGGGCAAACCTCTTGTTTCCTTCTAACTTTCTCTTACTATCTTAGTATTTACGATTTACGTCGTATAGGTCTTTTTATAGGTCTCCTTAATAAAACGGCATTGAGGACAATCCCAAGCTTTACTTGCTGAAGCAGTTTTTACAATAATACATTATGATGTATCGTGCCCTGGTCCTCCATCAAACCATGGTCATTAAGAACCCATTTAATACCTAACTTGTTGCACTAGTCTCTTTAGAATGATAGGGTTTAGGTCCACCATATTAGCTTAGAGCAGGATCGGTACTTAACTTTATACGATGATATACAACTTATCAGGTATACAGTATTCCTATATTTAAGCAAGTGATTTTTTTTTCTTTTTCTAATCTGAATCCGAATCCTTAGGCTTGAAGCCGATGGCCATATCAGCAGGTTTTTTTTTTTTTTTTTTTTAATTTATTTAAATGCACAAAACACATTACAATCGTAAAAATAACCATACATATCACAAATACAATGTTTTGATCTGGATAGTAACGTAACAAATATGTGCACACAACAAAACAAAATAACTAGACAGCTAACAGCTCTATATTATTTAAGTAGTATAACAGGGATAAAATAACATTACAGTTAGACGCTACTTAATCCACTCCGGACCTTCTAAGGCCCACCTGCTATGGAGGATGTCTCTCACAATTTTAATATATGAATTAGAGTTATGATCAAAAATATCCAATAGTTTACTAGGGTGTTATTGGAATATTTTAGTCAAGGGTCAGTTTCAGTCCAAGGCCCTTTGGACTGCTCGAACTCATTGTAAAAGGAGGTATACCAGGAGTTAAGTTAAAAATGTGTTGGAATATTTTTTTAATTTCCTGATTTAGGTTATGTTACTAGGTAGAATATTATCATCTGACTTCTACAATTTTTGAACAATTCCATCAAAACATCTCAAATTTTATAACCAGTTCCTTCTTTCCATAGGTTGGTACTTATTGTGCCAACATTTAAAATCGAGGGTGGCGAGTACGTCACAAGTAGGGCACTAAGATGGGGTGGGGTGCTATTACGGCCAACAGGGGATGGGGTGAATGGGGCGGGGAGCTTGGCGTTCACCCCTCTTGTGTGGATGTCGTAAGTTGATTTGCATTTTTATGCTCGTTAGTTGGAATAAGTTTGGTCTTTTTATTAGATTCTGTAAATAGTGCATTTCAAGATTTTATAAAAAAAACTTAATAGTTTTTTATCACTGAAGAAAGAGTTTGTAAACTTTTGATGGCTGGGAAATTATAAATAATATTGCTTTATGAGTAAAGGTCATTTTATTTGCCTTTAGGTAAAAACTTTATTAAAATTCGTCAGCTAATAGAGACTTGACTCTTCGACATTGTTATTATTTTAATCAGCTATCATCGTGATGTGTTCAATTTAGTATTACTCTCCTTATAATTTGGTTTTTTAGTTCTTATAAGACTTTAACCGTGGAACATGGTGTTTAGGAAGCGGGTCTCTAAATTTCATAAGAATACAATACATGTTTGATTTATTCAAAACGATTGTTTAAAACACGAGCCAAGTCCATTACCAAAAAAATAAATCAATTATCGTAACCCATGTCCACAGTAAATCAAGTGATTGTCTTTTTAACACCTAATCCGGTCACAGTCGACCGCGTGTTAATCCTTTACATTCAAATGTAAAGTATTGTCAAGTACTGGCAACACTGGCAACATTATTTTGAATATATAATTGCGTGATATTGTTGTAGTGTGTAAATAAAAAGGAGCGGTGTAATCAGTTCGTTTCGGTTGCGTTTGTGCTGGTAAAAAAGGGACAAGTTTCAAGTAATTCCGATGTGTATTGTGAATATTTCTGGTTGACATAAACTATTCACTAGGTTTAAATGTATAATACTTATAATAACAACATTGTTTTAAGTATCAACAGATTGATGAAAATTATTTATTTAAATAGGAAAACCAATAGCTACAAAAAAAATTAATAAACTGGAAGAATAAGTAACAGCAAATGGAAATTTCATATAGTTAATATAATTTTCTATTATAAATAGATTTAGTTATGTAATATAAACTTTTTAATAAATAAAGATCAATAAGCAAAATATAAGAACTTAACGACTCAAACCTTTTTCATAAGTCTTCCAAATATTGACAAAAAAAGCCAGTGACAAGTTTGACAAATAACTGTCACCCAAAAACCAGTGTTACCGAAATGTCAGGGGTAGATCAAAGTAGACGATACTATTGTGAAACCCGATCTTTATCTCTAGGATTATCGCTAATGTGCCGAGATACAATCTTATAAAGGGACGCATGTGGATTTATGTTACAGGGCTTCTAAATCAGCTAGCTTATTTAAGTTAATACTTTTTTTAGCACTTACAATACTCAAGGAAGATTGGTTTGAACAAAGAGATTTAATAGTAGTAGTAATTAAATGTCTTTGGGTTTGAAGCATTGGAAAGATTGGAAACAAATTGAAAATAAGTTTCAAAGGTTACACAATTTAGTACAAGTCTAGCTGCCCAAGACCGGGATGGTTGGCGCCCTTTGGGGGAGGCCTATGTTCAGCAGTGGATGGCAATAGGCTGACATGATGATGATGATGATCATGATAGCTAATGTAGAGGTCTCTCTTCTATTGAAAGGTATCACAAGACCAGGATATGTCTTAGGATAATGATAATGTCGATATACAATAAACGCTTGGAGATTAATCTACACCTCCGAATCCATGACGATAAAACACTGGACTAAATATGCATCGAGCCGCTATAAATATATTAAAAAATCTGTAAAAAGTAGGATTTTCCAGACCAATGACAATCCTCATACAATGGCCCGAGGTGTGGCTCAAATAAAAAATCCCATTTGATCCACGGAGGCGGAATAATGACCGCTTTTTACCGGTTTAATCCAGATCAGATAGCGGGGGACTATCTGATGCCCGTTTGATATTCATGATCATTCCCCGGGGATTTTGGGATCAAAATGCACTGCAGATTTAATTACGTTTTAACGTAATGGATAATAAGTTGAAGGAGACATCGTTTTTAAAATTAAATATTCTCTGATCTTTCAATAATATCCCTCATTTAGTGAGGAATATTTTTTGTAAAGATTAATAGAAGGTGTATTATCGTAAGACACGTCCCAGCATTAGATGAATCATAGATGATTCATAGAAGAATATGTTATTTCATAGAAAAACCCAATAACACTTTGTTCGTCCTGGAGATCCCAGGGCCTCTAGGGAAGCATGTCCTATAATATAATACATGCCGTGGAGGAATACGGGCTGATGATGATGATGATGAAAAGCATCGTCGCTAAAAGGTCTGAGCATAAAGTGTAAACGCAATCGTTTTTAGATTCGAGAAAACGATGGCACTGTCTGATGTGTAATGCCGCATCTCTTTCTCAATCGCAAAATGACATCCATACCACTAGCCAGCACCACGTTTCACTGTCTCGAAGCCCCAGCAGTTTCGCTAGCACCTCAGTAAGTTGTTAACCGCAATATAGGTATTCTTACACCGCTCCGCGCCTCGTAGGACCAGCGCAAATAGCAACCAAAGGAACAACCAGAATTCTATTAACGTTAAGGGTTAAATGATGCAAAAAGATCTAAAGAACTTATGTCATAAAGAATTCGCAAGAATAGTTCAAGCTTTCATACTACGAGATAATGTATATTCAGACAAATTTTATACACAGGTTTAACCTAAAACCTTAGCGCGTAGGTTAAGGAAAATTTACATATTATGGATATTGAAATTGGATGATTTAAGAATTATGTAAATTTTATACTGGTGAAAAATTATTCACAAACGTGAAGTTAACGACTGCTACGCTAACGGTTCTGGGTTAGATCCCCAGGTCAAGCAATGTGTTATTGAGTTCCTCTATACAATTTTTAGTAGCAATTTGGAGTCTGGATTTGTTCCCGGCCAATGGGAATAGGCTCGCCCCCTATTACGTGGGACCTAAAACATATTGGCAAAGTGAGGCTGTACATTAGTACACCTCTGCCTAACCCTTCGGGGTTTATAGGCGTGATGGTATGTTGTGAAGTCAAATAAAACTTTTAAAGATCAAGAAAATTATTAAACAAGCTAGGTACATGTTGCTTGTATGGAGTGGATGTTTTTAATAATTTGCCTCAGTCCTGCATAGTAACTGATTTGGTGTATTTGCTGTTTAAGTAATATCTACAATGGTTGTACGGTCTTGTTACCACACACACTGATAGTTTGCTAATAGGAGTCAAATGATACACTTGTTGGTAATAAGAATAACTGATATATTAACTGATTCACTGACTCTAACTTAACTATAATGATATGATAATTATGACTTGATGAGAGGAGCACACGCGGCGTACTTGCTACCGAACGCGAACTCTGAGAACGCACGGCCTTGATCGATTGCTCAACGCGAACTGGCTCAAACACATAATTGGTCTACTTTATAACAAATATGTTTTGCTGATTGAGCACAATAATATTGTACGGTTGGCCCGTACATGCTCCCGGGCACAAAATGATGTAAAGATGATGCTGTTAATATGAATGGATGATACAAGATGATGCCAATCGGGTAATGCCTAATGCTACTAGTTAGTAAATGATTTAACAAATGAATCCCGACAATCATAATGACACGGATTTTTTAAAACTACACTTGGGGTATATGGGAGACGTGGACCTGTTAACACACGCACTAGATTGACTGTTTGCACTCACAAATTGACCACTTTCACTAGTTTCACTATTTTGAGCCGGCAATGTCACTACTGGTTGCATGGCAACCTGGACCTGCTGTTGCGGCTGCAGCCGGCATCTCCGGACTTGTTTACATACTCCTACTGCTCCAATGATTCCTAACACTCCCACTATGATATATATGACAGTATAGTGATGAATATCACTGTAAGATACTGCTCTATCTACTGGTGCTTCTTGTTTCATGATTTCAATCTGTCTCTCAATCTCTAATAGTCGCTCATGATGATTTTCGACATCCGATGAATTAGAATGAGGTAATGATATATCAGGTAAAGTTAAGTTTATGATATGGTTTATTTGGGCTATCTCTGGGGCTAATATTTCCGGCCTTAAAATTACCTTGTTTTGATCTCGCTTATGTGTATAAACACTAAATTCCTTTGCTTTAATAATACAACCATGACCTACGGTAAGTAAACCAGCATGCGTCAGTTGTATGCCGGTAACTTGATCGTCGCATATCAATTTCATGTGGCACGCGTCGCAACAATAATATAAATATGTACCTACTGAATGTAACTCCGTCCACCTGTCAGTGCAAATGTTCTGAGTAATCATGCATGTCGATGATTTTTGCTCGGTCTTGCACAAACTTGTGTCATCTTTCATTCGATATTCGGGCGTCTGCAGGGAACATAACAAAGTTTGGGCATTTTGTTGAAGACATAAGGATATATCTGAGTTAGTCATCGGTAAAAGGGTCTCCTTGTTTAAGTTTATAGCTGCATAGTCTGATATTGTGATGACACTAATCATTTGTCTTCCTATTTGACGAGGAATTGGTACGATCTTATACAATTCGTATCTATCCCTGCTGATAAGCGGAATTTTGACTTCAAATATGATGTAATGCTTAGTGATTCTTGCTCGAATCTTTAATAAATTGTACATGTTTGCTATATGATTATTATCTAATGGTAACGAGCAATCTTTGGAAAGTTGGCCCGATATAATATTCAGTTCACTTTGTAATTGATCAGGTGATAGTAAATGAAAGTTCACCTTACCATTAAAAACGTTAGTTACAGTATCTAATATGTCGTCCTGTGTAGCTTTTAAATAGGATAAAATATTTTTTGTAATAAATGAAGTCAACATGAATTCACTCATAGCGGAATTATCTTGTACTTTCGTTTTAAGAGTAATCAATGAGTTTTCTATGCCCATTAATTTCATGTT
Organism: Subacronicta megacephala; assembly: GCA_958496365.1. NCBI lineage: Eukaryota > Metazoa > Arthropoda > Insecta > Lepidoptera > Noctuidae > Subacronicta > Subacronicta megacephala. Next base: position 15,155,012 of record OY292518.1, read on the forward strand.
TATTTGTTTATGCTGTTTGTCCATGATATCTTCCATCCTTTTCAGAACATTAAATTCAGCTTCTACTACAGAAGTTTGGTTTTTCCATAGAAGAGCCAAATGATTATAATTTCTCCTAAGCTGAGCAATATCTTGTTCATATTTTTCAGCGAATCGCTCGTCTAGTACCCCAAATAAGCTATTTGCAACATATCCTATGCCATTGATAAGACCACGGCGGCGGCGTACGCGCGCGCGAGCGTTGACCTGCTGATTCAGCAACATGTGATTATAATGTTGTAGTTCCAGCTGATCGTGACGTAGCAAGGCTATAACGTCAGCGCAATGTGATACGTCCTTTATACTTGAACATATGTGTTCTAGATATTTTATATACTTAGTTAATGCTGTAAACCCATCCCAGTATGGATTCATTTCATAATAGACGACGAGATTCCAGTCGTCTCTGATCAGCTGCATGTTTTGAATTTTGTCAAAATAGATAGCTTGATGCGATGATAACTCCGAAATGTTATATGCTCCGTCGGTATGAGATATAAAAAGCATCATAAATAACAGGAACAATGAGGAAATGAAATTCGTTTTAAATACTCTTCTGCTTGATGTTTTCATCTTACTATGATAGTCGCTCCTTGCTGATGTTTGATCGGATTTGTTCTGCTTGTATGTTTGATCTGGCTGTTCAGTATTTACTGGCAAAAGTGATAATTTTACCACAGGTCTCTTGAGAATACCATTCTTGGTTTTGACTGACACTACCCTGACGTAGCCGTCTTTACCTGGGTGAAGATCCACTACACGACCTAATGCCCATTTTCCTGCGGGTAAGTTCGCATCATGTATAATTACAATGTCATTGATTTTCATGTTTTCTTTAGGACTTTTCCACTTGCTTCTTGACGATAATTGGGTCAAGTATTCCGTACGCCACCTTTTCCAAATGTCATGTATAATCTTTTGGGTAAGTTGCCATCTTGTTCTCTCATCTCCTTTTGTATCCACGATGGTAAGAAGTGGTCCGCTTGCTAAGAAGTGAGACGGCGTTAAGTAATCAATGTCATTTGGGTCTTCTGATATAGCGCAAAGGGGTCTCGAATTAAGGCATGCTTCTAACTGTGACAATATAGTGGAGAATTCTTCGTAAGTGAGTTTTTGTTCACCCACTACTCTGGTTAAATGAAATTTGAGGCTTTTGACTGCCGCTTCCCACAATCCTCCCGCACTGGGCCAGGAAGGGGCATTGAAATGCCACTCAATTTGCATTTCACTTATTTCTGTATAAAATTCCTCTGATAGTATTGCTTTTAAATCTAAATACTCTCTTGTTAGTATTTTGTTTGCTCCTACGAAGTTGGTCCCGTTGTCGCTGTATATGTGACGCGGAGTACCTCTTCTTGCTGAAAGTCTTCGTAGTGCTGCTAAAAATGCTGATGATGTTAAATCGGACACGAGTTCTAAATGAACTGCCTTCGTGACCATGCACACAAACACTGCTACGTAACCTTTAGAAGTTTTGATACCTCGGCCCTTGCTTGCCTTAATATCTACATAACCCGTGAAATCCACTCCGGTATTATGAAATGGTCGTGTTGGATTTGTCCTTGCTTCGGGGAGATCACCCATTATCTGATATTGTTTGATAGGACTCTGTCTTCTACACAGTACACATAAACGTAGGCGTTTTTTGACTGCCTTGTTGCCGCCTAGTATCCAATACTGTTGTCTAAGCCATGCCATCGTTAAACGCGCTCCCCCATGAAATGTTGATTTATGCGCTTGATCGATCAACATGTCCGTTAAATGTCCATTATGTGCTATTATAATAGGATGTTTCATATCCTCACTGATATGGCTATTTCTCAATCTACCACCCACTCTTAATAGACCGTTGCTATCTACAAAGGGATTCAGATTGTTTAACTTGCTTTTTGTATTTAACTGGCCATGATTTTGAAGATCACTGATTTCTTCTGAGAATTCTGTAGCTTGAGCATATTTTACGAGTTTAAATTTTGCATTTTAGCTCTTAGATGCAATAGCTACAACGTAGTTATTTTTAATTACCATTGTACGGGCCAACCGTACAATATTATTGTGCTCAATCAGCAAAACATAATTGGTCTACTTTATAACAAATATGTTTTGCTGATTGAGCACAATAATATTGTACGGTTGGCCCGTACAATGGTAATTAAAAATAACTACGTTGTAGCTATTGCATCTAAGAGCTAAAATGTTTATGAGACAGTCAAGCAATGTTCATTTCATTAGCAATTTCATAATGTCGACTTGCAAGTCATAATTTCTTGGTTGGAAAGTTTGTTCGCTGTTTCTCATATGGCGTGTAAGTTACTAAACATGTAGGTAAATTGGTGTCATATGTCAGCGTTCTGGCGTATCAAGTCTAACTACCATCCATACCTTTCCACCTATTACAAAACTTAAAGCTCCATTGAGAGTCTACATTTTCTTGATGTACTTAACATCATTTATTTGTTGATTTTTGAATTTAGCAACTGTTTTAACGCTACCAAAGTATATAAATTCAGTCTCTTTAAGGCGGATCTTTTCGGTTAGGGCGCCAGTTTTTTTAGTTTTTCGCAAATTGTACGTGTATATCACCATTTGAAGTAGGGTGCCTATTCAGGTGTAAACTCAAGGTGAAATATGAGGTGAATAATTTATAACCTACGCATTTAGGTTTCAGTTGAAGACCTGTGAATAAAATTAGACTGAATATTAATGAACTGTCTCCCAGTATAAAAGCTCGGGCTCACAGATCAACAAACACATTTCAACCACATTCGTGGGACCGTAGCCTCCTTACATCATATTTAAAAAGCTCTTTACGTTTCGGATACCAGTTAAAGATCCAACTCACAAAGTAATCATGAAATTCTATTTGGTCCTTTTTCTCGTCGCAGTCTGTGCTTGGTCCTCCGAGGCGCAAAACGGTGCAAGGGTGTACTGCGGTCGACGGCTTGCTGATGTGCTGGCGAATCTCTGCTGGAGCTCTGAGGAAGTGAAGCGTGATGCTGGGTGGTGGATGTCACCAGACGCTGCGAGGGCACTGGGTGGTGTGCGTGGCAAGCGTGGTCCTGTCGATGAGTGCTGCGAAAAGCCTTGCACTATTGACGAACTGCTCACATACTGCTAACGACGATGCATTTGAAAGGCGTGAGACATGACTGGTTGAAATTATAGTGATATAAATAAATTATTATGTTGGTTATCTATCCGTTGTTGTTGACTTGTGACTGCTGTTTTTACAGTTCTCTGCACGATATGGTACCATTACTCCACCTTTCGTGTGACTATTGTGTATATAAGTTTAAATAAATAATTATATCAACGGTAACGAAGGCATACTGATTTCTGAATTGAATAATAGTTGATAAAAATGTAGGGAAGCTGTTAGTGACTTTAACGTTAAAACACCTCAGTCTTTCCGTGACCATGAATACTGTAAAGGGTCCGAAACATTAGGAATTACATAACATAAAGCGACATAATGCGTAAAAAATAGTTTTATTTCAATGGTAACAATGGTTTTTAACTAACAGTCTTCATATTATACTCACAAACTAAAATTATGAACCAAATAACAAATATACGAACTTCGAGATAAAATTAATATAGAGCAAACTTATCGACCTAAAACCAAGTAATAAAAGTAAACAGTAGCAGTAACCATAAAGGTCGGTAATTAAATCTTAAGGGCTACGCCACTAAAGGTCTCGGCGAGGGTGCAGAGAATACAATGGGCCGTAGGACCAGGGTTACAGGACCAGGTGCCCGTTCATGTACAATAGCTTTAGCTGACTTTATTTTATTTGTGATTTAGTGTGGTTCTGTGATGTGTGGAGTGAAATATTGAAATGACAGTTAGAGGTATGTCCAAATATTGTGGAATAGGTAATAAATGCTTACTTTCCGCTTTTACAACGATGTCTTTTTCCTCAGTATTATGATGAAAAATTACAGATAGTCAAACGATCTATCACAAACTAGCTACGGTACGCAGTGTCACATGAGTTAGTTTTCACATCCAAATGAAAAAAATCCAAGTGATAATATTTTATTGGTGTTTTAAGTTCCTAAGAACATGTCTAACATGGCTACCGTGATAATTCTGTTGTCACTTTATTTCGTTTCTAGTCATTGCCTTAGTCAAAGATTTAAGATGACAAAATTATTTCGTGAACGTATTTCATGTTAGGCCTTACAGAGAAGCTTTCTTTAATCGCCACATAGAAAGACTTTCTAAATAACCCAATTACATTTTTTTATTACCTCACAATATATTCCCCCTATTTAACTTTCCTACACACAACTTTTTGGCCCAAAATCCATTTTTTCGATAAAAAATTCGCCCATGAATGGTAACCATTGTTCGCGGTGCATCGATGCATCGTGACAGATGGGGCTATGGCGTTGTATGGTGTTCCATGGTGTCGGATATAAACGATAAGGGTAAACGGTTTGACACCGCGACAATCGGTCAGATTCTATACCTACTGTACTTGGATTATGATGGTGTTTGTAATAAATAAAACGAAATTATAGTATATAATGGAATAAAACACAGAAACTAAGAAACTTCGTCAGAAACAAAAGCATAATAGTAAAATAAAAATTAATAGATTAGTAATAAAGAGATTGTTTAAATATTACGTTACTACACTAAATTACTAAGACACTTTTCTGCAACAAAAAGAAAAAAATACTCAATTTAATACAGAATCCTAAACTATAAATGTGTATACTCTTTCCAATGCCAAATTATATGCTCAAATTGAATAGAAAATAAAGTTATTTCCAAGACAAAGTAAAAGTAGACAAGGCAAAACATAATTTAGAGAATAAATATTGTCGTGGTCGCTTCATAGGTAAGATGCTACGGCTCAAAGGTCTTTCTGAGATCAATCACCCTGACAATTTAGCCATTAGTTGTTTCGAAACTACGCTGATTCCGTAAATAAGACTATAGTTAGGTTCACCTATCCTTGACTAATTTCAGAAGTCAGTTGACAATTGCTTGATAAACAGTTGAAGATCGTATCTGAGTGGCGTTCATATGGAGTGGCCTTAATCTTGCCATTTCTTTAGGATTAGACGATTATGGGTTCAATGCACGAAATGAGTTTTATTAATTGACACTGTTCTTACAGATATAACTTCAAAAATGAAAACCTTCGCTTTGTTAAATACCAGTAGGGATTTTTTAAATAATTCCTATTAAATTCCTGTTCAGTAGCTTGCAGTTACAATTACGGCGTGACATTGGCGTATTATTGGTAAATTCGACATGCGTGGGAGTCACGCTGTAGACTTTATTTGATGTTTATTTATTTGTATTAATTTGACGCTTGTTACTATTTAATCGATGGTCCTTGTATACGAATACATTATTGTTGTGTCATTTAAAATGTAATATAACTTTTACTCAATAAATAATTTTAATCCATTCATACATTTTGCTAATTTATACGCTAAAAGCTTGCTTGAATTCGAATCGAAGGCACTCACATGATTCCAAAGTGTCATGAGTTCAGCAATCAATAGTGGTCTTGTATCAATAATTAATAATTAAAATAGTTATCATCTATTGCTGTGTAGAAAACTGTTGATCTAAAATAATAATGAATAATCATTTCTCTAATAAACCCTGCTGATATTGAAAACATAACATTGAAAATATGCCCATTTGGTCACTTGTACCCTGCTTCACTTTCAAATAAGCCACTAACACCTAATTGTAATCAATATGCGTATTATAAACATTTTATGGAAACCATGCAGTTTGGCACGCGACTGACACGAGACCGGCACGTTTTAACACTTTAAAGATAACAAAATGCGGCAGTGTTGGTGTTAAAGTCTAATAGATTTATTTATTTTTTGCGTTTGTATTGGATTAGTAATAATTATCCCATTCTGTTAAAATTTTTATGAGCTTTTTATTTCTTATAATAAATGTGGGTAGGTACCACCAAATATTCTGCTTCTAAGCAGTAATGTGCTATCATTGTTTGCAGGGTTATGTAGCCAGTGTTAACGTTTATCACACCTGTGTTTTCGCTAAATATAAGCTGTATGCTTGCTTATTACAAAAAAAAACAAGAAATCTAAAATATACCTGTCTACTAGAATACTAAAAAAAATATTTTGGATTTTAAAACTCCAGACTGATAATAAATAACAAAAAGAAGGAGCATCTTTGATTTTTTAAAAATGTCACCGTAGGGAAAGTGAATGTGACAGAGACAGTACCACTACGTTTTAATGCGATCAATGTTAGGTTTCCAGAAAGGGATGGCGCTATATACTATAAGAGCGTAATTCCTCTTTCTCAATCGCAAAACGACGGTAATAACACTTCGCGGTACGGCAGAAAGCCGGGCCAAGAAGAGAGTAACAGTTCTTATTTTGTTGATCTTCATTTACTGAATTTTCAACTTTGTTGATCCCGGCACAATTAATATCCAATTCAAACCAATTATACACAATCTGGATATCATAACAGTTGATACGGCACACGTTTCGCCGCGTGTTAGTCACGTGGCATGCGTGACATCCTACTTAGCAACTGTTGGTAATCTGTAGTATGCGGGGTGTCTGAGTTTTCACGCCTGTTTACACTTGCCCTTTCTACTTGGTGGCTTGTAAAATTACAGGAGCATTTTGTATTTTGAAAGTAGTTTCTTTATTAAGGTTTGATAACGACGTTTGATGACTGCCTCGTTGGTCTAGTGGTCCCAGTCGCGACTGCTACGCTAGAGGTCTTGGATTCGATCCCCAGGTCGAGCAAAGTGTTATTGGGTTTTTCTATGAAATTCTCAGTAGCAGCTCGGAGTCTGGATTTGTGCCCGGTGAATGGCAATAGGCTCGCCCCCTATTACATGGGACCTAAACATACCGGCGAACTGTGGGTGTACATTAAGTAAACCTCTGCCTAACCCTTCGGGGAATACAGGCGTGATGGTATGTTATGTATGTTTATGTTGATAACTTCGTAACTATGAATGTTAAACGCGCGTTAAAATGGCGTTGGAATCAACTTCTGATCTAGTATTCAAAGCAGCGCGGCATCAAGAGCTTAGGTGTTAGTAAGTAAGTATTCCCATTATAATTATCTGTTGGTAAAAGTTTTGGCATTGTTAGCCTCGGTTTTTAAGATTCTGGAATAGAGTGTATCAACTCAATCTGCATTTTTGGCATTATCTGCACTGACGTCAACATTTCACGTATGCGTCGATTCAACAGATGGCTTTACAAGCATCGGAAATATAGACGTCTGTTACGTGTTTTATTATTCATTTTCACACGTTTAAAAATTGACTGTAAAAATAATGTATTAGGTACCTATATGATCGTCCCCTAAAAATTAGATCTAAAAACCGTGTGAACTGTATTTACTTTTGTTACGCAAAATATTTGTAATCCGCAAGCTTAAAAATGCACTTGAGACCTATACTAATAGGTTACAACAATCGGTACTTTTTGCCACTAAATATGACACGCTCGGACTCAAGTGGGATCAACATCAACAATTACACGATATTTAAAAAGCCATCAGCGATGATAGGGTTAATTTTATCATTGTAAACGTGTGAAAGTTTTTTGGTGATATTTTTATAGGATCATAATTTTTAAGTGTGCAATCTAGTGGTACTTATAAATTGGTCAGCAATTTAATAAACGTGAGAATTTTGCGTGAACAATTCAGAACACATAACGACGAAATTCCTGCTCTATTTTGCAAAAAATACGAAAATTTCAAAGAACAATGAGAAATATGAAAAAATTACGACCCCAATAATTGTCTTTTCACACAGTATTTATGGGATGAACCTGAAGAATACAATTTAATATGGAGGTATAATAAAAAAATATATTATAATAATTTACAGGAGAAATAACCATTTTATTCATGCTGTTTCTGATTTTTTTGTTTCCGATTCTGAAAACATGTTCTTTCATGGGATAACGCGGCAAACAAGTTGGTTCGCCACCTGATGATAAGTAGTTGTCACCGCCCATGGACATCTGCAATACCAAAAGAGTTGCAGATGCGTTGCTGAGCCTATTTAAGGAAAAGGGAGGGGAAGGAGAAAAGGAGAAGGAAGAGTACTGAGGGTCGGAACTGGGCCTCCGGCGCTCTAATGGTCCAAGTTTCTAACTATGAAATAATTACGTTTTGCTGTTAATCCGTGTGTAATAATTAGCAAGGCTACGTACAGATGCACACTCGACTCTGATCGCGTAACTCATATTATTAATATTATTCGAACAAACAAACAGACAAAGATACAGTTAGTTTTCAATCAACCTCAAGTGCCACGGCTCCACTGATGTACCAAATGTTATAACTTGGGACAACCCTAGGAAAATAATTTATACAAATAGCGCTTTTAATATTGAATCCATAAAGTCGAAAATGAGAAGCCGAAATATTTCAGAGCTGCTGTGTACCAAGTATTTCATAATCGACTTTATGACGCTAAAAATAAGATACATTTGAGGTTATAAGGGGGAGATGAATGACTGATTTTCAAGTGTTTACGCTTGGTGTAAAATAAACTTATCAAGTATATGGAATGCAATGGTTTCGCTTGTTCAAATTACTGACAGTTGCGTTGTTGGTCAGTTCGTAATCTGTTAATATCGAATAGATAAAACGTAAATGTATAAGCAGCACTTACCTTATAATTTATATAACTAATTTGAAGCTTATCAAACACTCCTATGGAAATTATAATTTGAGGGATAAACAATTAAAATGTATAAAATAATTAATGCCGTTGAAGTGAATTTAAATATAGATCTATGCGGTCGCCGTCGTAAATATCAGGTATTGATAAGTATTAGGAAATAAGGTATATAATTTGTATTTTTATTTTATTTTTAAGATTTAATTAAGTATTCTTCAATGAAGTAAAAGTTTTTATAATAAAAAAAAATATTTAGGGTTGTAAATTTTGCCATTTGCCATAATTGCCATGTATTGCTGACTTTTGTTTAACCTCCTTCTCCATTGTTCTGTCTGGATGAGCTTATGATCTTGGTTACGAATACTGGCTTTGTACATTTACTTCTGACTTCCTTGTCAGAAAGAAAGAAAGAAAATAAATTTATTCGGTACAAAAAACATTAAGAAATAAAATAAAAGATCTTAATAATCTAAACTAGCACTTGGTTGCTAAAACCATGCTCCTACCGAATAGGTTACCAGCTCAGCATCTGCTGAGATTCAGACCTTCAACGCTGATTTTTAGCTGGCACCTATCAGGTGACATACGGACAAAGGTAACCCAGGTGGGGGGTAGTCTCTTAAATTGTGTGGTAGGTTACTGAACGAGGAAAAACATAGGGTTTTCAATTTGTCCATCCAAACAAAACTTACAAAAAAGCTTTATTATTGAAAACGCATTTATCGTACTTACTATTCCTACAGCATTTTCGGTTGCAAAATCGATTGATAGTACACACCACCTAATATTTATAATAAATAATTTACAATATTTGCTCAATGTCAAATCACTAAGCTCTTCTCCCTAGTTTACGTGCACCAGTATTACAAGATCTCTACCAAATTCAATATCCTCGTAACTTTGGAACAATATTTGATAAACAAGGGAATGCGATAGCTCTTTCTAAATTGGTGGACTTGTCGAATATTATATAGGGTAATAACAGTCTTATTCATAAGAGTTAGGGTATATTTTTGTATGGTAATTGGAAAGCGAATTCATCGTCAGCTGGATAGCCAATTTGTGGTGATGCCAATTCATCTTGTGGTATTAAATGCGTAGAATGACAGAATTGATATTTTTCTATATTAGTATAATGTTCGGGATTGGATATATTGGGTATTATGAATATATTTCAAGCGACCAACGTATCCCGTTGGTCGATATTTAGTCTATAATAAATCTATTTCCTTACCTATAAATACCTATACCTTTTTTATATAAAAAATACATAAATAATAAACCCAAGTAGATATATGTTTTTGAAAATCTGCAGTTTCGTAGAAATGAATTTACATTTAATTTCATAAACCTCTCGCCACTTCTTCGACTCTATAAAATAAAATACAAAAGGGACCATATAAAAATCAAATAAAATTACCCTTCCATTAAAAAACTTAAACAAACGAGAGTATTAGCTTAGTGGACTGATCAAATACTGGCAGGGGCTGGGATGAATTTAAAACAGACAAACAAACATGGCGGACGAAAGATCAATTAGCCGTGGGCTAGGTTTCTGGACATGCGGTAACAGACATGTGTTCTATATTTGATTTTACCTTTTTTTGGTTGATTTTTAAGGGTGACAACCTTTGCTTAGGGTTGTATATACTTACAAGCAGTAATTGTATTTCGTATATTATAAAAGTACCGCAAAGTAAATAGGCAGGCTTCGAATCTGAGTACTTTGTTTTACCATGCAAGTATCTATCGAGCTATTTGCGATATCCATATTTCTATTCTACATCGTCTCTCTTTAACTATATTTTCGTCCGGTAACGTTAAAAATAGGTGATGGTTATGTTAAATACTTGTAGAAGTTACTGTTTTATTGGTTAAGTGATTGTGGAATCAATGACTACTGCAGAACGCGAACAAAGTGTTTTTAGAATAAATTCTTACTAGCCCCTCTTGTTTTTGGATTCGATCTGTCTAGAGAAACGTGTTTCGGGAAACTATGGCTTGTGTTTACGTGTTACGGGACCAAAAAAAACATAGTTATTGCTTACTCTGTACCCATAGAAAAAAATAATATGTATGGTTTTCACTAAATAATTACCTATTAGGAATGAACCCTATCTTTTTGTATGAATACCATTCATTATTATATATGTCTATCCCACAATTTACTAAACTAGAAACACAAAAAGTACGAGCTAGTCTTGCTATCTAAGTAAAATGTTCTCGCATAAAGTCAATTATATTAAAATCGATTGCTATTACTGCAAAAGGGTGGTACATGCTTTGTATTAATACCCGGTGGTGGAATATCGGTAGATTTGTGGGGAGATATTGCTAAGTATCCCATTTTAGTATTTCGATAATAATTTGTGATATTTAATTGTATTTGATAAGAGAATATGATAACTACCTCATTAGTCTCGTGGTACTAAGCATGACTGCTATGCCTGGTTCTGGGTTCAAATACCAGGTCGAGCAAAGTGATATTGGGTTTTTTTATGAAGTTCTCAGTAGCAGCTCGGAGTTTGGGTTTAGGCCCATTACAAATAAAAAGAAAAAATCCTATACTTACCGAGTATATAATGAACAGTTACATCGATATTCCTCTGGTTTAGTAAAAACAATTTGCCCGGTGGTTCTTTTACTCAAAATCCTGGACAAAATTATGTATTATAGATATTTGGTATTTTTTTTAAATATCCATAATATTCGAAATTCCAATAACAGTCATGCAGTGCTCATCTAAAGTTCAATTTGCAATATCATGACAGTTTGCATGTAAGAATGGGGTGTACCAATATTTAGCTTGTGTCGGTAGCGTGATAATCCGTCGGTCGCGGTACATTGTGTATGGTCGCGGCTGTTACACCGTGTCATTCGGTTTTCTAGTGTCAATGGAGTTAAATAAAGGTGGTTTGCGACCAGATAATTGCAATAAGCGTGAATTGATTGTTTTTTGTTTCCTATATTTTTTATCAATGAATTCATCATTATCATCAGCCTGTATAAGTCCACTACTGGACGTAGGCTTCTTTATGTCAACTCCACAGAGCCCGATTTTCAGCTCTTTACATCCAGTTACAGCCAGCCGCCTTCCGAAAATTGACACTCCACCTGGCCAGCGAGAGTCCTTCGCTAAATTGCTGCCTATCCCAGCTGAATTCCTCTATCGGCTTTCCTCTGAAAGTTGTTTCTACCTAATTGCATTATCTACCTGAGGAATTTATATTCCTGAATAACTTCGATAGATTGACCACGATCTCGATGACTTAAGGTTCATCAACGGTTTAGGCAGAATTGCTTCAGCATCTCCGCTGATCAGTTGTTCTACTATTGTTTGTGCTTATTGAATTGGTTACACGGATTAAAAATTTCCATCATAATAATAATTATTGACTTTGTCCATTGGAAAATTCTAAATAGCCGTGCGGACTATATAAAAAAAATAAAAAAAATATAAAATATTTATTGAATCATTGTTACAGTGAGCCTTAGGATTAGGTTAACAACAGTGTTACATCTGTAACTAGTAAAAAGATACATAAATTGATGCGAACGGTGGTCCCCAAACTAGGCAACGCCTGTCTCTTGGGGGCCTGAGTTGTGAAAACATTATACATGTGCATATTACCGCTGGAGTTAGTACGAGTAAGTTACAGTAAAAGAATAAACATTGTATCGTACATAAAATAAAACAATCTTATTGAAAACACTCTATGAAAAGTAAACTTTAGTATTAAAATCAAAATTAAAATTAATCTAATAACGGACCCCTTTTGTTAAATACTGGCTTTCAGATATGTTGTGATGTGTCTTAACGTAATCATTAGCATCATTTACCCATTATATTGTCCCACTGATGGGTTCGAGTCTCATTTCTGTTCCTATATACTTACAGTTAATTTAATGACAGTTAATATATTAAAAATGCAGTGTAAGCGAAACTTAACAACTGACGTCTCAAGGTGGAAACGGACCACGGTGGTGGCCAAGACATACAAGTTAGCATCCATTTTAAATCACAAATAATGCCTGCATTCTGCAACCGATGAATATTACTGAGATGTAAGTTATGGGATAAATATTCGCTAAGCGTTGATTGTTGTCAATAGCGACAGATTTCCCATCAATCACAGAAACAGAAACAAAACCGAAATTAACTGAGTCGGAAGCTAATTTCCTGTTAGCACCGTTTCGAATCAAAACTCCTGCGCAATGGTGCGTATCAAATGCGCAGATTTGTTCTGTAATTATTGTAACTGAGTGACAGTTGGCCACCAGGTGTTATTTATTTCGTATATTTTAATGTATGGTTGGTTACATACATTAAAATATACAGAATCTGTATTTTCTGCTTACAAATAAAAGTTATTTTTCTACGTCTAACGTTGAGAGAACGTATTAAAATAACAATAGAACTAGTAGATAAATATCGGTTTAATGACGTAAATTAAATAGAAAATTGATTGTTTTCACATTGCTTTATATTAATTTTTAATTTTATAAACATAACTCTATCGCTGTATGAGAATTACAAAAATCTAAACTAGATGGGATCGTTATTTCATGATGATTCATGATTCTGTCTTCTTTCATATTTCTGCGATCTAACATCAATAAAAAAAAATATGACATCTAAATAATTGGAGCAAACATGTACGTCCAGTAACAATACCCGTAACGAATTTCCAAAGCAAACATTAATTTTACGAAAATCGTAACTCGATCCAAACGGGTGCCCCTATTTTAAACAACCAAAACTTACTTTATCATAGCTTATAATCCCTATTACAGCAGGGTAAGGTTGAATTTTATAGAGTTCATGTGTCGTATTAAGTTGGTGATTTTTCTATAGATCTGGTACAAAGCTACCATAGGGGTGCGCATAAGCATTCACAACTTTTCGCTCTTTAACGTTCATTGTTCCTATTTGATTTATATTCATGGTGCTTACTAGTATTATTACACAGTGGTAAATCATGCGTCAATTTCTCCCTTTCTAAGCGTAAACTGGGCTACCGTTTATTCGCTATTGTTTAATACTTGACAGATCAATAGTTACAAGCAGAGTTTGTTTGCCTCTCCCTATTAAGAAATATTTCGTGTAAGTAACTATAAATATAAAATACTGGCTAGGTCAAATAATATATATCTTCAACAAAGGTTCTACATGATTTTCAGTTGCAAACTCACAGATTGTTTCTCGGTTATTATGTCTTAGTATAATTATCTGAATCGAATATTTCCTTCTTGCCTTTTAGTTTTCTTCATAATTTTAACATTTTATTCCTTATTATTATGTGTCTTTTGAAATATAATAAAACAAATTACTACAAAATATAAAAAAGGATATTTTTTATTCAAATAAATGACTAGCGAAATAGACTTATACAAAACCAACTTACCCTCATTCTAAAATTATTGTCTTTGGTATAATACAATGTTCTGCTTAAAACTAAGTGTTAATTTGTATAATTATATCAAAAATATTTTGTACATAGTGACTAGGTTTTATGATATCAAATTTGAGCATTCACAACACTTGGAGCTCTATTATAAAAGTTTCTATAACACCTTTGATCATTATAATAATAGCTATTTTGTAAATAATCGTTGGTATTTCCATTATAACAATTGGTATCAGTGTACCCATACATAGAATTATTGTATTTCCCAGGGTGATATTCTTCAGTTTTTTCAACTTTTCTATTCTTTGCAGTATCAAAAGCATTTTTGAAGATTTCGTAATTCTTCTGATTAAAATATTCTCCGTTTACTATATTTCCTTCATATGTAGCTTCATTGTAGGTACTTACTCCATATCTTTGGTACTGATAGGTTTGTTGATTCATATCTTCACCAAAACTTGAAGGATGGGTGAAGAACCCAGTTCCAGTAGTTGAAGTGATACAGTTTCCACCTTTATTATTTACAGACACTGTAACGTTTCCAACATTTATTAGCACGCCCTCACTCGTCTGCATATAGTTCGATCCATTTGGAAAAGGTCTACTAAATCCTTGGAAGTTTCTATAACTACCATCGTTACATCCTTCAGTTTTATTTGGAACTAGGAATATGTCTCTAAACGCATCCTTTGTTACCTTTTCACCAGCTATTGAATAGTTTTGTAGCTTCTCGTAGTTTAAACTAAATCCTTCTGCCGGTATTTCTCCAGAATTAATATTGTCTAATGATTCTAATGTTTGACTTAGAGCAAATATATAATTGTGTGCAAAACGTAGAGTCTCAATTTTAGTCAATTTTGTGTCTTCAGGAAATGTTGGTAACACACACCTCAGTCTGTCTAAAGCTTCATTTAACATGTGCATTCTGTTCCTTTCCCTGTCATTGGCCTTCATTCTCCTGTTTCTTTTTATTTTCATGAGCTGGGTAGGACTTTTACATCTTGATATTCTGTTCTTTCCATTCGCGTATTTTCTCTTAGGCTTGTTAGGATCTTTGACTTTCTTCTCTTTCTTGGGCGTCGATGTGTTTGTTGCTTGCACGTTTTCCTCAAATATTTTAACATCATCATCAACTGTGTCTTCGAACGGATCGTAGTCATCGTTGAACAGTTTTCTTCTGACATCTTTTGTTGGTGTTAGAGAAATTCCAAGGTCTGATATTTCGTGTTTTAATGGAGTAGAATTTGTAGAGTTTACGAAGGAATCATTGTAGGATCTATCAATGCCGGAATCATTGCTGCAGATACTGTCATTGAAGTCGCAGTAGTCCTCGAAATTAGTGCTGAACATTGTAGGTACCTGCAAAGAATAAGTAATAATATTATATGTAATCAATAAAAAACCTTATTAAAATTGGATAGCACTGCAATTTTTCAATATTAATTATATTTTTACAATACTATACTTTTTTTAAAATTTATATTTGATACATTGGTCGGCTTTGTGATCAATCAAATAATGAGAAATAATATAAAAAAATCCATCATAATGTATCTAAACAAAATTGTAATAATACGAGTATGTCTACTACTGCTACATTTTGGTAGACTTTCCACCCTCATTATTTGTCTTGCACCAATTATTATGGAACAGGACAGGTGACCCACCCTACAGCCCCGGCCACTCCATTGCGTGACCAACACCATGGAAAGTCAGTTACTGTTGAACTTTATCACTTCCTACTTCCGGACAGATTTCCGATTTAGGGTGCTTGAATACGCCCAAAAGATTGATAGTTGTAGATGTGTGTGACTGAAATAATCGTAATGTTATCTTTTGATGATCGTGAAGCTTAAGTTGTAATTTATTAAAGGTTTCTAGCGAAATTACATTCCCCGAAGGATTAGGCAGAGGTGTACTAATGTACACCAACATTTCGCCGGTATGTTTAGGTCCCATGTATTAGGGGGCGAGCCTATTGCCATTAACCGGGCACAAATCCAGACTCCGAGATGCTACTGAGAATTTCATAGAAAAACCCAATAACACGAACATAACTTTGCTCGACCTAGGGATCGAACCCAGGACCTCTGCCCGAGAGTAGCAGTCGCGCTTAGGACCACTAGACTAATGAGGCAGTCCGCCTATATGAGTATAGCGAAATTAGGTATCAATATAGCCGCGAAGTAGAAGAAATAAGGCTCTCTGTATGTATAAGCAGCACAGTATAATCCATGCATTGCGTGCTTATAGATTAATTTATTGAAGTCAATGTATCACTGCTTCCTTATTGTTAATATGCTCTCAATCACTTAATCACAAAATGATCGGCATTACGCCACCTGTTAAGAACACGCGCCTGACACGCTCCGCGTCGCGTGCCGACGCTTACGCCTCGGTTTGTTTGTCATTATGTTATCTACTGGTAACTATTATACTCAAAGAAATGCTATTCTGATTAATTCTAGTTTAAAGGCATGATTTTTCTAGATTAGCGTACATTTGCGATTTAAATTTAATGTTCTTTCGGCCTGAAGTTAAGGAAATACTTTAGGAATACGGTGTTATTGTCACAAATAGTACTTATTTATTTATTTATAAAGGTACACCAACAGCTTTTGTATTAAGATGCTTTTGTTGGATAATGATTTAATGTGCATACTCGTAAAATGAACCGATTTCACGAAGCATTCACCATTTTATTTTCGTTGCGTTTCTTTCTTTCTAATCGTCACGAAAAGACAAACGTCGCTTGGAACACAATTGCAACTACATATAATGTAGGATTTGGCTTTATAAGTTATCCTGCTGTTGTTTTAAGTGTAGACTTAATATTATTATTAAGATTAGGATTTTTTTTTGTTTCAAATATCTGGAACTACTTTCGTAGTCGGATTGGCAAACTTTTTTTTTTCATTTTATAGTCTACATTTTCAGGAATGTTAATAATATTACACTACCACTTTGGAAGCGGAATCAAACCATTGAAACCGCAGTGTTGTGTGTAAAACAAGTCACCTCTAGAAAGATTAATTTTATTATCCACTATCTCTTGAGTCAAATTATTATTTTAACAATAATCTAATTTCTTTCATCAATGGTTGATGGTTCTTACTGAGTGTAAATCCACATCACATCTAAGTTTGAGACCTAGTGTTGATAGTCTTTAGTGACTAGT
The DNA here is from genome assembly GCA_958496365.1 of Subacronicta megacephala. Classification (NCBI taxonomy): domain Eukaryota; kingdom Metazoa; phylum Arthropoda; class Insecta; order Lepidoptera; family Noctuidae; genus Subacronicta; species Subacronicta megacephala. The sequence goes on from OY292518.1 coordinate 15,172,312, forward strand.
AGGTACCTCAAGCAGATTAATCTTGAATTTAAAACATAGTATCAAGTAGACAATCTGAATCATTCAATCAGCTAAAACACAGGCTAAAGTAAAGGTGAGCCACCTGCTACACGCGTTCGGCACGCGACTGAAAGTTTGTTGGTATTATGACCAGCCGACCGCGACCGAGTCGGCAAGTTAATTGCAATAGAATTGATATGTGTTTTAAATTATATAACTCGTAATAGTATTAGTGGAATGATCCGGAATTCAGTGTGAGCGTAGATTACCATTATAATTATTGTAGCACTGGTTTATTATACGATTAGGATAATCCACCGGAATTTTTGTGAAATCATAGTTTGACATTTTGAGCTTTATTTTTAAAATCAGATTAAAACAATCATTTGGGAAGAGACATGTTGGAATTTGGGAAAAAAAAATATTTTGTGAGATTTATGGGGTACAAATTGCTTCCGTAATTATTTACATAAACCTACATAATATATTAACATTAAATATAACATATCTTAGAACATCTTATGACGGATTATTATTATGCCTATTTAACTTAGACAACACAATAAGTTTTAGGTGATGTTATTAATAATTTTCAAATAAAAACAAAGTTTATGTTAATCTCAATTAAAGATGAATAAAAAGTATCGACCAATGTGAAAGAAATGTATATGGGACTAAGTTGATCTAATTCAAATAAAATAATGTAATAATAGTAAACAATACAAGAAAATAGGCGAGTTTTTACTTAAAGAAAAATTAAAAGCAGTGCTCCTCCGCCATAATTAATTCTTAATACTCACTTTTTTTTTAAATCTAGTTTTTCCTCCTCTTTATCACTGATCACAATCACAACACTACTACAAATAATATCTATAGAAAAATATTTAACTAAACATTAATTAATTTTGTCCATAATGACTAGAGTGTGTGTGCACGGTGCAGCCGCGCGTGCGTCGCCTACTGTGGGTTGGGACGGTGTGTTCCCCGCTTTATGGGCTACGAGGGCTATAGTTCCTATAGGGCGGATGAAACTCCGCCCACAACACTTGATTTTCCAAGAGGTATTTGATATAGATTAATAAAATTTCTAACTTAAAGTATGACTGAAATAAAACTACTTTTTAAAGAATTTATCGCGTTATATTGATATTATTAAATTAAAAAAGGTAGTTTAATTTCAATGTCTAATATTCGCGTAAGTGTAAGAAACCAAAGTATGGTTAGGTAAGTTACATTAAAATCTGGTCTCGTTATCAGTCATATAGTTTTCACAGTAAGTATCCAGTCGTTAGTCGGTTTTTATATAGGAAATAATTTTACTGGTTCTAATGATTTAGGATTAAAATTAAATTAGTTTGGCATGAACTAATTAAATTTTAATCTGAGACTATCTAGAAGTCAGACTAATTCCTAGAAGAAAAAATAAGTATGGCTTTTCAACGTAGCAATGCTGCCAATTCTTCTAGCCTAGGTCAGTTTCTAACCCTTGCTACCCTATGGTAGGGTAATTTTAATGCATAATGTGAATAGTGTAGCATTTATATCTGTAATCTAGTTACAACGGGCATCTTGTTCGCCTCGCTTTAATTTATTTAATAGTTTAATAGCGCGTGCAAACTGCGTCGTTTTTTATAACCTAACCCTTTTGTCGATATTGACAAGCAATAAATTATATAAATATTTGATCAGACACGCGTTTTGGCAATGTATGTGTTGGATGTTTGGTTAATATTGTCAGAGAAGTTTTTTTTTTCTTACTCCATGGCTTTAAAAAGGTTCATAAACAGTTAGAACAAAACCGTTAAATGTGTACTTAAAATACTTTCAGATATGAAATGCTTATAAGTATTACATGCAACCTTGATGTCTTGTTGAAACAACAAAAGTCTACCACTCTGAGAGGAGACCCGTGCTACTGGGCACGGGTCTGCTCTCAGAGTGGGACACTAAATAATAATGATGATGATTATCCTGTTTTAACAACTTTAAACAAAACCGGTGTTGCTCAGTACGACCTGTATCTATTACGAAGAGCAAAGGATTGCTTCAGAAATTGGAACCTATTCCCGGTAACAACCTAAAGAAGTTCAATTAATTATGATTTAAATTATGGATTATAAACACTACATGATATAAATTTCAATAGGGCCAGTTTTTCAACACATCAGATTCGTCATAGCTGATTCCGACTGATTGGTTGACAAATAGTCGTACAAAGCAACGTTTTAACACCAAATGTTACCGTCATGGCTCAATGACGATTCCTGGCAAAATGTTGACAAACTGCGTCACGGTAGCTGCCAAAGGGTTAAAAAAATATGTTATTATTTGAGTAAAAATCATGGCCAATTTCTATAATTTACTTTTGCAGTGTCAACGGCAGCAGCAAAAGTTGATCTTCACGGCTCTTGATTTGGCAGATTGTTACAAGAGAATGTTCGCGCCAAGATCACTTGTCTTAATCTTAGGCAGAGGTGTACATAATTTACACCCACATTTCGCCAGTATTTTTAGGTCCCATGTAAAATGGGGCCTGATGCCATAAACCGGGCACAAATCCAGAAATGTACCTTGTCCAAGTAACAAGATGACTGTTTATATAGGCAACTGACTAACCTGCGTGTTTCGGAGGATTAACCAATACGGTTTCTAACATTATATAATTATAGCTTTCCGCCCACGGCTTCGCCCGCGTGGTTTCTCGGCTTTTCTGCATTACATTTTTTCCTGTTTTGCAACATTTTTCATTTATGCTCCGCTCCTATTGGTCTTAGCGTGATGATATACATATAGACTATAGCCGTCCTCGATAAATGGGCTATCTAACACTGAAAGAATTTTGCAAATCGGACCCGTAGTTCCTGAGATTAGCGCGTTCAAGTAAACAAACAAACAAACAAACTCTTCAGCTTTATAATATTAATAAAGTATAGATAAAAGAAAATGATAATAATAATATCTTCGAAATACACCTGTTTTAGCTATCTAAATTCACTAACAACTTCCAGCTAGAACCCTCATCTTAATATTACATTGCAGTTTAAAATAATAAATAAAAAGTGAACGTTAGGGCCGGCTAGTTAGTTACTTTGCCGTCGCCACGCTCGAGAGCCCATGAATGCATTAAATGTTCCTACATGCACACTGAAGGGTTAATACACTGATTTTAGTGATGTTGCTTAGTGATATCGAAAACACAAAAAAATAATTACCTATAAATATTCTGATACAAAAATCTTTTTGGCTGTTTGTATTCAGTTTCAGAAAAGGATTACCTATTTATAATTAAAAGCAAATTTACAAAAAAAAATACATTTTTGCCCTGTAATGCACTTTAGTGTAGAATTTAAGAACTTATATTTTCTTAGTTACACACTGTTTACAGGAACTGCCAGGACTCTATATATTCAATTTCTATCTTCCTAGGTTACCAATAAATAAAAATACATCTCCAAATATCGATAAATACCATCCCTAGCTATTTTAACCCCATCGCACGCGCCCCTCGCACCGCCAAACACCGGCTCGCCACCGAGCATAATTCTGCGGACTTAACCCGCGCCCGCGCATGCACAGATCATTATTTGCTTGTTGTAGACCTTACTTGGTCTCAACAATAATATGAGATATTATTATTTTGAATTTTGTATTGTAAATATAATATTTATTATCGGTGATGTGCACATCTTAGAGGGCACATAGATAAAGTTCTTAAAGGGGTCCAAAGTCTTCAAACGGTATCACATTTTTAAAATGTTGTGGGATAGAAACTATGCCAGTTTGACAGGGTAAAAAAAATACTTTAATCTTAATTCGCACTTTCGTTAGAGATTTTAATTAGAAAGATGTGTGCTCCGTGGTCTGTATGGTATTGAAAGTTAAGCAAAAATACAGTGGAAGATATATTGAATGATTTATTTAAAATATCGTTTAGAACATAATAATGCTCTAGTAATCAAATTTAAGAAAATAATCATTTAGCCAGGCACTGTCTCTGCAGTAGGATAAAAACAAGATAAATATAATAGTGGGTATAATATGAGATTTCATTATCTATTGCTAAATACATATTGCTAATCTTTACAAGCTTTAGAACATTGTGCATTGTGCTTTAAATGTATATTATTTACAGACAAAATGACGAAACAAATTATGAACTTGATTAATCAAATTTAGTTTCTGAAAGTAGAATTTAAAATATGTTGGTTAAAAAATGTTAGCGATTAAACAGCCAATATTGTGCTTAAAATACTGCAATCCTTTTCACAAATAACAACATTTTAAATCTAAAAAATATTTACCTATACAAAAACGCAATAACATGACGCTAATCTTTTAAATATTAAAACATTTATACAGAAGAGTTGCGTAATCCTCGATGGTAGAAAAAAACTATACATCATCCATTGTTGGTCGCCGTTTTAAAATGTTAAAAAGTTTTGTTGTTAAAGGCTTATCCGAAGGGGTTGTAAATAATGACGGTGCAAGTCTTTATAGAAAACTAAACGGTCGCTAAAAGGGTTGATTTTGAAAACTGAGTATGTGTTTTAACAAAAAATGTTGTAAGCAAATGTAAGTGCAACAATTTCACACAAAAGAAAAGTGAAAATTTGTTACTTATTTTTCATAATTCAGCTTCCGAAACAATAGCTATCCTTCGAATTTTAAAATCACTTTTTAAAACTTAACAGAAACGTTACAATTTATCTGTGTGTTATGCATAGTCATTATTGGGTAGAAGATTTAATTGTTTTAAAAGATTAAACAATGTAGGTATTACTGTTGTTCCTAGACTTGAATATCTTTTGGGATAGCGAGATAAGTATTTACTTATTGCATACTGGGTAGAGTGTCACTACGAACACAATATTGTTGCCGTGCATATCAAATGTAACTAAAACATGACGTTATCTTGACACATTATTGACAAGTCGTCAAAACTTGTCACTTTTATTAACATTATTAAACAAAACCAAGTTTATTACAATCGAGAATTCAGATAATCATCATGTTTTGTAGCAACAAATCACAGGCAAAAAGTAATAATTATTCAAATATTCCACATTATTGTTGATAAAACCGTGTGAAAATTATTCTCAAGAACACATGCCAGCAGATAGCGAGTTCATTATTTTTTGCTATATTAAATTTTTTATACGAATCGTGATTTTGCACCGGGTGCGTTTGTAATTTGTGGCACTGTGCGATTATTCTTGTATTGCATTGCAAATATTAATTTTGGAATGTAGGTATTATTGGTATTCTGTATAAAATAATGTTTGGATAAATAATCTCTTATTTGAAATGGCACTTTTTATACTGCTTTGTCCTTTATCCCATCTTCCCAGAGGCTGTGGGACACAGCGACTATTGACGTCAGTCAATACTGCGGAGCGTGCTCCTCAATTCTTTCATCGAACATAGGGACCACGTTGGATGACACAACTTTACAGCTTGCTTATCCTTATATTACTTATCTTCGTTAGGCTGCTACGTTAGGGTTCCTTGGTTCAATTCCCAGGTCGAGCATAATACAGGGTGGAAGGGACATCTACGCACAACATCTTTCCATGATTCGGAACTTGAGTAGATATTTTTAGTCGGTTATCCGAACCCCCTTGACTACATATTTTTAACCAGTTATAAAAAAAAATCAGCTGTTCCATAAGTACATTTTGACCGTGTAGGTATTGGACTTATTGAGTTTTTCTATGAAATTCTCGGTGGCACTCGGGATCTAGAAGCAATAGCCTCGCCTAATAGCCCTGAAATAGGGGATTTCATGGGACCCGAAAATATCGGCAAAGTGTGCCTAACCCTACGGGGAATATAGAGGTGGTGGTATGTTAAGTACTTGTCTTAGTCTAGCCGCGGGACAGCGGTATAGCGGGATTGTTGACATCCTCGGATATCAACGGTCTGTCGTGTTGCATGAGTCAAGTAGCCCGATTCACGTAATTAAAACCGTAGCGATGTCGCAGCGACTTATCGTTGAAACAGTTTTCCAGTGTTATGTGAATACTGTCAAGCCAAAGTTTTAGAACAACTCTCGCCCAACGAACATGTGTGAATACGGTTCAACAATTTTTCAATAGAACGACTTCTAAATCGGTCCGATCGACAGATGAGAATAGGCATGGCATATACATCTGGCTGGCGTTGCTGCAACAAATAAAATACTACAATAGCACTAAGGTAATTAATTACCTTGTATTAGTAAAATGTTCATTAGATTACCAATCAAATCGGCTTGCACGATTTTTAACAGATAAACCATTAATTTATACCTATCTAATCATCTTATGTTGGCATCAGAATTAAAAAAATGTTATTGATAGCTTAAATTATACAACTAGCATAGTTTAAATATAAATACGTAACAGTTGGACTTACAGTGACTAGATTTATACAAAAACTTTTTTCAGTTTAAGAAAACTAAATGAATTTTGATATTATTTACTGTGTACATACCTACATTTGTTTATGATATAGGATTTGAGGATTGAGATTTTACTTATTTTTATTACTTACTTTTAAGGCGGCCTAGCCTAAAAAAACTGAAATAACCGATATTTAGCTAAGCAAGCATGGCACAATATTTCGTAGTTATTTTCGTAGTAGCAAGCAACAACGGCAACAATAGCAAGCAACGGTTAGCAATGAAGGAATGCTGAAAATTACAAAAATGACTTTAAGGTGTGATTTTTGTTGTTTTAAATATCATATTTAAAAAAAGGAATTTCTTTTTTTATTTATAACATATCACATACCATCACGCCTGTATTCCCCAAAGGGTTAGGCAGAGGTGTACTTAATGTACACCCACAGTTCGCTGGTATGTTTGGGTCCCATGTAATAAGGGGCGAGCCTATTGCCATTCACCGGGCACTAATCCAGACTCCGAGCTGCTACTAAGAATTTCATAGAAAAACTCAATAACACTTTGCTCGACCTGGGGATCGAACCCAAGACCGTAGCAGTCGCGATTGGGACCACTAGACCAACGAGGCAGTCATTATTTATATTATTTTATATTGCATTTTTTATTTATATAAATATAAAATTCACGTGAATAGGTAGGTATCTAGTTAATGAGGATCTATAGACATTGCACAACCGCCGCGTAGCTGCGGCCTACGCGGCGCGCAGGACCGCCCGCGTAGCCGACACATGCGCCCGCGCAAAAGCTTTAATAGAAAAGGGTGCCAAATATCCAATAAAATACAGAAAATATAAAGATAATAATACAAATACAAATAATAGCAAAAAATAACACTTATTTGCACAATTGTTCAATGCAACGCGCGCCGTTTGTAAAACTCGTTCTAAAATAATTCCTGGTCACAATAAAACTGATAATCGTGCTAATCCTTATTTACACTGAAGGTGGGTGAAGTGTGTGTCCTGATAAGCTAGCAGGTAGACCGAATCAGCAATTTCTATTGGTGAATTCTTGTGTTCATATCGCGACATCAAAATCGCCCTGGCAAATTTTGTCGTGCAAATGTAGGGGATTTTATCGTGAATATCGTAATAATAGTAATATAATAAAATGTGTAAATTAATCAATAATATTAAATGCGATTTGGTGACTAATGTCCCTATTCGAATTTTAAATGTGGCGCGGGAATGACGCGCCTCTCCGTTGCGCGCTTTTTGCTACTACTAGCGCCACGTAGCGGTAATATTTAAAGTTCAACCATGCGTGTGGTAATTTGATACGTACAAATTATTTTAGTTCAATTCTTGTACATGAAATCTTTACTGTTATTCTATAACGACCTATTAAACCTTTTTTAATAGCAAGTAGATAAGTATATTAGGCTGGGTTTAATATTATTAAGCTATTATTACTATTTCCTATTTCTATACCGGCTAATATTTCATTTATTCAATAAAATTATTGTACTTACCTATTATTGTAATCTGAGGTGGAGGCGGAAAAGACGTGGGATTTGCATTATTGTAAGAACTGTGAATAAATACTACCTACTTATTTATTAATGTGGAATATTTTCCGGTTTCTCTAAAAACTAGAGCAAAAAGTGATGTCTTGACGATTTATTGCTCAGTCATTGTTATCAGGCGTCTAGAAACTACTGATTTAAATTTTAGGTAGAAAATCTGCACAATTAATACGCATAATTTATGCACCAGAGTTCTTGTTGAAAATTATAAAAACACATAAGTAGTTAAGTACCAACACGCCTGTATTTCCCGAAGGATTAGGCAGAGGTGGGCTATAGGTATACCTTTATACCTACCTGATTAAAATGTAGATAAGCAAATTAATACTTTTACGTACTTATACGTAATAATTTAATTATAATTATCATGGAGTAGGTAACAGATAACCTTAACTGGTCTAAGGTCGCCAGCACATCAGGTAACTAGTTACATAATGTCAAATTTCCTCAGTTGATATTGAACTTAATCACAAATGTTTTATGGGTTAAAATCATTTGACAGTTTTGTATAACTTGATGACCTGGCGACTGGACTAACATTTTCAGACACAAAACAATGGAAATATCGTCTTAGCTAACAAAAAACTTAGCATTGTTGCTTTAAATGAATCTTCTCAGGTACATACTTGTACTTTTGAAGAAATTGATCCTTAGATATCTCAACGAAACAAATGTTGTTATAGAATGGACATTGTACAGGGTAGCTGTCATTCTGGCATGTATTTTATTCCATTAAGCTAAAGTCAATTATATTTAATACTAGCTTTCCGCCTACGGCTTCGCTCGCGTGGTTTCTCGGCTTTACTGCATTTAAAAGGAAAATCGTTTTCCGTTTCTGCAGCATTTTTCATTTATGCTCCACTCCTATTGGGCTTAGCGTGATGATATTGTTGATAGCGTTCCTCGATAAATGGACTATCTAACACTGAAATAATTTTTCAAATCGGAGCATTAGTTCCTTAGATTAGCAATAATTTAAACCTAATAATTTTAAACAAAATACCTACATAACGCTTTCCACTTCAAGTAGGTATTTCCCACGAGCGTCTTCAATTTTATTGCCGTTTTCATTTAAATATCACTGCAAACACATCAGTGTTATCATTAGAGTTGCAATAAATACTTGAACACTGAACTTTAAATTAAATCTTGCACGAATAATTAGCGCCTGTGTGGTTGTTTTCATGTGATGTTGTATTAGTTATTGGATTGTGTCAGTTATTATCCTGGCAAATAACAGAATCTTGGCTTTATAAAAATCCATATTGGGCCATTTACAAATTTGTATGTCTGGCCCTACAATAGAAAATCATGTTCAGAAAGACTACAGAAAAGTTTACAAATCGCACAAAACGAATTGTGACGAGTTTTTCATCCATTAACAAAATAAAGGTAAGCTTGCATCAAGTTAATTATTAAATCAACATTCTTTCAATCATTGATTTCTTCTCTCTATCTTCCATAAGAATAGGTAGAGAATAAAGACTCCCAGATTTTATCATAATATCACGTTCCCTTGATCTGTTTTTTTGCGTCAATCTTCGTTCATTCATATTTTAACCTGTCTCAATCCTTTTTCCTACACCTTTTACTTCACAACGGTCATTTATAACGTTGTTCTTCACTCTGTCTTTCAAAGTGACACCAAAAATACTTTTACTGAAAACACAGAGATGTCACCTCTTTGCCACTATGTAATTATTATTCTTCTTTCATGTTTCATCTGTCACACCCACATTATAAGTTTCGGCGCCAATACTCCTTTAATCAAAGCCACCTGTGTCCTTTTGGACATTTCCAGCTGTTCATGAAAGTGTGTAGCGTCCCATTTAGCTTGTTACTAATATGACTGCCTAGATGTTGAATGTCTTTTTAATATCAAACAATTATACATACTCAAAACTAGACTACTGATACATAAAATTGTAACACAGGGAACACATTCGCAATTAAACTTTAAAAAGAAAACTTATACATACAACGCAAGGAGAAGGAAAAAACTAGTAGTAACAAAGCCTAGAACTGACTATGGAAAGAAAAACATACTATATGAAGGGGCAAAACTTTATAATGAAATACCTGACGAAGTAACCAATTGTGACAGCTTCCTTAAATTCAAAAAGGGTCTAGAAAGTTACGTTAGCAAAAAATACTAACACACAAAAGAAAATATCACCATAACTTTAACTTATTTATTATTTTTTCGATCACAGAGATGCTTACTCATATGTCTGTACATTTCTCATTATGTAAGTGAACTGTAATGTTCTTTTTTTTGAGAAATAAATATCTTTAAACCGATATGCCCTATCTATTATACTTATAAAACGTTAATTTTTGTTTACCCTAAAGCCAAAACTGTAATTTGATTTGAGAAGTGAGAAAAAATAAAAATAATTTTTTTTATTGCAACTTACGCGGTGACGAGCTCAAAAGTTTGTCCTAATTTACCAATTTGCCTAATTTACCTAATCTGCGCGGGTGGGTACGAAGAGCTAAGGGCGCCGGGCGGCGCAGGCGAGTGATTGACTTCCCCGTTCCGTGTTTCTTGCGCCAATTTTCGTAATAAAAATGTCCTAATTTAAAAATATAACATAGGCTATAAACCATTGCAATCGATTCTTTTACTGATTCTGAACTTTCGGCTTTCGGGTAAACAAAAACTATGGGTGTATTTCACACTATTCTCTTTAATTTTTCAGGAAAGTCCAGTTGTAGCAATCAAACAAGGAAAATTAAAAGGTGCGGTCAAGGAATGTCTAGATGGGAGCCCATACTACAGCTTTAAAGGTATACGCTACGGTCAACCGCCTGTTGGAGAGCTTAGGTTCAAGGTAAGACTTTTACCATTTATTTTAAAAGTGACCCTAAGTTATCCTAACTATATTTTATTACTGAAGACTATTATATAATGACCTGAAGTAAGTATACTTCGAAGAGAGCTGAGATTATTCGGCCCTAAATTGAAAAAAAATAAGATTGCTTATTGGATATTACTGTAACAATTTTTCAGGCGCCATTACCAGTAAAGCCATGGGAAGGCATACTTCATGCAATGGAACACGGACCTGTTTGCCCCCAATTCGACATGTTCATCACAGATTATAAAGAAAAAAATGAAGACTGCCTCTTCTTAAACGTCTATACAAAGTCCTTACAGCCTAGCTCTAAACTACCTGTTATGGTCTACATTCACGGAGGCGCCTTTATGTCAGGCTCTGGAAATGCTGAAACGTATGGCCCCGAATATTTGATCCAACATGATGTGATCTTAGTTACTATAAACTACAGACTTGAAGCTTTAGGCTTTCTTTGTTTGGACATACCTGAAGTTCCAGGAAACGCTGGAATAAAAGACCAAGTTTTAGCCTTACGATGGGTCAAGGAGAACATTAGCAAGTTTGGTGGAGATCCTGATAATGTCACTTTATTTGGACAAAGTGCTGGTGCTGGGGCTGTGACGTATCACATGTTATCACCAATGTCAGAAGGCCTGTTCAACAAAGCGATAGCGCAAAGTGGAGTTTGTTTGTCATATTGGACAATAGCACATCAGCCTGTAGAACGAGCCTTTAGAGCAGGCAAAGTTTTAGGCAAAGTTACAAACAATCCTAAAGAACTTTTCGATTATCTAAGAGGACTTCCTGCTATTGACTTAGCAAAAATAACTCCGAAAGTGAGATCAGAAGATGAAAAACTCAGAGGCCTTCCTATTTATTTCTCTCCAACAGTCGAAAAGAAATTTGTAGGTCAAGAACAGTTTTTGACAGAGGATCCTATGAATTTAATGTTGGCGGGGAAAGTGAATAAAGTGCCACTGTTAATTGGTTACAATACTTCAGAGGGGATTTCTATAGTTTCAGGTCATTGGAACAAAGCCAAAGTTTTTAATAAGGAACCTTCGTACCTTGTTCCCAGAGATATCGCCACAAAAGTATCGAAAGAAAATATGAATAAACTTGGTCAACACGTTAAAAAGTTTTACGTCGGGGAGGAAGACTTTACTGAAGACAATATTCAAACCACTGTCGATTACCTTACAGATATTAATTTCTTATACTACATACACCGATTTGCTCATTTTTATAATAAATTAGCGCCAACGTATATGTACAGGTTTGGTTATGAAACTGAGAAGAATATTTTAAAAGGTGTATTTGGTATCAAAAACGTTACAGGTGTATGTCACGGCGAAGAACTGTTATATCTATTCCACAGTAAAACTTCACAAAACTATTATAATAACCATGAAAACATAAGAAATATAATATACCGCGTAACCAAATTTTGGACTGATTTTGCGAAAACTGGGTAAGTTTAATTTTTATTAATTCATGCGCTCAGTTAATGTTTTATAAAAGATAATCTTTTCGAATCCGTCATCGACTATCCTACTCCGAGGCATATCTATACTAATATTATAAAGCTGAAGAGTTTGTTTGTTTGTTTGTTTACTTGAACGCGCTAATCTCAGGAACTACGGGTCCGATTTGAAAAAAATTTTCATTGTTAGATAGACCATTTATCGAGGAAGGCTATAGGCTATATATCATCATGCTAAGACCAATAAGAGCGGAGCAGAAATGAAAAATGTTGCAAAAACGGGAAAAAATTAAATGAAAAAACCACGCGGACGCAGCCGTGGGCGGAAAGCTAGTAATAGATATTTCTTCTAATAGGGTTTAAAATAAGTTGTCGATCGGATCGATCGGGTAACTTAATTGTCTAGTAGCAGTTCAGAGTTACTTACATACATACATAAACTCACGCCTTTGTCCCACCGTGGTAGGCAGAAACTAAAGCAGTTCAGAGTTGTAACCATTAATTGTATAAGGCTCGCCACATGAATTGTACCTCAGTACTCGCTACCTTGATGTTGGTATGTTTATTTTAGATTATTAGAAGCCAAGTAATTTTGTGAATGCATAAAGTCTACCTTCACGTAGCTACAGAAACACAAAATCATTTTAACTAGTATTTTATATTTTTACTTTCCTTATACAGTAATCCAACACCAAATAAAGGAGTGATGGAATGGCGACCATATACCTCGGCTACTAAAGAATTCTTGATACTGGACCACGATATACGAATAGCAAGCAACGCCGACAACGAGAGAATGCAGTTCTGGAATACCATCTACTCACAAGTTGGTCTGCCTTGTATTGATAACTAAAATCTGTAGATTTTATGTATTATACTTAGTATGTGGAACTATGTTATTTTTTAAGTATTTTATTATGTATATAACTATGATTTTTTTATGTAAGGTCAAAATTGATTCATTAATTTAGTTTCCCACGAATATATCACATCCATCAACATTATTTATATTAAAAATATCAATAAATAAATTCCTCAATTGTTTTACTTCATAGGCACTAAGAAATGTCAGCTTATCGGCAAGTTAAATTTCTGAAATGGTCTTTGTGTCAGGCAGTCGTGTTGGTTGAAAGACATAGTAATGTCTTCAATAGATGGTGCTGACGTGGCCTCAAGACATAGAAGGTGCAAGAGAAATTCGACATCACTGGCAGTGGTCTCGGTAGCTTAGTTGGCAAAGCGTCTGGTGTACTAAACCAGAGAGACGCAGGTTCAAACCCTGTCTGAGATCGAATTTTTCTTTCACTAGAAATTTTCTTTAATTAGAAAATTCATTTCTTTGTGAAAATTTCGCAATATTTAATGCTAAAAAAAAATAAAAAATAAGCATTTATTTTTTAGTTTATTATTGTATATATTTTAGGTATATGAGGTGTATAAAACATTTTAAATATTGGATTTATTTGATGTCGTTTATTTAAATACCTAATTACGACCTACTGTATATTTTTAATTTAGAGGTAATTTATAGATATTATATTACCCCTGTGGGAAAAAGGCGTGAGAGTATGTATGTATGTATGTAGGTAATTTATTTATTATATAATTATTGTGTAAATAGTGTTTTTATTTATATTTAATTGTATAATACCTATATATATAATTATATTTATTTACTTACTTATTTGTATGTAGACTGCTTCATTAGTCTAGTGGTCCTAAGCGCGACTGCTACGCTAGAGGTCCTGGGTTCGATCCCCAGGTCGAGCAAAGTGTTATTGGGTTTTTCTATGAAATTCCCAGTAGCAGCTCGGAGTCTGGATTTGTGCCCGGTTAATGGCAATAGGCTCGCCCCCTATTACATGGGACCTAAACATACCGGCGAAATGTGGGTGTACTAGAGTACACCTCTGCCTAACCCTTCGGGGAATACAGGCGTGATGGTATGTTATGTTATGTTTATTTGTATGTATTAATTGTATGAGTTTTGAGTATATTTTTGAACCGGGGATAACTTTTTTCTTCTTTTATTATTGATGGTATTTTGTTGTAAATTTTAACACCCTCGAATTCCATGTTTCTTTTTCCATAGTTAGTTCTAGGAGGGCGGGTCACTAAGTAACTAGCTCGTCTTAGATTGATCTTTCGTATTTGTTGTTTTGTTACAAACTTTATATTTGAATGAATTTCTTTATACTGATTTCTAACACTTACGCGAATATTAGACATTGAAATTCTATTTCCATTCCATCCAATCATAGATTCCATTAAATCCAAGCACAAGACTGCGAGACCTAAGGATACGGTGAGCTCATTATGCGTGACCGGCATAAATAATAATAAACAAAATGTAGGGTAGCTGTTGATAATTTTGACATTAGGACGACCAACACCTCAGTTCACCCGTGACCATGGATGCTGTAAAGGATCCGAAACGTCGGGAATTTAAAAATATCAATATAACGCGATAAAATCCATAAAAAGTAGTTTTATTTCAATGAATTTCTTTATTTAATATTCAACGTATTAGAATAATGTGTAGGTATATATAAGTTTGTCTTATATTCATTATTTTTGTTTCCCTGTATATTTTTTCAGAAGGTTTCAGAAATTAATAGTTAAATAAGGTTTTAATCAGTCTGTTCTGAACTCTTTGAATGGTATCTAGTATATTAGTCCTCGCTGCAGTACCCCAGATTTAAATGAAGTAGTCGATGTGTCATCTTCGTCAAATTTGAATGAGATCAACCCAGGAGCATACCTCCTTTTTTAAATAAATAAAAAAAAGTTACTTTTTATCGTTTTTAGTAGGTTGGTTTGTAATTTACCTAAGTTACAATAACCTAATGTCAACTTGTCATCACCTTTTACGAAATATTACTTTCCCTAATACGGGGACGTTAATTAATAACACAGATAAAACTATTCACTTCAATAGGCCGGATATAACAATACTCGACAAATTAAATAAAACCGCATACATAATAGATGTAGCAGTTAGTAACACACATAATTTAACCACAACGCACACTGAGAAAATGGCAAAATACACAGATTTGTCCATTGAACTGAGAACTCAATGGCACACGCAAACAGTAAAAATTATTCCAATAGTTATCTCTACAATAGGAGTAATCCCCAAAACACTTACATCGAACCTAGACATCTTAAATATACCACCATCCACAATCTTTCTCTTACAAAAAGCTGCCATCCTAAACACCTGTCGAATAACATGAAAATTCCTAGCTACCTCATCATCGTCATCACTCACATTCACCGGTCTCACTATTTAAACCTGTCGAGCTTCGCCCGGGCCCGCACGGCATGTTTTAATTTACCCTTCATAGAAGGGAGAAATATTAAAAACAATAAAAAATAATAATAAAAAATTATTATTTCTCACCACAATATTATACAATACATCATTTAAATGTTGTAACAATAGCTTTTATTATTGTGGGAGACTGGTGCCTAAACTAGGCTACTAATACTAATACAGGCTGTATTTCAGGCCACCACACTCCCGGTGTGGAGGGCCGGAGGCCCAATTCCTCCCTCAGTTCCTTTCCTGCTACTTTTCTCCTTAAATAGGTTCGCAACGTATCTACAACTCCTATTGCATATGTCAATGGGCAGTGATGACAACTTACCATCAAGTGGCTTGCCTGCTCGTTTGCCGAGTTATCGCATAAACATTAACTTATAAACAAAAACATTTTAAACCCATCTTTGCTCTGTTATTTCGGTATTACGTCCTTCGGTTAACGTTCCCTTGTTTGAAATACGCTACTTTGTCAAGGATTCTATATTTCGACGTGAGAGGAAAGATCGGTAATGACGCAATTGATACTTTTTGCCGTGGTAATGTTGACGAATCTATGATTTTTAAATCAATTGTTTGCCAAACACTCGAAAATATGCTAAGGTCCAAAAACATGAGAGTAAAGACGTAGCTACTTAAAGATGCGTTTAAATATTTGAACTAGAATGTTGATAAATGATGTAAGGTTTTGCGCATCAATGAGCAGTTATTACTTTTAATGTAAAACATTTGGAATTGCACGTGTCAGTTCATGTTACCTACCAACCAAAAGCTGTCATTTCTACCAAATCTGTTCGTCTTTGTGACATTCGATTATTACAATTCAGATGAAAAGTAGATTCGGGTTGCGTGATAAACATCTTATTTATGAATAAACTAATGTATTTCAAGTTACACCATAGAATTGATGTAATTATGTATTTTAGTATAGAGGAGTTTGCAAAAAAGAAAGAATAGCATTCTAAGCCAAAGTAGAGACCAAAATGTAGCTACTCGGAAAGCGCTTTCTGCATGTTCGTATTGACTAAGATCAAATGATCATGATAAACTTACGTACATACATACCTACATTATATACATAGATACATAATTGTATATTTGGTTCCTGTTGTAATGAAAACGGTCGGGATCGTCGGGATATAAGCAACAGAAAAAAATATACCCTGGGCTAATATAAAAGCCAATATCTATACATCAATTAAGTCCTGTGTACATAAGACTACTTCCAATCGTTTTTATCACGAGCTTTTTATATAAGAGCAAAACTCTCAACAGTATAAGTGCTTTTAAATAACTGTATATATACATCGTCAATGTCGCATGGACCTATTTTGTCGCATTCGCTAGCCGATGCAGCTTTAACTGTTTTAGCTTATTTCTTAGTTTTAATGGTTTGTTTAATATTGTGTATTCAATTGTTGATACTGCAAGACTAGGAATTGGTATTGGTATCACTACATTTTGTTAAATAAATTGTTAATATTTTCAATCCGTTATCATTTATTAATCTGGTAGCTACTCTTTGATAATAAGAGTTGTTTTTTGCACAATTAAAAATTTGTAAAGTTAGTAGCCCATTCTTGGGTGTTTTAAAATGTTGGGACAAGTAATTTTGGTGTTAATAATAGTGTGGCTTTTGGTGTTCCGATGGCAAAAGAGGAAAATGTTTGATCTGTCCAATAAACTTAATGCGACCAAGCAAATGCCTTTACCTTTTGTTGGACATTCTTACATGTTTCTTGGAAGTGATGAAGGTAAGATTTGAATCGACGAAAACTAATAAAGATTTTGATTGGCATCATTTGTCAATTCATTAGCAATACGCTCAATATCTTGAAGCCTCCGAACAACAATTATTGTAGGTTTCATAAGACCAAAAACATATTCTTAAGCTTAAGGCGAAAAATATTATAAAAAATAATAGTAGGATAATCAGTTTGTTTTAATTATTCTATTTAAATAAATTTGAGTCCCACAAAAGCAAAAATTTTATTATCAAAAGAATTTTATAGAAGGAACGCATTTGTCCAGATAGAAAAAAGTAAAAGCTTTCTAGACTGGTTATTTAAATTTTTGAGATTATCGATTGCTTGTTATTGTTAGATCGCATGTCAACGTTCCAGAGATTAGGACGTGAGGCCATTATTAACGACGATGGTATTTTAACAATATGGCAAGGATCTCGACTTTATCTAGGTAAGTCAATTTCCTATTAATAGTAATCCAGTGCATAGCTTTTTAGATGGTCATGACGAAGAAGAAATGGTCAAGTTATTTCTCTCTGTCCTGGATGTTATGATATCCGGTTTTGACTATCACTCTCAATTATTTCTGTGGTGAGTTGAGAATTATAGTCAGAGATCCGAAGTCTAACAACGAATAAATTACAATGACAAAGAGTATCAAATATATATCTAGCATTACTCACAATAAATTATTAATTGGGTTCCTGAAGTCATATATAGTCATAGGCTTTGCGTAAAGTATCGGTTAGCCAGATCTGGTTCAATTAGAAATTATCCCCAAAACAATGGGAAAAGATCAGAATGATTGTGATTTTTTACGCAATATACTGTCTATACATATAAGGTAGAAGGCATATCGACGCATAAACGCTTGCCATGAATTAAGTACCTGATTCTGGACCCCCTTGCGTTGATATTTTTCGTCACTTATTAAAAAAATCTGCTTTTTCATACAAAAGTGCAATACCTACAAAGTCAAAATGTATGGAACGTTTCGAATCAGTGGGGTCCAGAATCATGTTCGGAATCCACAGAAGGCGGTTGTGCGTTGATGTCCCTTCCTCCCTGTATAGTATAATGTAATTAAAGTTTAAGGTTTTCATTCCAGTGGTTGCTGATGCAAAGATTGCAGAGTACCTTTTGAAAACCTGTTTGGAGAAGGATGATGCTCTGAAATGCTTGCAAATGTTGACTGGCAATGGAAGTGTATTTGCACCGGGTAATGTCAATTATCTTAAATTAGAAAATTCCAATACAATAAGTAAACTACTGTAATCTTTGTTAAAATTAATATTTTCCTCAGGATTTCTCATCGGTTTTGACGAGAAGTTTACTAGCAATGTTGGTCGCAAATTAATAGTATTCTTGTCAACCCCTCGTGCTAAGATAAATGCTTGTGTTACGAGTGGGTTCACGTCGGTAGTGCAGTGGATGGGTTTCAAACCAGCAACCACGTTATCGAAAGTTCGACGCTGTAGCCATTAGGCTACCACCGCTTCAACTTGTATAAGGCTCTATGAAATAACACTGTTTCTATTTATTCCAGTCAAGATTTGGCGTCCTCGTCGCAAGGTTCTAGCTCCGACCTTCAGTCCCAAAAACTTAATGCAGTTTGCAGGAATTTTCGCTCGGCAGAGCAGCATCATGGTGGAACAGCTGAAGGCAGGGAAGGGAGCCTTTTCCATTTGGCAGTACATCACAACATATACTATGGATTCTGTCTGTGGTAAGCTTTTCTATGTATTAATATCTAAATCATCATCATCATCATCAACCCATTACATTGTCCCACTGCTGGGCACGGGTCTCCTCTCAGTACAAGAGGGATTAGGCTATAGTCCACCACGCTAGCCTACTGCGGGTTGGCAGACTTCACACGCCGTCAAGAAAATCTCTCAGGCATGCAGGTTTCCTCACGATGTTTTCCTTCACCGTTTTAAGCGCGTGATAATTAATTATTAATACGCACATGACTTCGAAAAGTCAGAGGTGCGTGCCTTGGATTCGAACTCGAGACCTTTGACTTGGCAGTCCAATGGTCATATCACTAGGCTATCACTGCACTGGATATCTAAATACTCGAACAATAATAATTACGTTTATTTCTTACATTGTGACTGCCTCATTAGTCTAGTAGTCCTAAGCATGACTGCTACGCTAGAGGTCCTGGGTTCGATCCCCACGTCCAGCAAAGTGTTATTGGGTTTTTTATGAAATTTCCAGTAGCAACTCGGAGTCTGGATTTGTGCCCAGTTAATGGCAATAGGCTCGTCCCCTATTACATGGGACCTAAAACGGCGAAGTGAGGCTGTACATTAGTACACCTCTGCCTAACCCTTCGGGGAATAAAGGCGTGATGGTATGTGTATATGTGTTTTTACTTAGTAAATAGGGTGGTATGTAAAAATTAAAAAATGCTTTTATTGCGAATCTCGATGATTACCAAAAACCTGATCCAGACTTTGTCTGAGATTTCTTTTTCCAACTATGTTGGGGTCGGAGAACCAAATGTAGCTGAAAAATTGCGTAAAATATTACAGAATCTACGTTAGGCGTTTTGGTGAACTCACAGAAACAATCAGAGCAGCCATTTTTAAAGTCGTTTGAAGAAAGCGCGCATTTGGACTCGGCACGACTCTGTCAGCCGTGGCTGCATAGTGACGCCGTTTATAAGATGACGCCGGCTTACAGACGACACACTAAATGCCAAGGCGTTATCCGCGAGTTCGTTGACAAAGTAAGTCTCAAAATCTTGGTCCACATCCTGAGTCGACAGTTGGTCATTTTTATCAGGCCTGGCAAGGATTTTTGTTCAACTTGATTATATTTCTTATTATGTTTAAAGAAAGAAAATGTATATTTTTTTATTGTTCCAGATAATACAAGCCAAAAGAGTATCAATGAAACTAGAGAAAATATCCATGACAGAGTCTGACCAAAGTAAGTAATGGTAAGAATAAAAAGACGGGTCAGATAGGTAGGGTGAAAATATAAGAAATTACCATCTCTTAGATGGTAATTTCTTAAACAACAACAACAACAACAGCAACAACTAGAGCAATAGAATGAAAAGAAAAGATGGATATGGTTATAATTAGAGATCATTAAGAGGTGTAATATAATAACAGGTTGGTAGCCAAGCAACAGTAAACGCAGTTGAGGGAAACTAATGAGGAGGTGGAAGGGAGGGTGAGCTACGACATACTGTTTCCAGTTACGTCCAGCTGCTAAAGTGGCTTGTGATAGAGCTTGATAGAAGTAGCTAGAATTCAATAGATTGATGAATTGAGAGAAATAGGTACTGTAACAACACTCACAAAACAATAATTATGGATACAGGGAAATGTTATTGGAGCTAATTGGATTTGCGCCTCAAAGTTTACGATTGAACATCGATGTGTACGATGTGACGTTAAAAAACAAACAAAGTTCCTTTAAATAACTTGCCCCTGTGATGAAGTAGTTAGCATGTAAACGCAACTTCAAATATTTGCTTAGCTTAAAAGTTATAATTTATTTCAGACGTAAAACAAAAAGGTCTCAGAACCTTTTTGGAACTACTTATAGAATCATCTGGCGGTGATCGAGGGTATACAGATTTGGAACTCCGAGAAGAAACCCTGGTTCTCATTCTGGCTGGCACAGACACTTCTGCAGTCGGCACCGCCTTCACTTCAGTGTTGCTGTCCAGGTATCCTGATGTACAGGAGAAAGTTTATCAAGAGTAAGTTCATGAAGTATACATTATTTGGCTGATTGTAGAAGTTTGAATAACATACATGTTGCGTGATCTTATTACAGTTACTTTCGAAGCCTTTTACATATTCATCAATCAGTCCCAACAAGATAGTATTCATTATCATAATATTGTAAGGTTCATATTATTACAGTTTTTTCGAAATAAGTAAGCCGATCGGAAGTTATCTGCAAGTGGTTTATTAGAAGAGGTAAATTAAATTTTAATAGAAAGCGTCGGTGTAAAGATTATTAGAGTCGTTTATGTTTCATATTTCTAATTATTTTGTTTAATAATTTCGATATTTATGTATTAAAATACTAAATTAAACGATTTTATCACCGCGGTAGTTCGGAACGGCTATCTTCCGATCGGCTTACTTATTTCGAACAAACTGTAGTTGTTTTTTAAATGTATGGCATTTGTTGTTGTTGTTGTTGTATAGAGACCAGCTCCGAAAACGATGGTAATTCTTATTTCATTGCTTTTGCCTCATGGTTTGAGATGATAATGTTACAGAAAATCTACCAAGGCTGTTATCTCATTAGGACAAATAAAGAACACAAAAAGCGTATCTATGAAAGGTAATGGATCTCATATGACACTTTATGTGACATGATCGGCATACTTACTTGGATTAGGGTTCAAATTCAATTAAAAATGCCACAGAGAACATAGTTCATTAGAACAAAAAACAGAATGTTAAAAAATAAATAAATATAATTAGCTATGCTCCGCCTCCGTCCTTGCTAAAAAAATGTTTGAGTACTATGGTCTAATATTTTTGTAGATTGCAGGACATTTTTGGCGATTCTGACAGACCTATAACGGCAGAAGATCTTCCTCGACTGAAGTATCTGGAGTGTGTGATCAAGGAAACACTGCGGCTGTACCCGCCAGTGCCAATCATCGCCAGGAAAGTCGTCGACGAAGAAGTTATATTACGTGAGCTTTTTTTAATCAAAGCGTGAAATTGCATTAGTTACGTTAAATTGACATGACATGACATGAATTAACAGTCATGATAATTCATTAATTTTTTCGAAGCGCACAAACTAAGAGTTTGTTACGTTAGCGGAGCTTTCAGCAAAATCCTTTTAATACTACTACTTCTTCTACTTCTACTGTTACTAAAATTATTTAGTCCTAGTTATTCTTTTATGTCATCACGAGTGACATATGCATCAGTTTTTTTGGTGGATAAAATTCGCAACGAAGTAATCCGCCAAAGAACTAAAGTCACCGACATTGCGCGAAGAATAAGCACGCTGAAGTGGAAGTGGGCCGGCCATGTCTCCGATGGACCGACGATAAAGAAGGTGGCTGGCAGCGGATGGATGGGAGCTGCACAAGTACGGGATGATTGCTCTTTGGGGGAGGGCTACGTTCAGCAGTAGACGGCGATAGGCTGATATGATGATGATGATTCTTTTATGTAGTTGCTACATTTCCAATGTACTATTTAACAGTAGGAATTTATTGAGGCTCTATTAACTCACCCTAACAATTCTTTAATAAAATTTCAGCATCAGGAGTATCCTTGGTAGAGGAATGTGGGATAGTGATCCACATTTGGGCGATCCAACGCAACCCTCGGTATTGGGGAGACGACGCAGAGGTGTTCCGACCTGAGAGGTTCATCGACACGCCGCTAGAGCACCCTGCTGCTTACATGCCATTCAGCCACGGACCTAGAGCTTGCATTGGTAAAAAAATATTTCTTTTGTTTATATAAAACGTATCATGATATGCACATCGTTACGTCACGAGAAAAAAATTACGCATGACATATAGATTGTCAATCTATATGTCATGCGTACTTTTTGACTTTTTGACATGATAGAGGCTAAAAGTTAATAATAATCGATATATTCGATTCATAAATACTCATGCACGTATATAAAATATTGGACTAGTAGTAGTAGTGTTTCGCTGGCATGTCTACGTGCAAATGGTGTCGGCGCGACCGGGGAAGTACGACTCTTACACAGAATATCGACGTCAAGTAACAGTATGCATACTGTTGCGTAGCGCCGGAGGCTCAATTCCTCTCTCAATCCCCGTCCTTCTTATTTTCTCCTTCCCTTCTCTCCTTAATAGGCTCGGCAACGCATTCGCAACATCTTTGGCATTGACGATTTTTATGTGCGGCGATGACTACTTACCATCAGGTAGCTCGCCTGCTCGTTTATCGAGTTAACGTCTTCTATTGTTGATAAGTAAGGTATAAATACAATTATGCATATTATATAGTATCGAAAATCAGCACGTGCGCTTCTTAGCTGTGGTCACAGTTCCTAAAGGCTGAAGGTTTGTCTGTGTCTTCCAATGTGCCAGGTAACGTTATTATTTTTTTGTTTGGGTCAGTTAATTTTCGTATTGTTTCAGGCTATCAATATGCAATGATGTCAATGAAGACAGCAGTAGCAGCACTTCTTCGTCAGTACCGGATCTTACCAGCTACCGAGACTGGTGACTTGACACCATTGAGGACAAAGTTTGATGTAATGATGAAAGCTGTGGACGGCTTTACTTTACAACTGGAAGCAAGAACGTGATAAGACCCCTGTGACCTAGAAAAACATTGTTTATTGTTTTTATTAAAGGATTAAGACCGCTTTGTATGAATACAGTGATAGGTCGACTTTGAATCGATGCATTTTTTTTAAATTTGTTATATTACTATTTAATTAGTGGACGCTTATTGTCGAAAGCTTATCATGTTTTGTTATTTTATTTCTTTCTTTATTTTACCAACATTTTGTTCTAATGCTTAAAAAAGTTTTCTAGTCTAGTTTTTGTTTCTGACTAAACTGCCATTTTTAATAATTTTCAAATATCAATTTACAAATTATAAAAAAATTGCAGTCTTCTAAATTATCAATTAAGGTCTGTGATCAATTTAATACATTGTAGTGTAAAATCGGATTGTAATTATATTTTGAACTTTACGTAACTTAATTGTCCTTTTCAATTTAACGCATTTCTGGTTCAATGTACAACAAGAATACTAGTAATGTGCGACACATAGCAAGTAAGCTTTTTTTTTTAAAAAAAATAGTTACTTTGAATCGCCATATGTGTTGTTAAGCACAAAACTCGAGAACGGCTGGAACGATTAGATATATTTTTTTATATCTTCGTTGAGGCACAAGGTAAGTTCTTACGGAAAGAAACAATAGAAAATAGGTAATCTTCTTCTTATATATTATATATAAAAATCAATCGCCATTCGTTAGTCTCGCCTAAACACAAAAACGGTTTGACCGATTAGACTTATTATTTTTATGTTTTGTTTGTCATTATACAGGGGTTGTTTAAATGTGTTGTGATCGTCGCAAGTTATAAATAAACATGATCCAGCATTAAGAGGATCCGCTCCGCGCTCCATACAAAAGTAGTTTGGTCCTATCTTCAACTTTAAGCAATGAATGTCGGCAGTAGCACGTGCCACGGAGTGTCCCTTGCGAACGCAATAATGTTGCACTGTTGTCGCTATCTCCATCTCTCACGATGCGAACGCATGCCCGAGAGGTGAAACAACAATACATTTGGAACATTTTCGCGTGTATATTATAATTTGGAGATTACTCTTTTGATATAGTTATTACGTAGACTGCCTCATTAGTCTAGTGGTCCTTTGCACGACTGCTACGCTAGAGGTCCTGGGTTTGATCCCCAGGTCGAGCAAAGTGTTATTGGGTTTTCTATGAAATTCCCAGTAAAAATGAGGCGAAATGAGGGTTTACATTTGTTACACCTCTGCCAAACTCTTCGGGGAACGCAGGCGTGATGGTATGTCGTTGTTACTATTACGTAGATTATTGTTTTAGTAAAAGGATATTTATTGTATTATTTGGGTGCCCCATGAGTCAAAATGGTTCTGTATCTATTGATACCTTATCTTGAAATACTAGCATAAAGTTGGGTCGTTTTCATCGAAAATTACCAATCTTTGAGCTCATGTTACTTTTTAACCGTGTATTGAAATGAAGTTTTACGTTCGAGGAACACGTATTTTAATGATAAGAACCGAACTACTTTTGTATGGAGCGCGGAGCAGATACTATCCTCTTAGGTACATCAGACGCTTTACCAACTAAGCTACTGTGATCACTGCCTATGATGTCCAATTTCTCCTCCACATTTTACGTCTTCAGGTGACGTCAGCACCTGATACCTTCAATTAAACTATGTAAAACTGCATGCTTATTAGGGGAATAAAGGCTATTTTGTATATAAATCCGTCTATACTTATAGACTACACTACAATATAAACTAGTAATAGTCTAGTAAGTCTAGACTAGATGGTAAAGATCCAGGAGAATTTTCCGCACTCCAAAAAATAAAAGATATATCTACCTAATCCGCTTAATTCAAAAATTATTTAAAAGCATTTAAGTTAATAACAGCTATTAACATGGTGTTACTAAAATTTCATGGGCATTAGTAAATATTTAATAACTGTGAAATAGTTTTGATAATCACAGTAATTTAATTCGGCAACACGTAGATGTATTATTTTGTAAACAACCAAAATGTAGCAGAAAAGCTAGTATGAGGCACGTTTTTTAACAAATAAGGAAAAAACAATATATTTTACTACTATGTAATGTAACTAATATATATATTATATAAAATATTATATTATATGACTGCCTCATTAGTCTAGTGGTCCTAAGCGCGACTGCTACGCTAGAGGTCCTGGGTTCAATCCCCAGGTCGAGCAAAGTGTTATTGGGTTTTCTATGAAATTCCCAGTAGCAGCTCGGAGTCTGGATTTGTGCCTGATTAATGGCAATAGGCTCGCCCCCTATTACATGGGACCTAAACATACCGGCGAAATGTGGGTGTACATTAGTACATCTCTGCCTAACTCTTCGGGGCGTACAGGCGTGATGGTGTGTATGTATTATATATAATTTATTATATCCTTATGTGTTAGTACGCCAACACTACCCACTGTCGTTCCTTTCTCCCAGTTCCAGTCCCAATCCAAAGTTGGCCTGGAAGAGATAGCCTTCGCGATAAGCCCATTGTACACACGGCTACAGGTCGACCTATACAGAGTAAGCTGATCTCGCATTGTATAAGCTTCCCATATAAAAAGAGGCCAGTGTAAACTGGTTTTCCATAGCTTGACGTGTAGACGTTCGCACTAATTTTCTATTGTAATTAGAAATATGCATGAAGTTTAAATTTGCCTAATATATTTTTTTCCGGAATCTTAAACATACATAAAGTATTATTGTAACAACATTTTGACGTCAACATGACGTCATCTGAAGCGCGCGAAAAATGGCGACGTTTAAACAGCTCCATTTTGGATATGTATGATGAATAATATTAAAAAAAAAAAATGAATATTCCCGGGAATAATTATATCTTCTATTGTATTGTTATGATGTATAGAATTAATAAAAAAAACGCATGCATGTTCCTAATTGTGTTTATGGTCTGCAATAAAGCGTATATAAATAAATAAAACAATCTTAGTAAGTTTTTTTTTCTATTTTAAATTGTCTCATTTCTAGTGGTCCTAAGCGCAAATGCTACTGTAGTCGTCTTGAGTTGGTCTCTACTGCGAATTTCATTGAAAAACCCAATAATATTTCTTGAGAATCGAATCTAAGACCTTTTACAGAATCATTCACACTTTGGATCACTAGACATAAAAAACTCGATTACACTTTGCTTGCTTAGGAATCGAACCCAAGGCCTCTTTAGTAGCAGTCTCACTAGACAATCAAATATTTCTATGCGAACCATGTATTCAAAGTTACCTGCAGTATATTACCTAAATATACTGTACTTCGTCTACCATAATATTAATATGTTTGTTAGTTTCATGCGAATTCAGCCTTTTCAGCGTGATCGTGCCAATAACATTCTAGAGCGTCAAATTATTTTATTATTAAAACCTGATTTGGTCGAAATATTTTATATAAAGGTATCAATCAATCTTCTTACCACACACATCGGATTGTCGACACAACGACGGTGTTGTGATTTTAGAAGTTCTCTCTCTTACATTATTTATTTCGATCCAATATATATATATAATCTACAAGTTCAATTTAATTCTTGGATAGTTATAAAAGTACTTCAATATCCTAGGTCATTGTTGGGCCTGTTAAAATGTTAGAACATATTATGTTGGTGTTTATAACAGTGTGGCTTTTGATGTTGATATGGAAAAAGAGAAAGATGATATACCTGTCCAATAAAGTTGGCACTGTTAAGCAATGGTCTTTACCTTTTATTGGACATTCGTACATGTTTCTTGGAAGCGACGAAGGTAAGAATTTCAGATAATTATAAACTATTTTTTAAATAAGCAATGATAGCCTCGTTAATTATTTATGTATTCATACAATATAAATACCCCGACAATAATTGCATTATATCTTGACCTATTTTCATCAAACATAGCTAAGAACACTCCCGACTAATTCAACTTTCAAACAAAAAAACATCAAAATCGGTTCATCCATTTGGGAGCTACGATGCCACAGACAGGCACACATACACCCAAACACACACACAAATACGTCAAACTTAATAAAACACCACGTCGTTTTTGCGTCGGGGATTAAAAAAAAACAAGTAGGTAGTGTAAAAAATCTTCTACGATAACGATTTTTAAGCAAAAGTTTTAGTATTCAATTGTTTTGAATAAGTGATTGTTAATAAAGATATGAATTTTCTAGTGAATGGAAAATTCGTCGTCAGGCAGGGTTTGAACCTGCGACAAACGCTTTACCAATTAAGCCACCGAGACAATTGCCTGTGATGTCGAATTTCTCTTCCACATTTTAAGTCGCCAGGTGACGTTTGCGTTCTTTTTCACTACAAAATTCATGTCTTTGCAAACATTTCGCATTATAACATAATATACCATCACACCTGTATTCTTCGATAAGTTAGGCAAAGGTGTACTAATGTACACCCACATTTCGCCATAAGTTTAGGTCACAAGTAATAGGGGGCGAGCCTATTGCCAATAACCAGGCACAAATCCAGACTCCGAGCTGCTACTGAGAATTTCATAGAAAAACCTTATAACACTTTGCTCGACCTGGGGATCGAAACGAGGACCTCTAACGTAGTAGTCGCGCTTAGGACCACTAGATGAGACAGTCGCATTATTTAATGCTAAAATATAATAAAAATAAGCAGTGATTATTAATGTCGCAAATTCTATTGCCATGCACCTATAATGTGTTATAGACGAAAAATTTACGAAAAACCAAGAAAAAAATTAATTTAGCTTAAATGATATTGTAAGCACTACTTATGTTGGTTATAATTTTTAGATCGCATGACAAGTTTCCAGAAGTTTGGAGAGGAGGCAATTGCTAACGAGAGCGGCATTACGACAATATGGCTAGGATCACGACTGTATCTAGGTAAGTGTATTTTTATTAACCTGTCAAGCGGCATATTGTAGACACAATGCAAAATCTATTGTTATGTGCTTAAAAGAGGAACTGTACCGCTTGTCAGGTTAAAGGTCTATCATGCTTCAAATGATGTTTTTTTTTATGGTATAACCGTCAAACGACTAGCCACCACGCATGCAACCAAAAGAGTTATAGATGCGTAGCTGAACCAAAAAGAGGGGAAGGAGAAAAGGAAAAGGAAGGGGACTGAAAGATATTTGAGGCCTCCGGCGCGGCGCCCCACACTCACCGTACGAAATGCAACAGTATGCATGCTGCTACTTGATGCCGATTTTCTTTGGGAGGGTAGTACTTTCACGGTCGTACTGGTACGTAACATGTGCGTCGTACCTATTCCTCAAAAACATTAATATTTTGTTTATGCAATAAAAAAGAAAAAAATTGGTAGGTAACTTGTAGTGACGCAACATCGATATAAATACTCGATTATAACAGAATTTATCAAAAATATTTTTTTTAATTAGCCATGAAATCACCAATTTATTTTGTATTGATGATAATTATTCTCAAGCAGTGAACGTAGCCGTAGAACGTAGCCTAGGTATATTATATAAACAATGTACTGCTATGTCGTAGGTCTCGAGTTCGAATCCAAGGCATGCACATCTGACTTTTCATAATCATGTGCGTTAATCTTTATAATTACGCGCTTAAAACGGTGCAGGAAAACATCCTGAGGAAACGCATGCTTGAGAGATTTTCCAATTCGTAGCCCTCAGTAGTCTGCAGTCTGTAGTGGTTCTGAAGGTTCATCAACTCCTTTTGTATCGACGCCGTAGACGTAGTCCATGGGCGACAATGACTACTACTACTACAATATCTCAAAGATACACGGCTATTATAGACAACAGAGGATTCTAGACATAGTTTTTACAGCGCGAATTTTGAATCACTACTTTTATTTTAGATTCATTATCATCATCATCATCATCATCAACCCATTACATTGTCCCACTGCTGAGCAAGAGTCTCCTCTCAGTACAAGAGGGATTAGGCTAAAGTCCGTCACGCTAGCCTACTGCGGGTTGGCAGACTTCACACGCCGTCAAGAATATCTCCCAGGCATGCAGGTTTCCTCACGATGTTTTCCTTCACCGTTTAAGCGCGTGATAATTAATAATTATTAAAACGCACATAACTTCGAAAAGTCAGAGGTGCGTGCCTTGGATTCGAACTCGAGACCCTTGACTTGGCAGTCCATTGGTCATATCACAAGGCTATCACTGCACTTTATTTTAGATAGCCTAAGCTTTAATAAAAGACGGTCACGTTTTTTCTGCACCTAGCGCAGTTGGAAACCATTTTGGATGCTAATGATTTTTTTCTCAATACTATGTACTATATATAATAATTATGCTATGGAGCATTCTTTGATTGGCATCAGGCCGATCAGACAGACCATCATTCTCTGCGTTTGTTTCGGCATTTCTTCTCGGAGGTCGTCAGATGTAAAAGTGTCTTTAAAAGATCTAGATTTACAGAAATAAATATTATTATTTAATTATTGAATAATTTAGGTGTTTCAGGTTAAATTTTTTTATTACAGTGGTAGCAGATGCAAAGATAGCAGACTTCCTTTTGAAAACCTGTTTGGAGAAGGACGATACTCTAAAATGTTTACATAAGTTACTTGGAAACGGCAGTATATTTGCACCAGGTCAGGCTCTAATTTCATCAATAATTGCTTTGGTTATCATTTTTACGTTGGTTTCTTTCAAATAAAACTTTTTCAAATCTCTTATCAGTCAAGATCTGGCGTCCACGTCGCAAAGTTCTGGCTTCGACCTTTACCCCCAAGAACTTGATGCATTTTGCACGGATTTTCGCCCGCCAGAGCAGCATTATGGTGGAACAGTTGCAGGCCACCGCAGGGAGGGGAGCCTTCTCCATATGGCAGTACATCACAACATACACTCTGGATTCGGTCTCTGGTAAGTTATTCGGCATATTCAATTGTCGTTTAGGCAGAAAGCTCCCTTCACTATGGCTTCGTTTTCGAAAAGATACAGCACATAATTTCGGTTACATTTCGTCAACTTTTACGAGGAGATCAAAGTCATATCGCAGTTGATGACATTAATTAATAAGAATTTTATCTTCAAACATTAAAATAATAGCATTTATTTGAGGGTCCTGCATTTTTAGATTGATTTTTTTTTCACTGAGTGATATTTATGGCACACGACATGGAAATTAGATTCTTTATTTGTAAAAATAGGTATAAAAATAGGACTGCTTCGTTAGTCTAGTGGTCCCAAGCGCGACTGCTACGCTAGAGGTCCTGGGTTCGATTCCCAGGTCGAGCAAAGTGTTATTGGATTTTTCTATGAAATTCCCAGTAGCAGCTCGGAGTGTGGATTTGTGCCCGGTTAATGGCAATAGGCTCGCCCCCTTTTACATGGGACCTAAACATACCGGCGAAATGTGGGTGTACATTAGTTCACCTCTGCCTAACCCTTCGGGGAATACAAGCGTGATGGTATGTATGTATGTATGTATGTAAAAATAGGTACTTATAGGACGTCACAATCGCTACATAACAAGTTCAATCTATGTTTTACGTTAAAGCAGACAAAAAACGAGTAGGTACTTATAAAATTGGTTTAATGCTGCCAATAAAATTTCATTTTATGCAAAATTTAAAAACAATTCATTTCGATTTAGTGCCTACCTACATGTTTCCGCTCAAAAATAATGCAATTTGATTTTTGCTATATCGTCATCAACCCATTACATTGTCCCACTGCTGGGCACGGGTCTCCTCTCACTACGAGAGGGATTAGGCTTTAGTCCGCCACGCTAGCCTACTGAGGGTTGGCAGACTTCAAATGCCGTCAAGAAAATCTCTCAGGCATGCAGGTTTCCTCACGATGTTTTCCTTCACCGTTTAAGCGCGTGATAATTAATTATTGATACGCATATGACTTCGAAAAGTCAGAGGTGCGTGCCTTGGATTCGAACTCGAGACCTTTGACCTGGCAGTCCAATGGTCGTATCACTAGGCTATCACTGCGCTATCACTTTGCTAATATAATAAAACTTAAAGAGGTACATGTAGAAGCATGGGATATTGATGGATGACTAGTTTCTTTAATATCAATATGTAAGCACTGAGCTGGTATTTCGGGAAATTCCTACCCGTTAAGGAAATCGAGATGATTTCTAGATTAAAAAAAAATATTTATATACAACGGCGACCACCTTCAATGTAGATAGGTACCTATTGGACGTTTGGTGTAGTGGTTAGGTGGTCATGTCACCACTAGGTACTATTCCACCGCGTATCGTGGGTTCAATTTTCACGCGACGTAAATATTTGTATTCCATGGATGTTTTTTTTTTATGGTAGGTATCACTCGGCAAATGAGCAGGCGAGCTACCTGATGGTAAGTAGTCATCGCCGCCCATGGACATCTGCAAAACCAAAGGAGTTGCAGATGTGTTGCTGAGCCTATTTAAGGAAACTGGAGGGGAAGGAGAAAAGGAGAAGGAAGGGGACTGAGGGAGAAATTGGGCCTCCGGCGCTCCACACTCACCGTACGAAACGCAACAGTATGCACACTGCTACTTGACGTCGATATTCTGCGGGAGGGTAGTACTTCCCCGGTCGTGCGACCCATTCATGCTGGCATATAGACATGTCAGCAGGCACTACTACTCGTACTACTGATTGTGATGATTGTATCTAGTCTGGGTTTACTTGTGTCTGTTCCCCGTTAGTGCAGGATATGTTAAAAAAATACAACTATAATTATATAAATATATATATTAAATATATTTTTTATTTTAAAACTAAAAACACAAGTGAGATTTCTGAGGATCAAGTCAATAATTACAGAATCTACGTTTGGTGTATTGGTAAACTCACAGAAGCAACCGGAACAGCCGTTTTTAAAATCATTGGAGGAATGTTTGTACCTGGACGCAGCGCGACTCACCCAGCCGTGGTTACATAACGATGAGGCTTATAGCGTTACACCAGCTGGCAGACGACATGCCAAATGTCATAAAATCATCCGCGAGTTCGTCGACAAAGTAAGTGTTAGAAAGTTAGTAACTAATTCATAAATAACATTGAAAATTGGACCTAACGGCGCAGTGTTATTTACACTGTATTGCAGTATTTGTCGCCGGCAATATACCAAGCTTGTGCAAGCTATTTTGCACTTTATTGACAATAACAATTAGGTTTTGGGCAAAATAAAAAATTCAGGAGATATCAGCATAAAACTAAACATAGATATTTTACATAATTTATGCTAAGTATTTAAATATCATTCAATCAATAATAATTTTATTATGGGCCCAAGACCGAGCCCTGAGTTATTTTCATTTTTTTATTAATTTTTGTTTTTTTTTTATTTAGCATTGATTTATCGATCTAGTTCAGTCCAGGTAGGATTAATCATTTGGTTTTAGGTACCTATTCTGTTTTCTCTTAATTAGATTTTAATAAATACTTCAAAGGTTCCAGAAGGAGTTTTCTTTACTACAAAAATTTATTTTGCTTTCAACGTATTTATTGTCAAACGTCAGGAGTTGATGGTTTCTTCTAACCATTCTGTGATTACATTTTGGTTCCGGAAACGTAACCAATTACTTTCTGTTAAGCCGAAGAATGTATATAAAAAATAATTTTCCTTATATTCCAGATAATACAAGCTAAAAGAATAGCAATAAAAGAGGAAAAGGTGTCCATGACAGAATCTGACCAACGTAAGTTATCTACCTAAGTTACAGTAAAAACGAAGTTTGTACTAAAACTAAGCATAATTCTACGAGATAACATTTTATTTTAAGAACTTTGCACTACAATAAAATATTATTATTACGATCAATTACATTTTATTTTCGTTACGGATAGACGGATAAACAGAGGGATATGGTGATTAATAATAATAGGTAACATACCATCACGCCTGTATTCCCCGAAGGGTTAGGCAGAGGTGTACTAATGTACACCCACATTTCGCCGGTATGTTTAGGTCCCATGTAATAGGGGGCGAGCCTATTGCCATCAACCGGGCACAAATCCAGACTCCGAGCTGCTACTGGGAATTTCATAGAAAAACCCAATAACACTCTGCTCGACCTGGGAATCGAACCCAGGACCTCTAGCGTAGCAGTCGCACTTGGGACCACTAGACTAATGAGGCAATAATAGGTAGTTATTAAAAAACCGGACAGGTGCAAGTTTGACTCGCACTTCTGGCTTCCGTACAAACTTGCTATTGCATTATTTATTACACACTTTTCGCTTTAGTTGTGCTGGGAGCTATCGCTTGCAGGTCCAATGTTTTTTAACATTGAAAAAACGCTTCACTGGTTTCAGATATAAAACAAAAAGGTCTTAAAACCTTTTTAGAGCTGCTTATAGAAACATCTGGAAGTGATCGAGGGTATACAGATCTGGAACTCCGAGAAGAAACACTAGTCGTCTTGTTAGCTGGCACGGACACATCTGCAGTCGGCACCGCATTCACTTCATTACTGCTTTCGAGACATCCGGATGTACAGGAGAAGGTTTATAAAGAGTAAGTCCAGGATTGTCTTCCAGGAAATTCTTATATTTAGTTTACTGAGAAGTCGCTACACGAGTAGGCGAGCCACATATAACACAGGTGTTGCAGAGCATTGCCGAGCCTATTTTAGGAAAAAAGAGGGGAAGGAGAAAAGGGGAAGGACTGACTGACAGAGGAATTGGGCTTCCGGCGGTCCACACTCAGCGTACGAAACGCAACAGTATGCATATTGATACTTGACGTCGAGATTTTATCGGAGTGGGTTGGCAGGACCGGGGAAATACTACCCATTTCCCCGGTCGTGCCAACCCACTTATATATTGTCATGTAGACATGCCAGCGAGCTACAAAAGCTTACTTTTAAATTTGTTATTATTTTTGCAGACTGCAGGATGTATTTGGCGATTCTGACAGACCTGTAACAGCAGAAGATATTCCTCAGCTGAAGTATCTGGATGCAGTGGTCAGGGAGACAATTCGGCTGTACCCGCCAGTGCCAATAATTGCCAGAAAAGTCGTCGACGAAGAAGTTACATTGCGTTAGTATTTTTATTAATTTCATGTGGTTTTTTCTTCGAGCAACACGGAAAGGGAGAAGCCATCAGCGTTCCCCTCTGCCAAAGTACAAGCCCATTAGCGCTGTAAGGCTCGCTGGTATTGTTTAATTTTGTAAGTGTGTCGTCATTACAGTTTTGTATGTAGTAATTCGGAACTGCGCTTGTGTGCACATTTCCCCCCGGAAAAAATGGCAGAACTATTTGGTCGGTAATATATCGCTAAGGCCCTACCGTGTTGCTCGAAGGGTTTTTTATAAAGGCTATTAGCGTCAGGGTTGGACGAAATTCGATGCGATTTTTATTGGTTTTTCGCAATTTTTTCGGCTATAAAACATCCTAGTACATGTCAGCAGAAATTGCGACATCAACAATAACTTATTCACAATTGTGTATTAAAATTTAAAACTTTTGCCTTAAAATTGCTATCGTAAGAGATATAGGTGTAAATTGTCATTTTTCGCCGAATCCACAATTTTACTCAAAATCTTCGAATCTTAACAAGTTCGATAGATTCGAAGATTTTGATGATTTTGATGTTAATAAATAGAAAAAAAATATGTCGTCATGACGGACGACGATTTTGAACACTTAATCAATCTGCAACCCAGAAATAAAATAAAAGAAATCGATGATACTTGGTCCTATTTCGATATTATATTCTGTGTTGTTATTGCTACTTACCGTAAGTACCTATTAAAAGTGATATGGAATGTAATTACTTCAATCTCACAGTCGGCTAAGGCAGCAAAACTTATAGCTAATTAGACTTGCACAAATGAGAGCTCCAGCTGCACCCGCGAATTTCTCAAAAAAAAAGACGGATAGTCTATTTTTTAAGCATTGTCAAAGGAGTTTTTCCTTCACTAAAATAACTTAACAATGGGAAATATCCCAGTGTTAACTTATTTTAGTAGATTTTAACCAAGATAAATATATCTTGTTTAAAATCGGTTTCAAAATAAGGAAGCTATATGTTATTATGCTTATTAAAAGGGCGGTTACTTTAACTAAATCCAACTCCAGTTAACTACCCTATTACACTACCTTTCTCCCCTAGTAATATAATCTAGTTGGTACTTCATCTTGAGCATTTGACTAATAGACCACCATACCTCAGTGTTCTGCTTATTTGGTCTTGTTACATACTCGTACATATACCGATGTCACAGGTTCTTTCTCGACTTGTTCGTTTTAGGAATAACTTGTGAAATATGCGGATGTTCCACACTCCAAAAAAGAATGATTATGACAAGTAGGTCCCATCACGCCTGGACTCTGAGCGCTCATCGTTTGACCTCAAAGTAGACGGTAGTACAGTGAATAGAATAGAATAGAATAATAGAATAGAATTAATTTATTGTGGTAACGTACTACCGTGCACAGTCGGATTCAGGGGAGACCCCCTTACAGTCTCCCCAGGGATGTGCCCTAACAGGCGTCGCACAGGGGGGTTCTGGGGTGGTCTATTAAGAGGACACAGTGCCCCCCTCTATGTGCTGATGGTGGCTACCGGGGTGGTTTTAGTGGGTAAAAATCCCACACTGTCCGGTCTGATCCCCAAGGATCGGTCGCCTTTTGAAGGTTTCCCCCCGTAAACAAAAAAAAAAAAAAGATCCCATCACGCCTGTATTCCCCAAACAGTTAGGCAAAGATATACTAATGTACACCCACATTTCACCGGTAGGGAAAAGGGGTTCCATAGGGTCATTAACCGGGCACAAATCCAAACTCAAAAACCCAATAACACTTTGGAGGGATCGAACCCAGAACCTCTAGCATAGCAGTCGTGCTTAGGACCACTTTTAATATTATTTTTTTAATATTTCCATGATAACTTTTTAGCATCCGGAGTATCCTTAGTAAATGACTGTGGGATAATGATTAACATATCGGCGATGCATCGCAACCCTCGGTATTGGGGAGACGACGCGGAGGTGTTCCGACCTGAGAGGTTCATCGACACGCCGCTAGAGCACCCTGCTGCTTTCATGCCATTCAGCCACGGACCTAGAGCTTGCCTTGGTAAGTAGATTCCTGCTATGGTCCATATAAAAATATCATTATGATATGCATGTCGCAATATATACCAACTAGCTTAATTAACAACCTAGTCTTCTTATTGTGTCATTAGTCTAGTGGTCCCAATCGCGACTGCTACGCTAGAGGTCCTGAGTTCGATTCCCAGGTCGAGCAAAGTGATATTGGGTTTTTCTATGAAACTCTCAGTAGCAGCCGGAGTCTGGATTTGTGCCCGGTTGATGGCAATAGGCTCGTCCCCTATTACATGGGACCTTAACATACCGGCAAAATATGGGTGTACATTAAGTACACCCCTGCACCCTTCGGGGAATACAGGTGCTTATGTATATTTTCAGGCTATCCCTACGCAATGATGTCCATGAAGACAGCAATGGCAGCACTTCTCCGTCAGTACCGGATCTTACCAGCTACCGAGACTGGTGACCTGCCACCATTGAGGACAAAGTATGACGTCATGCAGAGAGATGTTGATGGATTTAAAGTACAACTTGAAGCGAGGACGAAACAAATGTGAACTGGAAAATAAAATGCTAATATTGTATATTGAAAGATGAAGACACCTCATAAATGTAGAATTTCGACAAATTTTAAACGTTTCTCATCTTCATCTAATAAATCTATCTATCTTTTTATATAATGGATGATATTTTTGTTTTGGCATTTTCTGGTAGGTATGTTAAGATTCTAATAAGTAGTTCCTTAGATGTTGCTGTGCCCTAACAGGGTTCATTTTTGGTTCCTAAATTAAGCAATTTGTAAACAACATGAATGCAATAAGGATATGATTATGATTTTACAATAAATTATCAAATTAAAATATATTTATGAAATTACTTCTAATTAGGAATGTATATACTAAACCACTTAAACTGTTAAATATTTACACTATTTACGTATTTAACATGCAACGAAAAATAACAAACAAAAATATAATTAAAAACACCTGACAATTACTTTATATCTCGACAGATTTTCATCAAAAACAGCTAAGTACACTCGCGACGAATTCATATACCAAACAAAAATAAAATCGGTTCATCCGTTTGGAACCTACGATGCCACAGAGACACACACAGACACATCAAAGGGCATCGAACCTTTTTGTATGGAAGCTGGCATATCGATCTGCCGCCATTTTGTTTTTATTTCTAAATCGCGGCGCACGATAACATTGATATGGGTAGAGGACACATAAACAAACAAACAATGTTTTAATATGATACCCTAAAGTGTCACGTTACCGAGATATTTGGAGGTAAAGATCGACATATGAGTACCTACAACGATAATCATTAACAATATATTTATTACGTGTCTCCAAATATCTCAATTGGGCGTCGCAGTATTCCTCGGCATCGTTGTTGTCTGGCAGCGTGCCCAATATACTGGCAGCATTGCCACGATTAACTGCAATGCTTAGGTTTCTCCCAGAGAAACAAGCCAGAAAATTTATATCTCAGAAATTGATCGGGGAGTAGGTATACTTCCTAATGATATAGAAAAACTAAATGTCGTGGATGGTAACGCAACTAATAATTTATACTTATATGTTAGAAACCAGTAATTTATACTTAGTTATCATCCTTCAGCCATTTATTTGATATCAGCGCAGAATATCCAGTTCTTCATTCATCCCTGCCAACCGTCTCGCTATCAACTATCATACACTCCCTTTCCATGATATCGGCCATAACACATACTTTTACTTAAATGAGCTAAGATTAGCCTACATAGTTAGTACTCATATTCACATTTGCGTAGCCAGACTATGACTAGGAGTGGTGACGGCCCAAGTGGCAACGGCCGCGACTTACGAGACAGACGCTTTACTTTGTGCAAGTCATTTTATCAATATTACTCCCAAAACGAAGGAAAACATCGTGAGGAAACTCTATCCAAGAGTAGAACTATATCCAAGATTAAAAAATTCGAAGATATTTATTTATGCTTTATTGTACACCATGTATAAATAAAATGTACAAAGTTTTTGTAATTGATGACATACAATGGATGGCCTTATTGCGATAAGACCGCCCAAAATCTGCGATTTCTTCCAGGCAACCTTTGGATGGACAAAACTGCACTGGACAACACTAGGGTTGTTGACGGTGCAAAACAACTAGAAAATAATATATATTATGAAAATAATATAGGTATATGTGACATCTACCAACCCGCACTGGGCCCGCGTAGTGGTTCGTTCCACTCCCTCTCACCGAAAGAGTGCCTCTGTCCCAGCTGATTATGCTATAGCAAGCAATGCCTCTAATATTATCGTTTATAATTTTGCCTATTTTTGTCACTCCACATAGCCACCTAAACATTCTTATCTCCTTTGCTTATTGGCTTCTTTCATTCAAGATACTAAGTCCACTTTTCAATTTATATGTATTATTAGTACGTACTGACCATAAAAAGGAACAAATAAGGAAAATCTTATTGTGACGCGTCTTTTACAATGTTGTAAAAAAAGAAATTGCGTCAGAATCACTCATTAATCTAAGAAAGGTGATCATTAGTTTGAATGTTAATTGAAGCAATTATTGTAAAGCTCATGATTACCATCTACAGTGTAACTTCACTGTTATATTATGAGTACGATACTAAATGTTCTCTCTGTCTACTTTATGTATAAGTATATGTTATTGTAAAAGTACGAATTACGGGAAATCCTAAGATTTACCAGTAAAACCTTAGATTTACCAACTTTGAATGGTAAACGACCGAAAAATATAATACCGACTCGGATAGTTTAGGTTAGAAGGTGAGGCGGGAGGTTCGCTTAGAAATAGCCTCGAAAAAAAGATACGCGATATACGTACCGTAGGAGGGATCCTAGAGTACCTATATCGCATATCTATTTTCCGACAATTACCGTATCTCGAGGGTGAAACCTAAGATATACCAAGTGCCTACCACTTTATATAAACAGGAACTGTAAATGTGAGTACAAGTTTATGGTTATCCTAGTTCATATTTTTCGATGATGTGTATTCTTACACATAGTGTATCTGTTTTAGTTTGACATTGCGTTCTCATTTGCTGAGAACCTTCTTGTAATGTTAGTCCCGACTTCAGGATAATTATGACATAAACCTCCAATGTCCTCACATCCTGTTATGGGCATAATGTACCAGCAAATTATGTAAAAACAATATATTTTAAAAGAGTGTCCATGGAGTTTCTTGCCGGATTCTTCTCCATAGGATCAACTTTTTGGAACCGTCCAACTAGAGTCAATAACGTTTCATAAACGCTTGTGAAAGCTAATTTGAAATAAAAACATTTGATTTGATTTGATTTGAGTGGGGGCAAAAATTCGAAATAAACGATGATCACAAAAATCATTTCACTTTCATTTTGGTTTTATTGGTATATCTTAGGATTTATCATAGTTCGGGTTTTTACCATAACATAATACATTGTTAGTCATTGCTTATTATGTAATTAAATAAAAGCAACAATGTCAACATTGTAAAGCTGCGTCTCGACTGGGTACGCCAAACTATCAAAGATCGCGTCGTAACGCGGCAGTTCCCTTCACAATGGTGACGAGTATTGCCTGGAAGAGGAAGTGCGTTTTTCCACCGCCGCCGTCACCGTCACGTCACCGTCAACGAGATGACGGCGCCGATTTAGCGGCAATGCTGCGACGGGTGGAAGTGGCGGCAATACAAAACACATTTAAACATGTCCATCTACGCCGGCGCCGTGACGTCGTCATCGCACTTCAATAGCTTATGATTATTTATATCAAATATATATTAGGTACAATAAAAATGCCCAAGAAATTGCCGCAACTTGAATAAAACATAAAATAAAAATACATAAAACGCTCCTGTAATGTATCTTTCTCGTATTATCGGTAAATCCAAAATTATTTGCATCGCGTACGCCTTCTTACGTACAAAAGCAGAAGGAGAAGTTATCAAACAAATGACTGCCGTCACGTCAACGTGATCTCGGCCAGAAATAATCTCGTTGACGGTAACGTGCCGGTGACGGTGGCGGTGTACAAACGGCTGAAGGGTATGTCGAATGCCGGTTGCCGTCCCTATTGAACTTAAGCAGGTACTGCTAATCGAGGCAAACTCATTCAATGTCTGGCATTTCTATGGCTGGGACACAGGCAGCCTCCGGGTGAGAGGGAGTGGCTCGCGGGCCCAGTGCAGGTTGGTAGATGTCACATATCTTCGAATTGTTTGATCTAGGACACGCCGGATTCCTCACGACATGCTCCTTCACCGTTTCGGCAGCAGTGGTTATAAAATAACTTACACAAAGTAAAGCACCTCTCTGTAATCGAACCTACCACTCGTAAGTCGCGGCCGTTGCCACTTGGGCCACCACCGCCAAATATTATAGTGCTATAGTGGAATTAATGAATAGACTTGCCTTACGGGGCAACTTTTTATGGTTAATCGAGCTCGCGAGCCAAATATAGACATCGGCCACGGTCGAACGT
Organism: Subacronicta megacephala; assembly: GCA_958496365.1. NCBI lineage: Eukaryota > Metazoa > Arthropoda > Insecta > Lepidoptera > Noctuidae > Subacronicta > Subacronicta megacephala. The sequence goes on from OY292518.1 coordinate 15,213,455, forward strand.
TTCTTGCGGCCGCCGACCGTAGTGAATACGTAGCTTTATTTTAATGTGATTCCATAGTAATCTTTAAGGCTATTATCATATGGTAGGTATAATTTTGCAAATTATTTACTAAGGACACCCACGGAATGATCACAATAGTAATTCTTAAAGGGAATTAGTCGACAATGTCTTTTAGGCAGCCTTGATCTTAATGTTAGTATTTAGGAAAATCAGAACTACATACTTACTTTTACTTACCGGCCCCAAAACACACATATACCGAAAGTAGTTTAGGTAGATAAGTTAGTTTCGGTAGATAAGGTGTAACGTGTGTGCGTGTAATTGTGTTTGTACACGGCAAGGCGTAGTTTTGCCGGCCTCACTTCTTTGTTAGGAAAGTTCCATCTTAACTTTTTATTTGATCTAAGTTCGGTACTTGACGAATAAACAATCATATTCGAAAAATAATGGCAGACAAGTCGCAGATTGTTCTTGACACCGTCTTGTCAGACGATTATTTATGTATTATACTTTGTCCATTATGTAAACCACTTTTTGACAGACGCCTTAGAACGTAGGTAGGTGTTCCAGATTACGTAAAAGTTAACTTGGAAATGCGTAACAAAGTAAATATATTAACTACCATATTATGTTATCCAATTATCTTAATTAAGACTTCTTGCAGACATTATAATACCATAAATGTAACAGAATTTCCAAAAAATAAACCTTAAAACCAATGGATTTGCAGATACGCTGCCGAGTTTATTTATGGAAAAGGGAGGGAAAAGACAAAAGGAGAAGGAAGGGGCTGAGGGAAGATTGGACCTCCAGCGCTTCATTCTTTGTTTTATCTGTAACCTACCTATTAAAACACCTTAGAACCACCTGATAAAGCGGAATTAGAGTACTAGGAGGTACCTACCTAACTGGTAATAATGGTAGGTACCTATTTCGCTTAGGGTTAGGCCCCCTTCGAAATAGGGGAAGACCCTGTTGCCTTTAACCATTTAATAGCAAAAACCGACTTAATAGATTGGATATGAAATCTACATATTTATACTCCACTTAACAAAGAAAAATTTTATATTAGTAACTAGGCATAATTCTCGGGTGGCCTTGATAGGCCGAACAGGTTTAAATAGAATATTAAATATTTGTCGTTTTATGTTAATTCTAGTTGGTAATAAATTCCATAGCAGGCAATTAATTAGTTTTTTTTTGTAAACGAGGCCTCCTTGTTTATTTATTTATAAAGATAAAACAAAAGCGGTGGTAGCCTAATGGATAGGGCATCGGACTTGCGATCATGTGGTTGCCGGTTCGAACTTGGACTCCATCGCGCGAGCGTTTCGACTCCAAATGGCTAAATAATATATGGCTCTCATTGAAGTTACCATATTTGACTCGACCGATTAAAATTGTTATTGTTAAGACTAGGTTTGTATTTAAGTTTACTTAAATTAACCTAAATAGATTTGAATGGTATTCGAAGTCGTAGTAAAATGGTAAGAACTCAATTTGTCATTAATGAATGTGAAACAAACAACAATCGCATTTTTTTCACTAACCATTTTTCTACTTATTTATGAGTCCAAATCGGACCTACGAAAAGAGCACAGGGTCGTGGTCTGAGTCGACCCATTCCATATGATATTATGTATGCGGTCCCATTGACGTCATCTGTTAAAAAAAATGACTTGTAAAAGTATCTTAAGAGATCTATTTACAGAAATATTTTTTATTTTTTTTATTTATTATCAGAACAAAAATTACAAATATCTTACATGATCTGCTTTTGGAAACCGTTCTGATTTATCTAAAGCAGGTTTTTTATATGACAATTTTATTTCTTTCCTTACCTATTCAGACAAGAAAAAGGTTTATTGTCTGAACATAGTCTGTAGTACTAATGAAGTAACAATACTTATAAATACCTATACTTAATGGTATACAGATATACATTTCTCATCTTAGCGAAGCGTAGCGAAACGACTAAAGACCCTAAAATTCAACCGGGCGACCCGGACAAAATCACCATATTTTATTGATTCACTTTATTTTAAGCTACCATCGTTTTGCTCATCTTCAGGCCTGAGGACGCATCCCACATCCTTAATACTCTTCTTAAATCTGGCGATTTTTTCGACCACAGATTAAAAGCAATCACCAGTGGCGCCCTCACTTAATTAGTATGTGCGTCAAATCACTATCTGTCTGTTTTGTCACTTGACAACTGTCAATGTCAATAATTCAAAAAACCAAAGCGGCCGTTTGTGATTTTTTTAGAAAACTGTGCAAATAGTGATTAGAACATGTTGTGTGAAGATTAAACCTGTAAGTATCCAGCCAGCCAGCCATACCATAATTAGTTAGTATATCTCCAGTTTTCTGCCTGGTGTTTGTATACGGCAAGGCGTAGTTTTAGCCGGCCTCACTTTTTTGTTCGGAAAGTTCCATCTTAACTTTTTATTTGATCTGAGGTACCGAAGTAATGACACCTTTTTGCATCGGTCTTCATAGTAGGAACCTAACTACCTACCATAATATCATATCATTACATCTAACTCGAGTACATAGTGTACATACAATTATTGAATTAGTACCTATCCAACGTTTTCCTACCTACTATATTTAATTTTAATAATGGAAAGAAATTTTTAATGCTTCTTCACAGTGCGTCTTTCGAGATAATATTATATTATGTAGACTTTTTGAGCTATGTAGCTTTGGGAATCCATTCCATTTCCTTCCTCCTTTCCTCTGGCTCAGCGATCGAATTTTGAGGCACTGGTCTGGGTTCCATCTCCACACGGAACAAAAATTTCCGTAATACAAGACGGTACTTCAACCAAAAGGGCCTTCCGAAGCACAAAGTTCACTATGTATTAAATAAAAATAATTAATAATTAATCTAATACGTCCCTGTCCTTATTTTTTTTATGTAGCCTCTTTCGTGTCCCACTGCAGGGCAAAGGCCTCCCCTAACTTCTTCCAGGATTGTTTATCCTGGGTTTCTTTGTACCACGTTACCACCTGTCCTTATTACTTATCAAAATAAAAATACATTTACAAGGTCATGGTCAATGAATAACAAGGTCACTCGGGCCGCTTAAATTTTATTTAAATAAATAGAGGTCTAAATATGTTGAATATTAAAGTAATTTTTTTAGTCACAGGTTATAACAATTTTTAACGTTAACATGGCATCAATGAGACGGTTGCTAAGCGTTACCGGCTTTTTTGAATACCAATTCCGAGTTTAGTTATTGTGAAATAGAGTAGCGGCGGTAGCCTAATGGCTAGGGCGTCGGACTTGCGATCATGTGGTTGCCGGTCGATACCCACCCATTATACAACCATTTAGCTTAGTACAATCAAGGGGTAAACAAGAATACTAGTAATGTGCGACCCACATTGCTAAAAAGCTTAAAAAAAATTGCATACTGTGTTTAGAGCGAAGATGTATAATTTGTTAACAGTTATGTATGCTTTTTAATAATTTATTTGTAAAAGTAGTTGGTTTTCCACACGAAATAAATAAAAGAAAATACATACTTAAATTCACTGATGCATATAGTGATCTCATGAAGGCAAAACTATTTTGCATTGTGTCTACAATATGGCGCTTGACAGGTCAATTACTAAATCATTATCGTTCATCGCCGCATTGTTGTTTTTATTTAAATATATAAGATCATAAGATCACAAGATACACACACTACCACGTAATACAGATTAATGTAATTGAAAGATAACGATGTGTGCGTTATAAAATAAATTCTTACAAATCATCATCATCAATATCGAAGCACTCGTGTGCTCGGCAGTACTTCACGTTGTACGAGGTCAGAATGAAGTTTTTTGTATTACTAGTGCTTGTTTATGCATGCATATATCTAAATACTGTGACGTCTTCAGACTGTTATTGGAATACAAAAAATAAATATGACTACTTCTCAAGCAAAACTCCGTATGAAAATATTAGAGGTGATATCAGGGATGTGATCGTAAAACTTGAAGGTAAGTTTTGTTTCACCAAGATTTTGTTAATAAATTTTGCCTTTATTTAACGATATAGGAAAGTTGAAATAAAACTACTTTTTACGGATTTTATCGCGTTATATTGATTATATATTATTATATAATCGGTCTCTCATACATAGGCCAAACTAAAAGAAGCATAGGGACCCGCGTAAAAGAACACATCGCCGATGTCAAACACCGCCGATAAACCACAAGTCCTTGCAAAAGAAAACCGATTCCTAACTAGGAGGATTCGCGAGGCTATTGAAATTAAAACAACATCCAAATTTCAATAGAGAAGATGGCTGGGTTTTACCATCTGCTTGGAACCCCATCATAGATTCCATTAAATCCAAGCACAAGACTGCAAGACCTAAGGATACGGTGAGCTCATTCTGCGTGACCGGCATAAATAATAATCAACAAAATGTAGGGTAGCTGTTGATAATTTTGACATTAGGACGACCAACACCTCAATCCACCCGTGACCATGGATGCTGTAAAGGATCCGAAACGGGAATTAAAATAATCAATATAACGCGATAAAATCCGTAAAAAGTAGTTTTATTCAATGTCTAATATTCGCGTAAGTGTTATAAACCAGGATATAGGAAACTTTTGGAATTTAAGACCCCCTTTTATGTGGGGCTTAAACATACTGACGAACTATGAGTGTACCTACATTAGTAACGCCTCTGCAGATCCCTTCTTGGAATACATTCGATATGGTATGTTATGTTATGACATTTCATAGAAGTAGGTATCTATTCTTCTTTCTTTATTTATATTTAAGTTACATATGCGCCTGTATTCCCCGAAGGGTTAGGCATAGGTGTACTCATGTACACCCACACTTCGGAGGGTACTCTAGTGAGCCTTTCTCCATACAAACGTATTCTGCTGTTTTCTTCGTAGATAATGGCTCTATAGCAATGATATTTTTCCAAAAAATCTAGATCTAATCCATACGGGCCCCTATTATTTCATTTTTTCCAAAAAAAAATTTCACAAGAAAATATGTCAATTCAAAAACTCGAAAAAAAGCCCGTTTTTACCGTCATGTTCAGGCGACTATTAGACAAATTTGAAAAGTTTTTAACAAAAAATAATATAATAGAAACATAGACATGCTCTTCCTCTAAATTTTGATATATAAATTGTTTAGGTCAATCAACTTTTGAAGACGAAAACAGCAGAATACGAAACGTCTTTTGATCAAGGTTTTTGTAGGTAAAATCATCCTAAGCTGCAGTTTTCCTTTTTGCACTTTACAGGGAGAGACGAGGTGCAGCGCGACGGCAATAGTTTCTTCAAATACCTATTTTTCAAATTCCTCAGGACTAGAGTCCCCTCTTAAGGTCCCATTTAATAGGGAGCGAGCCTATTGCCATTAACCGAGCACAAATCCAGACACCGAGCTGTTACTGAGAATTTCATAGAAAAACCCAATAACACTTTGCTCAACCTGGGTATCGAACCCAGGACTTTTAGCGTAGCAGTTGCACATAGGACCATTAGGCTAATGATGTACTCTACTACTTATCATTGTTTATTATCAGGATGCCAGCCAATCAGTGTTTGGGCCATGATCAGACATGGAAAGAGAAACCCCGGATCTCGCTTCTTAGCAGAGATGAAAATTGTTCTGTCTTATAAGGACTCTATAATATCAAGTTATGAAAATGGCAACAGTACGCTGTGCAGTCAAGATGTTGATAATTTAAAACAATGGGAAATGGATCCAAGTTTTATGGATGCCAGTGTTGTTACACATGAGGGGTATTTAGAAACAGTAGGTCTTGGAAACAGGTTACACGAGGCATTACCTGAGCTATTAGCTAACCTCCAAGAGGGAGAATATCTCTTGCAACCCGCATTTACTCCTCGTACACAATCATCGGCTGAAGCCTTTGTAGAAGGTTTAAGAAATAAACATTTGTTTATAACACAAGTTGGACAAAATTCTAGTATTGCTGATGTAAGTGGAAGTGACATTTACAATGTCATTTTATTTAGTGTGTGTAGGCAGAATATATTATTATTTATGAATCCTATGGCTTCAGGGATTGTAAGTTATGAAATGCCGGTGGCACCATCTGGTATTAAAATAGTGTAAAATTACTAAGTACTTTTAAAATAATTATCTATTCCTAGAAATATATTCACTTATCAACGACTTAACTAACCTAGATCATGGAGATTGCAAGCAGACGAAGCCTTCAAGCAACTAATTACAGACACGATAAAAAGATTATTAGATTTATTTGGCGTGCGTGCGATGCTCAAGGTACATAAATTATAAGTATTGTTAAAATTAAATTAAAAAACATTATTTCCAGCCTTATAGCGCATGTCAAAAATATGTTAAAGAAGTTTTTAGAAATCCAACTATTCACAATATTATACTTGACTATATGGAAACGAAAGATTACCAGAACGTAAGTATGAATCATACCTAATTTGTTGGAAAAAGTATCTATAACTTTTTTGTCTATAAATAGTTGATTAGTTATATAGGATAGTGAAATAAAACATGGATTATATTTCATTAATAAATAGTCTTTCTTTTATACGACACTAAAATATGTAGTAGTCATATTTTTCACCTTTCACCATCTTATTGAAGCATTTACGTTTACAGTTTTACTTTTTATAATTTAATTTTAGATGAAAGAAAGGATTGAACGTAAGCTCGGCCTCAACTTTACTTTGACACATAAAAACATTGTAGCATTTTACGACTTATGCCGATATACTTGGGATGGAATAGCAAATATACCCAGTCCTTGGTGTGCCGTGTTCTCCAATGAAGACCTTAAAGTGCTGGAATACATTGGAGATTTGGGACATTACGTTAGGATTTCGGATGGATTGTCACGCTCAGGTAGAGAAGGGGGTCAGATACCATTCGTTGATTTGCTGAAAAAATTGGAACAATCAAAGAATGGAACAGGCAAGAAAATTGTGGCATACTTCTCACATTCCTCTGTAATGGATATGATGCTGGAAGCACTCAATCTTTTCAAGGACCCGTACCCACCTTCGGGGATCCACAGAGATTTGAACAGGAAATGGAGGACCACATTCACATCAGCTTTCGGTGTGAATATGATTGCAGTTTTATATAGGTAAGCAGTCTTGATTTTCAACGTATTATTATCACAATGCGTCACTAATTAACGCTTTTTATAAATAGCGCACTTGATTTGTTTTATAATTTTATTAGTTTTTTTTTAAAAGCTTACTAGCAATGTTGACCACACATTACTAGTATTCTTGTTAACCCTTCGTGCCAAGATAAATGCTTGTGTTACGAGTGGGTTCACGTCGGTACTGCAATGGATGGGGTTCGAACCGGGAACCCCATGATCGCAAGTCCGAAGCCGTAGCCATTAGGCTACCGCCGCTTAAAAATACAATGCTAAAATTAATGCTAAAATTTCTTAATAATACGATGATTTCACTGCAATTTCAAAAACAAAACGAGACTATTATTGGTGTTCCAAAATAGAGTACCTAAATTGCGTTCTTCTGTATCCGTTTCAGATGCAAAAAGCCAGACAGAAAGGAATCCGATCATAAGGTTGCATTTTATTGGAACGAAAAACCGTTCTTGGAACTCTGTAACAAAGGAATCTGTTCGTGGCAAGAGCTGGAGAACAAATTGAAACCGTTTATGAATGCCACTTTCGACTTTTGCTAATAAAAAATAAAAAGCACATTACTAGTACTCTTTTTAACTCCTCGTAACAACCTAAATGCTTGCATTACGAGTAAGTTTACTGCCTCATAAGTTGACTGCCTCATTAGTCTAGTGGTCCTAAACGCGACTGCTACGCTTGAGGTCCTGGGTTCGATCCCCAGGTCGAGCGAAGTGTTATTGGGGTTTTCTATGAAATTCCCAGTAGCAGCTCGGAGTCTGGATTTGTGCCCGGTTAATGGCAATAGGCTCGCCCCCTATTACATGGGACCTAAACATACCGGCGAAATGTGGGTGTACATATGTACACCTCTGCCTAACCCTTCGGGGAATACAGGCGTGATGGTATGTTATGTTATGTTACGAGTAAGTTCACGTTGGAAGTGTAATGGGATGGTTTCGTACCGACAACCACATGATCGCAAGTCCGAAGCCCTAGCCATTAAGCTATTGTCGCTTGACCTTGTTTTTGTACATTTTTTTATAATAAGATAACCTACATATCATTTGACGAATATAGGTACTGCCGTATAGGTTATCAAACTGTGATTGTGAACAAGAACATGCAACGAAATTTATATAGGTAGTTTAATTTTTTTAAAGTCTATAAATCAAGCTATATGAAACCAGTTTAGACTGACCTCCAATTGTAAAGGTTTTTTGCATAATTGAATGCCAGCCTATACTGGTTTTGTATAGCTTGATGTGTAGCCGAGCGTACATTTAGATTTTGTGTCTGAATACGGAAACCAAAAAATATAAACAACTAGCTCTCCTGAGAGACGTTATTCTGTCTTAGCTGTGAATGTTCAATTCGAACTGGATAAAAAAGAAGATAAAATAAGTCGTTAAGTTTTCTTAAATACTCAAATTTTTCAGCGCAACTTCTCTTGTCAGTAACACAAAAAAATACATTTGCACGCGTGATGAGTACTAAAATTCTTGCTTAAAATCGTTATCCTAGAAGATTTTGATGTAAAATCGACGGATGATTCGGCCAGAATTTACAATTTACACAAAATTCTTTTACGATAACGGTTTTTAAGGAAAAGTTTCAATACTCAAAATAAGTTATTGTTAGTGTAGAAATATTTTTCTGCCATGTACACACGGCTACCAGGTCAACCTATACAAAACCAGTTTAAGCTGATCTCGTACTGTATAGAATTTTTATATAATAAGAGACCAGCGTAAACTGGTTTTGTATAGCTTGATGTGTAGCCGTGCGTATCTACTAGAATGTACATAAATTAAAGACGAACAATTTGCAAAAAAAGTGAATGTGAAACAAAAAATTATTAAGGTCATAATAATATTTCCAGTATCGGTATCCGAGGAACTGGTTATAGGTAGATGTCATTAGAATATATTAATTTTCTCGTTTACTTTATCCGTTTTAGAAGGCTATTCAGTTTTGAAATTTGCGACACTCAAACTGGACTAACCTTGGACTTTAATCATGTTCAATTATATAACTGAATAATTTTTTTGAGTACCTCAGACGTACACACAGCTACAGGTCAACCTATACATATCCAGTTTAAGCTGATCTCGCATTGTTTAGGCTTCCCATACAATTAGAGGTCAGCGTAAACTAGTTTTGAATAGCTTGATGTGTAGCCATGTGTATCATATGGTTGCCGGTTCGAACCCCACCAATTGTACTACCGACGTGAACCCACTCGTAACACAAGCATTTAGCTTAGCACGAGGGGTTAACAAGAATACTAGTATGTAATGTGTGACCCACATTCCTAGTAAGCTTTTTTTTTAAAAAAAAAAAAACATTCATTATTAGCAAACACCGAAACCTTGCTCATAATCTGCCTTTAATGTTCCCACTGCTGGGACACAGGCCTCCTCACGGTGAGAAGGAGGGGCCGTGATCCACCACGCAGGCCCAGATCAACCAACCCGTACAGGGTTGGTTGATGTCACATGTCTTTATATTTTTGGTCACCGTTCTCAATTAACGCCATTTGTACGTACACTAAATGACATACCGGTACCCCTGTATTCCCTTAGTGTAAACCCACACCCGATATATTCAGTAGCCCGATTCGCGTAATTTAAATCGAGCGATGTCGCAGCGACTTAAACGTTGAAACAGTTTTCCAGTGTTATGTGATTATTGTCAGGCCAAAGTTTTAGAACGATTCTCGTCCAATACACACAAGAACACGTGTGAATACTGTTCATCGATTTTTCAATAGGACGACTTCTAAATCGGGTCCGATTGACGGATATGAATAGAAAAAAAAATCCAACGATTAAGTCGCTGCGACATCGCTACGGTTTTAATTACGTGAATCGGGCTACAGGTCCTATGTAAGGGACATAAACTTACTGGCGATCTCCGAACTGCTACTGAGAATTACACAGAAATTCCCTAGTAACTCTGTTTGACCTGGCAATAGCACCCAGGACATCTAGCGTAGCAGTTGCGCTTAGGACCACTACTAACGTGTTATTGGGTCTTTCTATGAAATTCTCAGTAGCAGCTCGGAGTCTGGAGTTGTGTCCGGTTAATGGCACGAGGCTTGCCCCCTATTACATGGGACCTAAACATACCGGCGAAACGTGGGTTTATATTAGTATACCTCTGTCTAACCCTTCGGGGAATACAGACGTGATGGTGTTTGGGTAATAGGTAAAATAGATAGATGTATAAATATTTTTTATTGCTCACCAAAAACAAATGCTAAGTACATGTTATAAATCATAGAATAGTACGGATGGCTAGACATCGCCCTGAACCCACCAGTTTAGGCTGACCTTTCATTCCTATTCTCAAGCCTATACAATGCGAGATCAGCTTTAACTGGAAATGTATACCTTGAACTGTAGCCGTGTACAATGGCACGGTATATACGTATTGTTGAAACATTTGGTTATGATATAATAATTGGCCAAGAATTAATATTAAATGTAACTTGTTTTAGTATCCCTTAATGTGAGTGTGTTTACAAATACAAATTTACAGGTACACAAAACACGATCTTGGGCGGTTATCGAACTCCTGACCTGTAGTGAAGAAGGTCAGGTGCAACGCCATTCGTGCCATCAAAATATTATTCATTGTAGGTAATTATCCGCTTATTAATTCAGATTGAATGCACTTGAACAAAGATATAGGGGTATTTAACTCGAGATAGTTTTTATAATGTTCTAAAGTCATATAAATAGGTATAAAACGTATAAACCTACACTCTGGAAAATGTTTGTATCTTCTTCATTAAAATACAGTATCAAACGCTATTCGAAAATCTGTATTAAGGACGAACTCGTTTAGTTATCTAAGCCAAATTATTTTATTACTTTTAAGATCGTATATGTATGTTCTATGATTGAAAGCACTGATTTAGTTCGTCTTTTGTTAATTTCACAAGTCTCACAGATTCCTCCCAAAGAGCTTTAGATGTTTTATCACAATACGCACGTTTCACAGCTCCATTGAGTTTGCAGTTTTTAAAGTAAGCCCCACTCACTTCACCAGCCTTCTTATCCAAAGCAACATGGAGGGCTGTTTGGCAACCCACCCACGGTGTTTTAAAAAACAGAAGGCAGAGTACAGTTAATATTGTTCCGAAGACTAAGTTAGTGGAGTCAAATATTCTTGTTCCAACTGCGCCAGGATCCACACAATTAATGACAACGTTCGTGCCTTTTAATCTCTTTGTGAGTTCTTGAGCGAATGAAACAAGACAAATCTTGCTATTGCCATAAATCTGAACCTTGAACCAATAGTTTGTTCTGTTTAAATTTTCGTTGTCTATCTGTCCAATCATGTGCATCACTGATGCCACTGTCAGGATTCTGCTTGGCTCACCAGGTTTCCCTGTTTTTTTCAAGAGTGGAAGAAGTAGGAGTGTCAAAAGAAACGTTCCGTAATAGTTCACTTGCATTATGAAGTTCATCCCGTCCGGAGTCAGTACATCTGCAGGAATTCCAATTCCGGCATTATTCACTAGGATGTGCAGTTTGTCTTCAGTACTCAAGATATCCGCCGCAAACTGTCTTACAGACTTCAAGGAACCCAGATCAAGGAGTTTGAATACGACATTTTCATTTTCCGTTTCTTGTATTATTTGTTTTCTTGCGTTGACGCCTTCGTCTTCGAAGGGACAGGCGATGATGACCTTAGCTCCTCGGTGAGCTAGATCGGTGGCTATGTGAATACCCATCCCTGCTGTCCCTCCTGTGACTATCACTGTTTGGCCATCTAGTCGTTTTCTCGATATACATATTGCATTGGTGGTCTTCTGGTATATTGATACTAAGAGCAAAATTATGATAATGAAGGCTATAATCAACGGAATTTCGTACATGGTAGCGCCCACCGTGACGACTCGCGACTGTAAATAGACTGCGGTGCGAAGTCTAATGACTCTTGTTATAAACATACTTAAACGTCATTGAGATTGGATCGGGAGGTGATATAATATACCTAAGTAGGTACATCGTATAAATTAACCGCTACGGTGTTAAGGGGCTCAACTACTTTAAGTATTTGATCTTTTCTATAATAAACTAACTGTAAGGACCAATAGACTCATGAGACTGCATTATTAGTCTAGTGATCCTAAGCGCAACTACTACGCTAGAGGATCTGTGTTCGATCCCCGGGTCGAGTAAAGTGTTATTGAGTTTTCTTTGAAATTCTCAGTAGCAGCTCGGAGTCTGGATTTGTGCCCGGTTAGTGGCAATAGGCTCGAACCCCTTTTTCATGGGACCTAAACATACCGGCGAAATGTGGGTGTACACTAGTGCATCTCTGCCTTATCCTTCGGGGAATACAAGGGGTGATGGTATGTATAAGTATGATGGTATGCTTATATTTCTCCCGGCCCGGATTATAAGGTTGCCTTAGAAACTTATCGAAGGAAATACAGTTAAAGGATTTTGTTATGACTAACTTACAATATTCCGATCATCTCGACGAGATATCATCCCGTGTTTAGGTAATTGCAAAGTCTTAGAAGTTATTTAGTTAATACGTGAGAAAATTCATCGCAGCAAACAAAAGGTAAACAATTATTTACGAGCATTGCAAAAGACCAGTTATCTTTTAATATGACCATTTTAATATTTCACTTGTAAGTTTATCTCAAGTTTTATTTGTACCTATTGGTCTTATTATATTAAGTAATTGCGATTTAGCGTTGCAGCACTAATCGGTGCGGTACGAATATACAGCTAATATGGATAAGTTCTGCAACGCCCCGACAATTCGCCGCATTTCAAAACGGCCCTGTTTTTGAAAACGACTAGCTGTAATGTAATACGGCGGATTATACGATACGGCTGCGACATGTATACAAAACTACTGTAACCCATATTAACTACTAGCTTCCCGCCCACGGCTTCGCCCGCGTAGTTTCTCGGCTTTTCTATACTAAAATATGTATGTATTATACACATAAACCTTCCTCTTGAATCACTCTATCTATTAAAAAAAACCGCATCAAAATCCGTTGCGTAGTTTCAAAGATTTAAGCATACAAAGGGACATAGGGACAGAGAAAGTGACTTTGTTTTATACTATGTAGTGATGATGTCATATGAAGCGCAGTTTTTAAAGACAACCTGTATAAATATAATTACAATTATTGGTGTTATGAGGTACCTACCTAATTAAACATTTCGATAACGTTAATAGTATTTTTACATGTCACTATTATGATGTAAGTATTTTGGTTCTCTAACTACCGTACCTAAAATAATATATCAATAGTTGCAGACAACAACTAAACATAATTAATTATGCAGTAGTCAATCGCGCAAGCTATTTACAATACAATCTATACGACAAGTACAGTAACCCTCGTATAAAATAATAATTATGTACATATAATTTTACTGCTTACCATTGTGGTCTCCAAACTTCATTCTATCCGTATACCAAATTTAATCCAAATTGGTATAGGACCGTGATAAATTAACAGGGAGACAGAGTTTCTTTCCCATTTATGTATGGATGTAAGCACCCCAACTAGCAAAATATGTGCTTATCTACAAGACAATATTTTTAACGCTTATAAGATACTTACAGCTTGCTACAACCCTGGATTTGGGTACACTTATAGGAGCATTTTGTTTTTAAAACAATCGTATAATCAACTTGAAGAATGTTATTAACTCCTATGATGTACTTTACTTGTAATAGCACAAGAGAGGTATAATGAGTAGATATTATAATTAAAGACACATTACCTTTATAAGTATGATAACTTTTATAAACACCTGATAGAAGCTTCTTATCAAACAAATCTTGCTTATAATGTGCTAGTCTCAGATCAAATAAAAAGTAAAGATAGAACTTTGCGACTAAAGAAGTGAGGCCGGCTAAAACTACGCCTAACGGTGTACAACACACAATTACAGGAACATATATGTATTAGTTAACTACGCCTTATCTTGTCAGTCGAGCTTTCGATACCTCGATAGCTCGACTGACAAGATGATGAACTTAGTTGTTGGTTATAAGAGTATTTTACAAAACTCGTTTTATGTGTTTTATTTAGTGATTGCTTCGTGAATGATTGTTGAAATAAATAAAAAAAGTAGATACAGGATATATTTATCATAAGTGTAAATTATTTAATGTGTGTGTGAATATAGGGTGTGATATCATTGGGAAATAATATTCAATGTTAAAATATGCTATTAACTACTAAACTAAAATATTAAATCTAACGTTACACAATTGTTTTTAAAAAATACAATTTCTGCGACATTTATAAATGATTTTGACTGAGAGCGTGTTTAAACTGTTATAAGCGTAATAGCGCCTATTAGAATTTATTAAGAACTATTCGCCTCCATGTTAATATAAAGTAGGGTTCCTCATTGAATCATTATAAACCACTACTGACTAATATTTGAATTATTTTAAGTGATATATTTTCAAGATGGTTGTATTTTTAAATGTGGACTGCATAAGCATTATGAAGTGGCCTTGGACTATTACACATTTTGTACTATCCGAAAAATACAATGGCTGTGGATTAGAAGTTACTTCAAACAATATTCTGCAATATTCCATACTTTTATAGATTTGTTATTGTGCTTATGAGCGAAAACCTATAATTATCGATTTCGAGACAAGTATGGCCTCTTTTTGTGCTCTTTCGCTTTCCTATATTATAAAGATGTAAATAATTAATTAAGAAAACAAAAAAAAGAGCATATTCTCTATTGCTTTCTAGGTACTAGCAACCCGTGAGCAATTTACCCTGCGTATTTTTTTTTATTTCTTTTTTTTTTCTATTGCAGTTTCAGTGGTTAGAAATGGTTCATAAAAATCTCGACTTAACAATTACGAATACAACAAAAGATATCTGCTAAATCGGTCGATGTGAGTGATAATGTTCCATACATGAGGCAATGTACAACAGTAGATATCTACTATACCAAGTATATGTATTTGATTCTTCAGGCATTTCTTTTCGGAGGTCGCGCGATCGTTATTAATTAAGTATCACTGCCATCCAATACTGAAAATTTAAAACAATGATTTATAAAAAGAACTATTTATAGAAATAAGTAGGTATTTATTCATGTGAACGTTTCCATGTTCATGTAATTATGTACGCAATGACGCAACTGGGCCTTTAATAAGTAAATAATTTTAATTATATGCATGCGGGAATGTCGTTATTTTGATAATTCTAAAAAAAAAGGTTTTTTATTGAATTTCTTAATGAGCATAATTATTTTTTTTTTTTAAATAAGTTATTACGACGTGTTACAATTTCAACAGATTTGTATTTTAGGCCTGCCTAACGTTCTATGTAGATTATTTCTAGAATATAGGTAGATACCGGTAAATATCGATAAAATTAAGGTCCTAAGCTATTCGAAACTATTTTATCTATAAAATTCGCTAATATAGATTCGGCTTATAAATTATCGGAAAACAAAAACCAGTAACACGACCATTAACCACGACTTGCAGTCCATTCATAAGTATAACGCACGGATCAGCCATTATTATATTCGCATAACTGCCTCATTAGTCTAGTGGTCCTAAGCACGACTGCTACACTAGAGATCCTGGGTTCGATCTCCAGGTCGAACAAAGTGTTATTTCCAGGTTTTTCTATGAAATCCTCAGTAGCAGCTCGGAGTCTGGATTAGTGCCCGGTTAATGGTTGGCTAGCCCCCTATTTCATGAGACCTAAAGATACCGGCGAATGATCGTCATGAAGAAACCTGCATGCCTGAAAGATTTCCTTGACGGCGTGTGAAGTCTGCCAACCTGCATTAGGCCAACGTGGTGGATAGCCCAATCCATCTCGTACTGAAAGGAGACCCGTGCCCACCAGTGGGAAAATGTGATTGTTTTATTTTTTTATTTTGTTTTTTTTTTTATAAAAAAAAAACTTACTAGCAATGTGGGTCACACATTACTAGTATTCTTGTTAACCCCTCGTGCTAAGCTAAATACTTGTGTTACGAGTGGGTTCACGTCGGTAGTACAATGGGTGGGGTTCGAACCGGCAACCATATGATCGCAAGTCGGACGCCTTAGCCATTAGGCTACCGACGCTTCAAATGGGTTGATGATGAATTTCTAAAGTTTACAATTAAATATTTACATCAATTATTTTATCTAATTAGCATATTACGGGATAATAAAACACTGTATTCAAGCTTTTGAAACATTTATTTATGGCAAATCCTTATTACGGCTTACGAGTTGATTTTAATTATGTTACACTTGGTTTTTCACTGAAAGCACTGAATTAGTTCGTCTTCAGTTAATTTCACAAGTCTCACCGATTCAACTGCTATTTTGAAATCTATAATAAGGGCAAATTCGTTTAGTAATTACTTTTAAAATCATAGATGTATGTATTTTCTATGATTGAAAGCACTGATTTAGTTCATCTTTTGTTAATTTCACAAGTCTCACAGATTCCTCCCAAAGAGCTTTAGATGTTTTATCACAATACGCACGTTTCACAGCTCTATTGAGTCTACAATTTCTAAAGTAAGCCCCACTCACTTCACCAGCTTTTTTATCCAATGCAACATGTAGGGCCGTTTGGCTACCCTGCCATGGCGTTTTAAACATTATAAGGCACAATAAAGTCAAAATAGTTCCTAAGTCAAATATTCTTGTTCCCACTGCGCCGGGATCCACACAGTTTATTACAACGTTCGAACCTTTTAATTTCTTTGTGAGTTCTTGAGCGAATGAAACAAGACAAATCTTGCTATTGCCATAAATCTGAACCTTGAACCAATAGTTTGTTCTGTTTAAATTTTCGTTGTCTATCTGTCCAATCATGTGCATCACTGATGCCACTGTCAGGATTCTGCTTGGCTCACCAGGTTTCCCTGTTTTTTTCAAGAGTGGAAGAAGTAGGAGTGTCAAAAGAAATGTTCCGTAATAGTTCACTTGCATTATGAAGTTCATCCCGTCCGGAGTCAGTACATCTGCAGGAATTCCAATTCCGGCATTATTCACTAGGATGTGCAGTTTGTCTTCAGTACTCAAGATATCGGCCGCAAACTGTCTTACAGACTTCAAGGAACCCAGATCAAGGAGTTTGAATACAACATTTTCATTTTCCGTTTCTTGTATTATTCGTTTTCTAGCGTCAAGGCCTTCGTCTTCGAAGGGACAGGCGATGATGACCTTAGCTCCTCGGTGAGCTAGATCAGCGGCTATGTGGATACCCATCCCTGCTGTCCCTCCTGTGACTATTACTGTTTGGCCATCTAGTCGTTTTCTCGACATGCATATTGCGTTGGTGGTTTTCTGGTACAATGTTATGGAGAGAAAAAGTATAATGGTGATGGCTATTATTAGTAGAAATGAGCACATGACAGTGGCGACCGCACCAACTGAGGGCTGATTGTGATATGATATGAAGTCGAGTGATTTCTTATTATAAGCTAATACATCATTGAGGCTAGACTGGAACTATTTTAAGAAACATAATTTTAATTGACAGAATTGGTTCTGCCTCGTTGGTCACAAATACAACTGCTGAGCGTGGTAACCCGGGTCCAGTTTTCAGTTCGAGCAATGTTATTGTGGATTTCTATGAAATCGTTAATTTTTCGTTTTTCTATCTCGTTATAATATTCAAAAGGAACGTTACGTGACTTCTTGGGACCTAAAACATATCTAAGTAGGTCCTCTATCTCTTTTTCTCTTTCCAACACATTTCCGAATATTTTATAGAATTATGCCAACATTTTAATATTTTTACAGTGATTTGAAATAATTATATGAACATCCTCACGATAATTGATTATTTGCAATGACGATTTGAGAACTGACATTTTTGTATTGATTGACGATAACAAGCAGTATGTTGTATTAAAATATATTGATATCTTCACACAGTTAAGAAATAAAACAAATGTTGAACTAAAACCTGAATAATTTAATTATAAACATAATTATAATATTATTAGATCATGTTTTTTTTTAATATCTATATAATACACAATATAGGGCTGATTTATAAATAGCCAAATACAATTCTGTAATATTATTTTATTGTATAATGCATCATCAGCCCTAAAGAAATATTTTAATTAGATGTATTGGCATTATAAATAATTAAAAAACCAGCCCTTAGTTGTATTTTTGTTAATTATGACTTAGACTAGATAATTATATTCAAAACCTATGTATATTATCACACTATAATTATGGTCACGATACATTATTTTTTAAATTAAAAATATCGCATATACCATTAAAGGAAAGGCTTTAAAGTAAAAACCGTTCTGTCAACGAAATCATTATACATGGTGTTATAATAAATAATCATTCTATATTGAATGATGACGACATGTTTTTGATTTTGTCTTGTAAGACGATTTGTACTAGTACTTCGCCCCTTATATAAAAATGTTACACTAAAGTTAAACTATAAAACTTTGTTTAATTGTTCATAATTGTTCCGAAACGTTCATATACAGTTCTTATAGTCAGGTCTAACTCAGCAAAGGTCTTAATTATATTATTTTTAAGGTTCCGTACCCCGAAAGAAAAAAACGGAACCCTTATAGGATCATTTTGTTGTCCGTCTGTCTGTCTGTCTGTCTGTCAAGACCCTTTTTCTTAGGAACATGTGGAGATAATATTATCAAGCTTAGAGAGAATTTATATCAAATACTCAGGTCTACTGTCCCTTGGAGCTGTGGAAAAATCAAACTTCTAAGCCAACGCAATCAAAAGATTGTGCCGCAAATTTTCGACACTCGCAAGGAAATCAAAACCTACAAGGTGCTTCCCGTGAACTCAGAATCTTGAAATTTGGTACGAAGCAACGTCTTATAGCACAGATACAGGAAAAATTGCGACCACCGTTAATTTTTTGGTTACATCATATAATAAAAATATTTTTAATAATTTTATTGTAATGTTATGGATTTAATTTTGCAATAAAAATACCATAACTCTGACCCGATTTTCGTGGTGGGTGAACTTTTACTTATATACCTTTGTACGGAACCCTCGGTGCGCGAGTCTGACTCGCACTTGGCCGGTTTTTTTTATTTCAAGGAAAAGTTTTTTATTTCAGTTTTGCACGAAAAATATTTTATAAGTGGCAATTTTGGCGGTTAAGTATATTATTAATTATAAAAATAAAATCATATCAATGGCAACGTCACATGTTTTTACTTTCTAAAGTTGGCAAATAGGTGTTTTTATTGCAAAATAATTACAAAGCTACGTACAAAAAAATGATTATGATACAGGTAATTATTTTATAATTATATATTACCTATTACTAGGCAAAGGACGTCTTCTTGTTTTAATACAAGACTTGTATATTTACATAGTATTGTTATTTATAGCTTAATTATAATTATATCTACGTAGGTATAAAAAAATATTTACGAGTATTTTATTAAGTCATTAGAACACGCGGTTTCGCCCGCATGGTATCCCAATTATCTGGAAAACGAAGCTTTCTAATACCTAAATAATTATTTAAATCTGTTGAGTAGCTTATCGATTACAAACAAACAGTTGTTGTTTTTCTTAATATTAGTATAGATACAATCCCTATTTTTTTATATAATTATTTTAGCATCGTGTCTTTGCTAAACGTAAGGACTTTTCATTTCCGTCCGCTGATAAAAGTTACATTTCACCTATATTTTTACGTTTTTCAACCAATATAAGCTGACCTCTTATTGTACGGAATGCTAAAACAATTCGACGTCAGCGTATACTGGATATATATAGTATGCGTGCACACTTTAAATTATAATTTTGTCTTAATGAATAGTGTCGATGTAAATTTTGTGTGATCCATAAGTAGGCGCTATTCATGTATAACATAAGAAGATTACTTCCAGTTTAAAAAAATGTGTTTTCTATGTAAAAAAAATAAAGATTCGGCCGTCCCCTTCCCTCTAAGTTAAGTATAAATTACGCAAGAATCTAATGTTCTGTATGAACGTTTGCTTTGTTTTAAAGATTTAACCACGACTTTTAAAAAAGTAAAGATAATTTGAAAATTTTAAATTATAAACTTAATGCATTTTTGTGATCTTACGTAGGCACGATCTTGTTCATTTCCAATTCATAAGATATAAAAAAATACGCGTTAACATCATTTTTATGAAGAACGCTAGCTCAAAGTAATTACGTATATTAATGTGACACTTAAGACCTTGTTGTGCACAATAATATAATTAATTGAAATAATGTTTATTATCATTTTTATACGACTGTACTTATAATTAAACATTGTAATTTTATAAATCTAAACTAATATTACCTAAAAGAGGAAAGATTTGTTTGTTTGTTTGCATTGAATTGGCTCTGAAACTACTGGACAGACTTGACAGAACTTACTATCTCTGGCACTACACTCACGATCATAGGATTCGTGAAATTGGCTACGACCGTAAACATCCCAATTTACCAGCAAATAAACAACAATCTTAAAAAATAAACAACTCAAATGCTTAATAGCAGACAAACAACCATATACACTCTCTATCGTATTGGTTTTCTTGAAAATAAACAATACACACCTCATACAAACAAATACACAATACATTTTCATACAAACATGATTGTATAACATAGGTAAATTTAAGTGATTTTTAAAATGTACTAAATTTAGGGCAAATTATGGTACATTTTAACAAAACTATCCATTTTATCGATAGTTTCAAATGGTCCTCAGTCAAATGTTAGCTCTCCAGTGATCAGGGGTAGTCTGTTATTTCAACTGTATCCAATATAGTCATCCAATGGCACTAAATAACATAAGAACTGATAGATTTCGTAGACCTAATGTCTACTAACTGTCAAAAAATTACGATTTTTTTTTTCTCACCAGTGGACCCGACGGACGTCGTCCTGCCCGATCTCGATCGCAGCGCCATCTGCCGGGTCCATTTTTTCCATATGTTTTTCACCGTTTAATAATTCCCTGGACTTCCACAAATATTTTAACACCAAAATAAGCCAAATCGGTCTAGCCGTTCTAGAGTTGTACCGAGACTAACGAACGGCAATTGATTTTATTATTATAAGATAAAATAGCATAGCAGACCCCAGGTATACAGTTTCAAAATACTATGAAGAAACCTCACTTTATGTGGAAAACTAACTAGAATTTAGCATGTAGAATAATCCCTTGCTTCCAAATTTATGTCACGTGGTATAAAGAGGCTCTGCGTAGAGCCTGGTGGGTACTGATATATTACTGGCAGCTACTGTTGGAGGCTCTCTGGCTATCAGCAGGGCTTCCCGAGCTCTTTTCTTGGCTGCAAAAAAATAGATTTGTTATTTTGATACTTATAGCATATACTGCGAATGATGAACCTTGTTTTTGTATCTTGTTGAATGAAACCTACAGTATGGATCATTGTAACTGCCTCTCTAATATCATCACGGGTAGCTGTATTTACAAAGGGTTAGGCAGAGATAATACTGAAATAAACGGTTCACCGCTATGTTTAGGTCCCATGTAATAGGGGGCTTACCCAAAGCGACTTACGGGGCATAAGTCCAATCTGGGAAACGAACCCACGACCTCAAGTGTTGCCCTTAAGAACACTGGACGTAGTAGTTAAAGCTTTTTTAGAACTCAAGTACCTAATCTATTTAAAGACACGTTGAATAGAGGCTATTCTATAAAATAACATTTTATGTTTACAGGAAGCTAGCGATTACAATGCCATTACTTGCCCTCGAAGTTTATCTAAAGCACTAATCACAGTCAACATTTTAATTGACTAACAATTTATTGCGCCTCTTAATTAAAATGTTTCATTTATGTAATTATTATAATAATACAGTTCACAGAGTTCACATTACAATAATGCTTAGCTTATTATTTACTAACAAACGGTAATCTTTGAAGAAATAAAAGAACTTACCACTAGAATGCATACAGCAAAGTACAAGTGTTGCTATGAAGGCCGCTAGTGGCAGTACGCCGGCTAGAGCCAGCAATGCATGCTGAGCTGGCGAATGCTTCGTTCGCGACATTCCACAGCTCGTTATGTTATGTACATTGAAGTTTTCCAAGATCTCCTGGAACTCAATGCCCAGAGCTCGGATGGTGGATTTCATGGCTTTAGGAGATAGAGCTTCCCCGGATTCAACTTTCCTGAATTGGAAGCATGGCCTGCGAAATTGACTTTGTTTACTATAAACGATTTTATCAAATCGATTCATAAATGACCTCTGTTCTAAGGTAACAATTGAAATAATAAAACTGAATTCAGAACCTTTTGCTTTTTTTGAAGTCGGTAAATAATATATTTTTAAACGTCTTTAACAGGTTCTGTCTACCGAGCACGTACCTATTGACTTCGGCGGATGAGTTTCATTCTTATTGTTAATATAATTACGTTTTAAATTAGTCAAACTACACATGAATTCAATTATGAATTGGGGGGGGGGGGGTCCACGCTTTTAGTACCCATATCACGATGCAGGTATGGCTATTAAATCACGGTTCGTTAAATTTTATTTTTATAAACCTCAATATTTTTCTTTTTAACTTTGGAGTTCTCCATTAGTCAAGTTTAAAATATTTAAATTAGCATATCTACTGGTTCCTGACATCACCTAACTTTTGACGGATTTTAAAGATTGTACAAAAACAATAAACACTGATAATAATAAAAGCCCTTGATAATAATGGTGTAATTAGTTGCAACTATATTTTTTTTTTAAATTTGAAGACTTATTAATTTAATGAAGACATATTAAATTAATGGAAATAAATGGATGGATATTTTAGGCACTCCAAAAGTTAAATTATTGTAGATACATACATGCCTTCGTAAATTTTCATTCTTGGTTGGATGGTTCGTAGAAAATATTAATAAACAATATGATATAGCTCCCAAAGATTTTGATTCTGAATAATTCAACAATAATAGCTATTATATTCTTAATGATTAACTGTTATTTTTTGAAAATCATTTCCACAAGGCGGAACGGCATATAACTTTATGTCACGTATTTTAAATTTTTATTTATAACCAGTTTCTTACCCAGGGTTAGTAAAGAAGGCGGTGTTGGCGTCATGCAACTGCATGCGGAGGCCCTTCTGCGCCAGCGCAGCGGACATCCTGTCGCGGAGGTCTGCGTACCTCTGCCTAGTACCGTCCGGCATCACGAGACGTAGGAGATCTCGCTCTCGCACCACCACTACCTGAGAAATTATACAGAGTGAGTAAATCATATAATTATTTAGTCTTATAAATTCAACTGCCTTGTTAATCATAATTTTCTGAAAGTCCAATATTACCATGTCCAACAGGGTTCATAATTGATACCATAATATTTTTGGAGTGCTTATAAATAAAGTGAGTATTTTAAGCAGTCTGCGTAACGAGGAATACAGACATGTATATGTATAATGCTTCATCAAGCGTATTATTACTTAAATCAAGTCAAAGGGCGTCTCCGGATGGAATTTTCTTTTGTTCATGCTGAGGACCAGGGCCAAATTTGGGGGCGTGGAGGCTCTGGGGCTACTAAGGAGCGGAGGCCCCCAATTATTTTCCAAATAAAGGAAATTTTGTTTCGTCGAGACTTATCTATGTATTGATGATTTAAATCGTATTTATTCGATTCGATTGATATTTTCTATCCTTACGCTAATAGGCTTACGGGCCCCTCTTGTGGAAGCCCCGGGGCAGTAGCCCCGCTTGCCCTCCCTAAAATCCGGCCCTGTTTAGTACCACTAGACCAATAACCAAACCTCTTGCACCGGTTATCAATGGCAATAACTTACCTCTACTAGTACATCACTGTATCGTTCAGGATCGTTCGTATTATTTGCTCGTATAATCAACCTAAAACAAAATTATGTTTTCATAAATATTTAATCTTTTATGGTTGTACTTGTTAACGTAGCAATTCAAATCTTATTAATCTCGTTACCAAATAACAGCCATTTTGTTAAAGTTTAAATAAAGTATTTTTATCATTTTTGCATGAAATTAACTATTGTATTATTTAACAGCCTGTTTAATAGGTGTGCTAAATTAACATACAAAACATATTCCCTATTAGTTGAAAATAATATGCTTTGTTTGACCTTTCTTGACTTAGTTACCAAGTCCACAGAGCATAATAAAAAAAACACAATTTTGAAGCTGTTTTAACTTCTTTCAAGTCAAATATAGCGAATGTTGCTATTTAAATGTCTGTTAATTAAAATTAAGTACTTGCCTAAATATACCATCAGCATAATGAATCAAATTCTTCATTATTTTTAAGTCTCCCGTACTATTATTTAGCAGGATTACGTCAGTGATATTGTTCAAGGACTTTCCCTTGATCGGGGACTCAAAAGTCATGTTGACAATGTTGTAATATATAGGCCTTGCATCTGGGTCTTTGTCAGTAGCTTTAACTGAGGCTATGACTGTGTCTATAGGTACGTTTAGCCTGACTCCTACAGTCATGTTTTCACTCTTGAAATCGGGGAGATGGTCGTCTATATCTAGCACTTTGATTAGCACTTGGATTTCGGCAGGGTCCTGATAAGAAAATGTACTGATTAGTCAAATTATTAAGTCTTCTGTAAATTGGACGCGTCTTTAAATTTCGATTTGCAAACGCAAACTCCAATAATGATGTAAACGAATATCAGATCTCTGTGGCTCTTACACTTTCCCTGGGAGACAGAAGCTAAGCTTTTAAAATGAGCTTAGTAGTATTGCTTAGAAGTGTTTCTTACCAGTCTATTATACGATTTGATCAGTCTTGGATTAGTGCCATATTTGAAGCACTTAATTGTGATCAGCTGTTTTGAAACCATTTCTCTGTCAAGTCTTGCAGCCGCGATAATCAAGGCTTTACTATCGTTTGTTCGTTCCAATTTCAATAATGAAAGGTCATTTCCACCTGAAAAATTGATCGGTTTGTAATTGTTTAGTCCATCACTATCTAGTGTTGGCTTCGTCAAACGCTTGGCTTCATTTGAGAGGAATTTTAGAATATATTTAAGGTTTTCTGACCAACGTACCAGTAATAACATAGTCAATGGCGGCGTTGTCCTCAATATCCTCATCAATTGCTTCTATCTGACCAATCACTGTGCCGACTGGAACCTCCTCTTTCACCATTATCAGAACCGGTGGATCGTCCTGAGGAACAGGAGTTTTAATTTACGTGGTATGATAAATGTACTGTGAAGAATTCACAATCAATTCTTTGCCATCATTCAGTGCTATGAGAAGGTCAAGTTTTGGAAGATGTTACATTGTAATTTATAATTTTTGTCTACTAAGTATTGTTTAAAATTTAAATCGCATGTCAATGCAGAAGATGTGGATTCTTACCAAATTTCGTCCAAAATGTGGTTTATGGTCATCGACATCAGTCACCATGACAGTCACAATTCTGGTGCTCTGTTGTGGCGGCTGACCCCTGTCCGTGACCAGTAGTACTAATGTGTATGATGCCTTGCGCTCTCTATCCAATGATTGTCGAGTTGTTATTTGGCCAGAATGAGGATCTAAAACATTTTTTATCAAAAGCGGTATTCAATAATGATCTATTTAGAAATAAATATCATTTTTCAGAAAAGTTTTTTACTACCTATGGAAAAAATCTTGGCGTCAGCGTTGCTCGGTTGTATAGAATAGTAGAGTTGTCCAGAAGGCTGGGTCGGGTCATCTGGGTCACTTGCTACCACTTGGAACACTGCAGATCCAATAGTTGCATTCTGTAACGTAATTTATTCTTCAAAATAGATTTTCGTTGTCTGTAACGTTTTAATTAACTTCAAAATTCTGATTCGATGATCTTTCATCATGTGATAGTTTATAATATCATCATGAACTACATCTCTATAAAAGAAATCTCACCTCGCTAACACTTAGTATTTCTCCCGCAGCAGGTCTTATAAATCTAGGTACACCATCATTAGCACTGACGTCACCGATGTATAGTGCCAGTGACGTATCCCCAGTATGTCCACCACCATCCGTCGCACCAACTAATAGTCTGTAGGGGTCTGTTCGTCCTCTGCCAGTTAGGTCCTTCTGAGTTTTTATTTCTCCCGTAATTGCGTCAATTGTGAAGAGACCTGCAAGAAGTAGTTAGTTAGTTGGTTTTGTTGCATTTATAAATCGTTCCACTTCATTATATTAAGTAGTATCGATAAATATTTCAATATTTTACTCTGATTTATATGTGTCTTACCATTAGCCTCTCCTTCATCCAAAAAGTCATATTTAATTTCTCCCCCCAACCCTTCATCTGGATCTGTTGCTGTAACGTTAATGACGCTTATTCCAATCGGTACATTCTCGGGTACTACAGCTGTAAATTATAATAAATTTGGTGTTTAGGATACTATGAATATTAAAGCGTACATATTAATAATAATTCGTTGAATGTATTTTTTTCTCTTAACATACCAGTGTAAACGTTTTTCTCAAACTCAGGTGAGTTATCATCTACATCCAAGACGTCTATCAGAATAGTTGCGGAGGTCTTTAACTTGTCAGCTCCACCGCTGGGCGTATCAGCAGCCTCAATTTGGAGTCTAAGCACTGATTGTCGTTCTCTGTCTAACGTTTTGTTAATAGCTACCTGAAATGTTTAGATTTTAGTAATTTACAAAGAAATAAGTTATAAGGGCTTCACAATAGTCTTTCATACATAATATCGCCGCCTTCACCGAAAAGTATCGCAATCGACTATTACTAGTCAATTACACCTTGTGAATTTTTTTCATTATATCTGTACGAGTACTTTTTGAGATAGTCATTTTGTAATGACTTTACCTGTACTGTTCACCAAAAATAAAAGTATCACCTTTTACAGCAAACTGTTATCACAATCTTACATCACCATATCATTCGGGTAATCATTTAATATTTTTTAACATTAATAATTAGAATTCTTATAATCGTAACAATTCATTACCGGGCCAGAATTAGATCGCATTCAACTATTAACTACTGCGTAGATCCGTGTCGATAATTTCGTAGAATAAAATCGTATTGTTGCGTTACGGATGAAGGTTCTATTTCAATTTTGGTAATATACATTTTCGGTTATAACTTCAATTTAGTATAAACATATATATTTTTAATTATATCACTATATCGAAGAAAAATCAGCTATCTTTTGGTATATAAATGATTTTTCTTTGTCAACCTGGTAAGAAGTTACGATCCAAAAACGGTATTTTATTTTTCCTGTAAAATTTTGATTGTTCGATTACTGTATTATTCGGTGAGGGCGGCGATATAAATGATAAGATTCATATAGATGACTTAGAAAAAATAGGTATATTCCACAATTGTGAATTGTGCAGGTGTATAATATATATTAACACATAAGATATTGATAGATTGATCCATTGATAAAAGCGAATGCTTAAAAAAAGCTAATTATTTCATCTAAACCTCACCTGTATAGCTCCTGTTACGTTATCAATTTTGAATAGTTCAGCGTTTTCTCCTCTCAATGTATATCGAACATCTGAATAACCTCTGACTTTATCTTCGTCGGTCAACACTGCATCGGCGTCGTGTGCCTTCACAGTTACAATTTGTTCTGGGTATTTTACTGATTCTAAGACGCTTACTTTATACAGCTGGAAAGAAAGCAACATCAATTTAATATACATATTTTTATTTTTATTTGAACATAAGAGCAATCGTCTAGACTTCCTGACCTACCTCTTTTTCAAAAATTGGTGGGTTATCATTAATATTCATAACTTCAATAATTATTTTAGCTATGCTGTGCTTACTTCCATCATTACTTGTTGCTTTAACTGATATTGTTAAATTAGGAGTCTTTAGATCTTCGTAATCCAAATGGTTTGCTAATACCACTTGTCCACTTAAAGGATCTACCTGAAGCAAACCTGTTTCTGAATTAATGACCTTAAAACTTGAAACTAAATGCCCAGACACAGGATCTTCAGCTGTCAAAACAACTACAGTACTGCCAATAGGCTGTTCTTCTTTGATTTTATGGTATATCACAGGATTTGAACTTGTCCAGCCTGCGTTAGTAAATTGAGGGTTTTTGTCAGCAAACGGCTGTATATAGATCGTATGTTCTACCACAGCAAATTGTTTTTCTTTATTGATTTCGGCGTTCACATCTACAACTTTGATAGACAGTATTACTATTGATGCTTGACTGTAATCCAAAGTTCCGTTTACAAAAATTTCTCCAGTATTTTCATTTATTCGAAACATATGTTTGTAGTCGTATGGTGAATTAGGTTTCAGTTGCAGGCCAGCTTTTGAAAGAGCTTTTATTGGCTCCATAATAATGTACTGTAACTTAGCAGTGACATCAGTATCGTAAGCGATAATTCTAGTTACTAAATCGTTTATCATTGCTTTTTCAGAAATATGTGTAGTTGATTCAGTTACATTAAATTTCGGTGGTTTATCATTAACATCTTGTATGGTGACAAAGATTGTGGTAGTTGCAGTTTCTGGTATTGGCATTCCACTGTCTACTGCTGAGACAATAATTTCATATCGATCAGGATTCATGTCACGATCTAAGTTTGCATCATTAGATACTGTTATTAGTCCGGTCCTGGAACAATCAAAATACAATTGAGTCATTACTTCAGGATACCTAATTATCAAAAAATATTTTGAAAGGAACAGTTTTAATATAATAATTG
Source organism: Subacronicta megacephala (assembly GCA_958496365.1). Classification (NCBI taxonomy): domain Eukaryota; kingdom Metazoa; phylum Arthropoda; class Insecta; order Lepidoptera; family Noctuidae; genus Subacronicta; species Subacronicta megacephala. The sequence continues at coordinate 15,242,294 of OY292518.1, forward strand.
AACTTAATTATTTGATAAGTTTAAGAAATCTTACTTTTCATTGATAACAAAGTTATCTCTCGATCCTGATACTATATGATATGTAAGTAAATCATCCAATCCATCAGGATCATTTGCTACCACCATAGTAACGTTCTGGCCAGGCTTAGCGTCTTCTCTAATGTTCGCTTTATAGTTCATCGGGTTTAAGTCAAAGGTAAAGTCTTCCGTGGTTTCAGGACTGTGTTGGGACACAGTATACTTGTAATGATGGTAGTTACCTTTAAAAGTGGGACGCTGATTTCCAGGGACACCTACTCGAATGTAAACTCGAGTTTCATTGTGAAGGGGTGGCATACCTGTAATGTAATAATATACGTAATAAGATAGTAATATGACCTTAGGCTTTTCTTTCTTCTTGAAATATTTTCATTGAATTTAATCTGCTTACCATAATCTGTAGCTCTAATAACTAACTCATATTGACCTCGAGGAGTATCCATACTGTCAACTTTTTCTGTAATACTTAGTTCTCCTGTGTCTTCATCTATTGTAAAAACATTGCCTTTACGGCTTATGCTGTTGTCAGATTCCAATGAATATTTTATTTGACCATCACCTTGTGTTGGACCATCTGCATCTGTAGCCTAAACAATAAACATTATTACGTTAAATCCTATGCGGTAATTAAGCTTGCTTTAGAACTTTCTTGAAATTGTGGGAATAGCAGGCAATATTTTGATAAGTACATTTGATCATGCAGGCTACTACATGATCAAATCTGCTTATCAGCCTATTAGCCTCAACCTTAGGATTAAAATCCAGGAAACAATTTAAATAATTACGTACCCGTACAATCAATTGTGGCTCAAAACTAGTGGCTCCATCTCGTATAGTTCTACTATATTCCGCTGCTTCAAATAAAGGGGCATTATCATTTACATCTAAAACTTCAATAAAGATACTCGCTGTAGATCCTTTGCCACCTCCGTCTTTAGCAAAAAGTGTTAGACTGTAACTTTTTTGTTTCTCGTAATCCAATATTTGTCTCACATACACACCACCTGTGTTCCTATCCGTCTTAAACATATTAGATCCAAATCCAGTCAAAGTGAATTCTATTTCACCAAATATTCCATAGTCTCTATCTGTTGCATATACATCACCAATTTTAGTTCCGATAGTTGCATTTTCAGGAATATTAAATTTATATGTAGATTGTTCGAAAATCGGAATATTGTCATTCATATCAAGGAGTTTTATGTTGACTCTAGCTGATGATAACTCTCTTCCATTAGCAAATGTAACTATATCAAAACTAAATAATCGTTTATCATCATCGTCTACTTCGTAATCTAATCTTGAAGAATCTTTGACTTTTATACTTATCGGAGTTCTTCCTTCACCATGATCTGTGCTTATTGAAAACACGTCTTCAGCATTGAACACATTTCTTAGCTTTAATTGGTATTTACTGTTTTGCCCGATATCATTATCTTCAACGTATATAGAAAGACCAGGTATCGGGCTACCATTCTCGATGTTTTCTGGTATCGTTATATCAAATACATCTTTATTGAATTTTGGCACATGATCATCAACATCCGTTACAATTATGGTTATAGTTGTCACTGTGTAATCGGATGGCACTTCATTATTTATTAGTTCCGTAGCCTAAAATAAGAATTAGGATAATTATAACATAAATATAATTATAAATATAGAAGGTTTTAATAAACGAATTGATATTATAAATTCTCTCTGAAGAAACATCATAAAATACCTTGACAAAGAAACTGTAAACGCCTCCGTTTTGCATCACGACGTCGCTTTCCCTGTCAATAGGAATTTCGGAAGCAACCAGCGTTGCTTGTCCTAAAGGCCTGTCTGGAAGCAATCTAAAGTATTGTTCAGTATCACCTTCGAGGGTCAATAGAACTGGTCGAGGGTTGGCGGTGTCACCGTCTTTTGCTATAATATCCATTATACTTGTGTTCTGGAAGTTATGGTATTATTTTTAATAATCTACTTGAATCATATGCAATAGTAAAATATGTCTATTAGTTTAGTTCTCAAGAGCCAACAAACTTACCGGTGGTGTATTTTCCGGCACAGTTGCTGAAAAAGGTGCATTGACAAATGCTGGTGGTTGATCCTGTACGTCCCATATTGCTGCCGCAACACTAGCAAGTGCTCTCAACGGTCTAGAAGAAGAATCTCTAGCTTCTAAACTGATAACGTATGCTGATCTGCTTTCGAAATCCAAAGGCTGATTTAGGAAAAGCCGCACTTGGTATTCATTTGGTGTTATCTGTAATTTAGGAAATAACAACACGTTTGATTATTTTAGCGTATAAAAAATTTAAGTCTTTGTGTCGTGTTTATCTTTCAAAACCGACATCAAATACTGCTAGATAAAAAAAAACATCTTTAATCTTGTTTGTTTAAAGAAAAAAGAAGTAACAGAACTGTGGATACAAAATTTCTGTGTCGTAATGACCAAAAAAAACCTCACCATATCAGTTTCCACTCTAAACGTGGCGCACGCTTCAGCATCGCTTCCTTTCTCTTTAGTAGAACACGTCACTTGAATCCTCGCATTTTCCCCTTCATCACGATCTGTGACTGTTATCTTTGGATTTACCTGGAAATTCCAATATATTTTCTTATCTTATTGCACTTGCAATAGTTTTTGAAGAAAAAATTGAGGCCACTTATAAAATTATTTTCATAAACGAGAAGCTACCTCAATTTCAGTGCCAACAGCAGTAGCTTCACTGATGTTTACAATGTAAGGCCTGTTATGAAAGACCGGTGGGTTATCATTAACGTCCTTTACTGGAATGACACGTCGCAAGGATACAGTGTTCGGTTCTGTATTCGCTATGCCTTCATCTGTAAGTTTACAAAAAGGTTTTGTTAGTATCGTTTTATAATTTAACTTAGAAAATTGTAGTCATCAGAGGACCGACCACAACGTCTTTAAATATTTCTTACAAAACACAATAGTAGAATTTTGTTCTTATTTTTTACTTCGTTAACGAGTGAATAAAATTTCCACCGTTATAAGCAATAAGACCGAACGGAAATCATTAGCCAAATTAACAAGGTATTGATAATAAGAGAACTATTGTTTGTAAGATATTGTTGAACAAAGAAATGAACTTTCTAGTACACTCAATCTTTAATAGCTGTTTAACAGTTTATTATTGTACAGTTTTTTTTTAAATGCAACCCTTGAAACACAATGCTCGTGCTTATGTCTTCTATATAATCCAAAGATTTTTTTTTTAATTTTTTTTTCTAGTCGTTACTGTCTCACTGCTGGGCCAAGGCCTCCCCTAATTCCTTCCAGATGCTCTTTTCTTGTGCCACCTCGAACCAGCCCTCGCGGTACGCATCCAAATCATCCCGCCACCTCTTTCTAGGCCGACCTCGACGGCACGACGAAAGAAAATTTTGTTATGGAAAAATTACATATTATGTTGGACACTCCATAATCAGAATAAATCTTTAGGAAAAATACGACCAGACTTTTACTCGGTAGTTAGAAGAAGTTCATACCAGTAATACTAATAATGACCTCCAATGCGTTCTGTTCCTCTCTGTCTAAAGTCTTGGCTAGTGTGACAACCCCAGTCAATGAGTCTACTGAGAAGTATTGACCAGAGATTGAGTAGCGAAGCGGGCCGTTTTCCGGGTCAACACCTGAAAATAAAATGTTGGGATCATATTATCATATCCTGATGACCTGTAATACAGGCTTCTGTAGAAACCTACGTTAGGGACCAGTCTCTTATAAAGTTAACTCCTTGGTCGTTTTTACACTACTGTTATGCCTAGTATTAAATAACTTGTGAAGAAAAAATAAACGTTTATATTATTATTATATTACCAGAAGCAACCTCTGCTTAAGTACGTAGTATATTTTTAGTTATTTGTGCCTTTAAAATCAGATTAGTTTGTCTCAAAATAATACCAATCAATACGAGGTTGATTGCACGGTATCTAAGCATACGCAACTGTTTTTGTATTTTTTTGTGTCTGTATCCATTTGCTCTCTGATTCCGAATGTCTGCATTTATTTGATTCCGAGTCCTTTCTCCTCTAGTAGGTAGTATTATTATAAGATATGTACTAGAGTTAAAATGTTTTACTTTGACTACAACAGTAAAGGCTTCTGACTCCTTATAGCCTATCAAAAACAAAAAAAAAACAGTAAAAACATTACCTTTTAAATGATAAACTGGTGTACCCACAGGCGTGTCTTCAGACAGGCTAAACTGTGACATGTCCCCGACCTGAGGCACGAAGTGAGGAGCCCTGTTGGTCACTTGTGACAAACATGTTTGGAGCAGTGACAGTATCAGCAAGAGTATTAAAGGATTTGGTTCTGAAACTACTGTTGGAATTTTTCGTCGCTGAAATATTATTTCGGCCATTCTGGAAATAAACACATAAATCTTATGATAAATGAAATTCTATTTGCCAATTATTGGAATGTCTTTCTTAAATTGTTCAGTTGTTTTGTTCCACTATTCTAACATACCATCATGCCTGTAATCCCCGAACGGTTAGCCAGAGGGGCACTAATGTAAACCCTCATTTCGCCGGTATGTTTAGGTCCCATGTAATAGGGGGCGTGCCTATTGCCATTAACCTGACACAAATCCAGACTCCGAGCGGCTACTGGGAATTTCATAGAAAAACCCAATAACACTTTCGTCAACCTGGACATCGAACCCAGGACCTCTAGCGTAGCAGTCGTGCTTGGGACCACTAGACTAATGAGGCAGTCTACTACTAGTTCTACTATTACGTCTTTCCTTTTTTAAGTTTTTAGATCAGCATTGACCCTGAATTCTAACATATATAAAGCAGGATCGACCGACAGCAAAAAAATTAAAAGATTGAGTAAAGAATTGTGGGTTGACCGCAGGAAGGGCAATTTAACTTTGTAAATCAACCGGTTTTCCAATCGCCTAGCAACTCACTTCAACCCGAGCTCCTTATTTATTACCTCATGTTTACGTGCTGAAATGCTAATACCGTTTGTCAAGCTTTCGATGACGCAAATGCTTTAGTGGTTGTAGTTTCTGCACCGTTTTTGCATCCAAATAACTACATAGACATTTGTGTTACATTTATTTAATGATTAAATCCATCTAATTGAATTTTAATCGCATGGAAAATTTTGGTTCTTAGATAATGTTCAAAATATAATTTCAATCAAATCTCAATGTCAACATCATCATCATCAGCATGGATCTCCTCTCAGAATAAGAGGGATTAGACAGTTAATTCCATCTACCCTCTTAGCCTACTGCGCCTTGTCAAACAAAAAATCCCATGTCAATAATGGGTAATTATTTGATGGTTTTATTTTGTAATTTAGAAATGTCCTTTTTGATATATTATTAATTTTTATATTTGATAAATTTTTGCACGGTTTTTATCTAAATACCTGAATTTATTGTCCTTCAGATTCCTGGGACTAATTAAACTATAGTATGGGACAATTCTTTCCCAAATATTTGCCTACATTTTCATAAAAAGTGCTAATATCACGTCTGTATTCCCTTAAGGGTTAGATAGGTACCTGATAACTCTTACCTCGAGCTATAAATATAATCTAGGACCTCTAGCATAGCAGTTGCGCTCATGAGGCAATTAAATTTTAATCTAGGCTAGCTAATAGGAATAAAGCAATTCATTGTTCAGCTTTGAGATACAAGCCTACCAAAATTAAGAAGTTGGCTGCGGAGCTTGCACATAACGTAAATAAACTTAACGTTTCAAGGTCATACCCCCTCTTGCGTGAAGACTATAAGATCATTCATAATTTATACATAAACACAGCATTCATAATACCTCGTTATTTAATGTAATTGGTACGTTGCACAATACCGGTATACCGTTAGCAAATTATGGTTAACGCGTACATAAAAAAATAACTAGTATCATGAGCCTGTATTAAGATATCTGAACTGTCTAATATTTATGATCATCATCAACCCATTTGCTGTCTTATTGTTGGGCTGATAATTATCTGATGCTGGGAAGAGAGGTGGTCTTACAATGATAGGGCTATTAAATTTAGCTCCCTCAAATGTTTGAGCTACACGATGACTGATGTTTGTGTGCCGTCAGTTAGGACAGGTCAACTCAAAGCTGCCATGGCTCTTTCTTCAAAAGGCCTTTTCAGATTTTTCCCTACGTTGTAAAACTCAAATATCTAATATTGTAACTATTGTATGGTCTTTAAAAGAGACCATTATTCTCTGAGTTTGTTTCGGTATTTATTCTCAGAGAGTTTAAAAAATATATCGACTTTTAACGGTGTCTTTACGATCTATTTATTGGATCTATTTATACAAATAAATATCATTTATCAAATCCTATACATAGTTATATTATATATAGCCTTATTAGGTTTGGCATTATCAGATTGCTGTAAATCCATAAATCTATCGTTTGAGTATTGATTTCTCAACCGGCCAGCGACTAGTGACATTGTAACTTAACCACAGTTAATACAACATGCTATCGCAGCTACTGTAATGGTGTCAATTATCACAATAATTTATTCTGATTGTTAGAAATATATTCGTTGATTCTGGCTGACCTATTGCACTACAGTAGATACTGATCAAAACTGAAAAATCCAAAACATCTTTGACTGGCCTGGCTGCTCATTACAGTTCTAGATTTGACTCCCTCCGGATAACAAAGATATGAATATTCTAATTAAAGTTTCTAGTGAAAGAAAAAATCGATCTCAGGCAGGGTTTGAACCTGCGTCTCTCTGGTTAAGTAGGTACGTCAGACGCTTTGGCAATTAAGCTACCGAGACCACTGCCTTTTTACGTCTTCAGGTGACGTCAGCACCATCTATTGAAGACATTACTATGTCTTTCAACCAACACGACTGCCTTTACAGGTAGTTCAATGTCGAACGATGTTGCCTTACCGTGTTATGCTTATTTTTTTGCATTAAATATTGCGACTGTCTCATTTGACTGCCTCATTAGTCTAGTGGTCCTAAGCGGGACTGCTACGCTAGAGGTCCTGGGTTCGATCCCCAGGTCGAGCAAAGTGTTATTGGGTTTTTATATGAAATTCTCAGTAGCAGCTCGGAGTCTGGATTTGTGCCCGGTGAATGGCAATAGGGTCGCCCCCTATTACATGGGACCTAAACATACCGGCGAAATGTGGGTGTACCTAAGAACACCTCTGCCTAACCTTTCGGGGAATACAGGCGTGATGGTATGATGGTACGTAAATATTGCGAAATCCCTCCGGATAACTTATATTTTTCTGGCTACGTGCTTATGACGTATCTTAACATCAGTTCAATGAACTACCACCATGGACCATTGTGTAGTTCCCGTTACAAATAAACAAATATTGGCCCAACATCGTCGCCCAAAGATCATAATTGCAAAACAAGTCGGTGACGTAAGTGTTTATACAAGAATGTCTGACCGCAAAACTGTGGTTGGTTGGGCAAGTGGTTCACTGGACTAGGTTCACGCTGTAGGTGGTTTTTATGATTGGGCAGGGAGATTGGATACGGAGAAATTGTTTAAGACTGTCTAGTATATATTTTTTTTAAAAAAAAAACCTTACTAGCAATGTGGGTCGCACATTACTAGTAATCTTGTTAACCCCTCATACTAAGCTAAATGCTCGTATCACGAGTGGGTTCACGTCGATAGTGCAATGGGTGAGTTTCGAACCGGCAACCACATGATCGCAAGTCCGACGCCCTAGCCATTAGGCTACCGCCGCTTCAAATCTTCAAATCTGCAATAGTAGTTTTGTCTCGTTTTACCCATCATAGTCTTAGCTCTGTTGATTGTTTTAAAACCAAAATCTCTACGAACGATATAATTATGAACATTGTATGACAAAATAGCTAGGTACCTATACAGATCTTAAAATAAAAGTTTATTGTGTAAAGATAAACATCTAACTATTTGGGAAATAATCCTTACTTATTAATTTTATAATTGTTAAACTCCATCCGTCTGCTAGTTACCTTTTCACACCTAAACGGCTGAATAAATTTTGGTGAATTATGGCATAGACATAGATTGGAGAAAAACATAGTCTACCTCTAATTTTCTTACTAGGTTCAGTATAAAAAAAATGTTTGTTTATGTAGTGCAACAAAATCATATAAAATTATATAAGGTGCATAATGCCAAGTGTTTCCGGGAATCCTGAATAACAATGTAATTTATCAAATCTAGCAAATAAACGTTTGATTGATTGACAAAAATAATCTAATCACAAAATAATTAACGTCAAATGTCTTGCTCAGAAACATATCGGAACTAAAAGTGCTGTGCTTGCAATTTACGTCACTCGTCAAATCGGCACGTTTATGTCAATCAGTGTTGTTATCTATGCACATATTGTACATTCGCTTTATTAAACGTATGTATGATTGTAAATAATTATTGGGAAAGTACATATTGTTCTAATTGAGCTAAGTAAATAGTGAAAAACATAAAACTCCCTTTGCGTACGGTGGATAGCTATAATAATCAATAAAACCATTTAGTAATTAATAGTTGAATGATATTTCACTTTTATATAAATTCATATTTTTTAAATATTGCGTGAATTTTTGGCTTGTATCTCAATTATAGTAATATGTAGATGGCACAATGCTGCCTTGTCTCAACGCAGACGGAAAATTCAAAGAAGAAGAAGAAAAGATATTGGAAACACCGCCGCGAGATACCACCCGGCTTGAATAATTCTGATGATTTTTTTATACATAGGGTAGAAGAACAAAACAAATCATCAAAATTGGTTAAGCAAGAATACCGAACACGCGCACGCTAGAATTTTATATAACGATAGCTGTGCCCGCGGCTTCACCCGCTTTATCATACTCTTAAATATCATAGCGTCATGATAGATAGCCTATAGCCTTTCTCGTGAATGTGGCTATCATATACAAAAAGATTTTTTCCAATCCCCCTGGTAGTTCTAAAGATTAGCACGTTCAAACAAACAAACAAACTCTTGAGCTTCATTATACTCGTAGAATTTAAACAATCTAAGTTAATAGATTTTCTGGATAGAAAACAAAAGGCATTAATTTTATCCGTTTCCTTATCACGCAAATACCATAAACATTTTTTGGCGATACCAATTATGTCGTGCTAAAACGCCACACGACGGTAACACGCAAAATATTAGACAAAGGAATTATGTAGCGAAGTTCCTCTGCAACAAAAAGCAGTTATATCAAGGAGAGCCAACAATAATGGTGATTTCTCACGACCATTGTGTGTGGTTCAGTGACACGAGGTCGGTACACAATGGCGTCACATGGCGTTGCGTTACCGCCTCAACCTAGAATATTGAGCTATTTATAAGAAGCTTTCCTACCCTTTATAGGTTCCGCTTTTTTTGGACCATTTTCTTAATCTGTCGTCAGAATCTTGTACTGTTTTTGCTGCACGCCTTTACAGATATTGTCAGAATAGTTTTGTTCTAAAGCAGAGCTCTTAAAAAAATAAAGAAAGAAAGAAAAACCAGGTCGTTCTTACATATTGCTAGTCTGAATCAACCTAACAAATATAGGAGATTAATCCACCATCAAAGTCAAGTATTAGTTAGCAGACTTTCACACACCTTCACTGCCTTGTTCTAGAAGACAGGACATGTTGTATTGACAGTCCCAAAGTTTTAACCTGACAGATGCAGCTTAGGCTAGTAAGGATATTTAGTGCTGGAAAGAAACCCGACTGTGCCAATAATTTGTATGATCCAGAGATATGTGTTTTGTGTCTAAGTTTGTATAGAGTTTTTAAACTCCCCCGCGCTTAAGCTGTCAAAAAAGAAATAATAAAATGTATAGTTACGTAATCCTTGTTATCCCTATTCAATAGACATTTCATCGTATTGGACTCTTCCATGCCATCTTTAAGTAGGCAAGTTGTTAGCTAATCATGTTAAGTAACTTATTTCCTTTACTTAACGAATATGTACTTAAGTATACGGAAAGCTGAATACATATCATTTGTATCTTCACACAGTTTTGACCTAATTTTAGTTTACAAATCAGATTAGATGTGACAAAATCTGTTTCCTCATTTACGTTTACTTTAGAAAGGAGTTACGTTCGATCTAATCATAACTTAACTAACTTGAAGCTTGAGGTCATCAAGTAGACTACCAAAATTAAAGGTGGTGAGAAAATTCTCAGATTATAACTCAATTTAGTTGACGTATTGATGTTTGCGATTACGTTGTTATTAGAGCATAAGATAATGCATAGTAGATGTCCTTGTATTTATTTTTTCAGAAAAAAAGCTATATTATATTAATAATGATACTTAATTCTGGGTCGCCATCATCGAATCCGATGAGGAGGACTATATTTATTTATTTTAAAATAATAAGCCTGCCGTGTTCAATACTCAAAAATAAAACTACCTTAACGCTTTATAATTAGTACTCTTTTCGATTAGCAAACTACCAAAGACTGTCTGTCAATTGCTTGGTAGTCCAAGGAGGCAGCATTCAGTACAACTTTCTGGAAGAAGACACTTTAAATGTCCCTTCGGTTAAGTGACCGATTTAACATTTCATAAGTATTTACGCTTTCATTTCCTTATTCCAGCAGGAGGGAGCATTCCAGTTGCGTGGGTGTCATACTCTAGACTCTGAACAATAATCCAGTTGAACGGGTTTTTGAAGTACATATCGCCCATATAGCTTAGAAAATCTGTTTTTGATAACAAATCGCTACGCTTGAGTTCCTAGAAATAGTTCGCTGTTTTTTTTAATAAGTTAGTACTTCAAACACCACGTGCAACCTCTGTCTCAAGCCCAAAGTATGAGACGAAAATTGTTATGTTAGTTTTAAAAGTTGAATAACATGGTCTTTATTTTAAAATTACCAAACACAGTAATTCTTCCAACGTTTGATTTCCAGGTCAAGCGACTATTATCATTTTAATTTAATAAATTCTTAAAAGATTTGGTGTTGCATCAACACCTTTGCTTATACCTTAGAATCGATGATTGATAGTTTAAATGTTATGTTTTTTTAATCAAAACGATATCACCCCAATGTACCTCTGCAATATCACTATCAATATGGTCGAAGTCACGGAACACTACAAAGAGAAATATTAGCAATTTTGAAATAATAATTATAATATGCAATACTAACATTGTTCTTTTGCGTATTCCCGTCAAGGTCTGAATAGAAATAGAAAGGAACTCGTGGTATTTACATTAAACCCGAGCAGTACACCTTTTCGTGACATATTTGACGTCACATGAATCTCGGCATTTTAAATGACTTCGCGCCACTGACATACAAAGGGTACCGTTTGAAACTCGTTTAGTCAGAATTTGTTTAGTCATGGATGGATAAGACTCATGCACAAACATTCAATTTGTCAAGCTCTTGACCGCATCGTCACTGAAAATCCGGTGGGATAGTGGTCGAAGATAGAAATGCTTTTATGACAATTTATTTGTTTCGCAATCTTTTACCAATGTGCACAAAATAATAAGAAACTTGTGGTGGACTATTATTTTGATCCCTGTCATTCTAAGAGGATTAACGTTTGACTACTAGCGGGACAATATCAATAATAATATCTATATTAATGGGTTAATGGAAAAGTATTCCCACGTGGGAATTAACCTTAATCCTTAACGGATGTCTTCGTTGTAAGGGCTCCGTGCCAAATAAGTTTTATAGTTTCTGGGATTTTCTGAGTGGTATTTCACTTTTACTTACAGTATGTACAAAAATTAACTTTTTGTAGCAAAAAAATGTTATCCTTTAGAAGTATATTATCATTCAAGTTAAATTAAAAAAATATACGTTTACAGGCGATTTACTTAGTTACCTTTTTAGGTAGGTTAATTTAAACGTTATTGACAAAGACGTCGATATAATTCTAATAATGGCTTGAATCGATTTAAAAGGCAATCGTCTCGGCTAGGGCGTAACCCATTCTAGATTGATGTCTATCCAGAACTGGGTACTTAAAGTTTGGCTCAATAATCGCTATCATAGCAGATAATAGTTTAAATTAAGGATTCTGCCAATATTGACAAAGACTTTTATGCTAAAGTTTTAGTACTTACTTAGTTGTGAAAACATAGTTGATGTTGCAATTTCTATTGCCGTATACTTAGAATGTGATACATATGGAAAATTTGCAAAACGAGACCATTCCCCTTAAGTCTTAACCCATTAAACGCCAGACCTACCTACACAATTATTTCCAAATCTTTTGTTCATGACAACAGTCAATTTCAATAACATCACTTTTAATCAGAACGGGGAGTGGGGGTTGTTGTTACGTAGTAACACTACTAACACGTGTATATTTTCGCCCAACCAACGTTGATTTTCGTTGATGTCATCAGAATGAGACGTTGTTGATGACGTCACATCAACCACATCTCGTATTAATTCCTTTTGCTTTTGTAACCATATACCATCATTCCTGTATTATCCAAAGGGTCGGACAGAGGTGTAATAATGTAGTTACACCTACACTTCGCTGGTATGTTTAGGTCCCATTGTAATAGGCCCGTCTCTTGCCATTAACCGGGCTCAAATCCAGACTCCAAAAACTCAATAACACTTTGCTCGACCTGGGAATCGAACCCAGGACTTCTACTTAGCGTAGCAGTCGCGCTTGGGATCACTACACAAATGAGGCAGCCCGATAGTCGTTTAAGATTTTTATAACTATTGTTATTTTGATAGTGATCTTAAACACGATAGATGATAACGATAATATTTATATTTTGTAAGTAGCTACATACAATAATAATTCCCAATCACTCATTAAAGCGGTATACTAGAGGTTTTGATGATGCAATACTTTGGCGGCTTGTTTTGAGCCGTGGTTACTGGGCTAGGAGGTTGTGGGTTCGATCCCGACATGGGACAAATATTTGTATGGCTTTCACATAATTGTTCTTGGTTCGGGTGTTTAAGCATGTTATATTTGAGTTTGTAAACGCACCCATTATACAAGATAACCAACGATGAAAGAACATGTTTCAATTTAAATAACTTACTCATTCATAATCATATTTTTTTAATACCGCCACAGACTAACAAGGTAGATAGATACTAGTTTATAAATAGTGACGTAGATGTGTTTCAAAACTAAGATAATGAAATAGTAGGTACTTAATGTTTTGTAAATGATAGTTAATACACACGCGGAAGGATTGCCACTATAAAAAAATAACATCATCACGCATGTATTGCCAGAAGGGTTAGGTTCAGACGTACAAATGAAAACCTACAGTTTGCCAGTATTTTTAGGTCCCATGTAATGGGGGGAATCTAAATCCTAAATCCGGGCAGAATTTCATAGAAAAACCCAATAACACTTTGCTAAATCTGGAAATGGAACCCGTGACCTTTAGCGTAGCAGTGGTGCCAGTAAACCATTGAGTATGATTGAATGATTATAATCAGTAATTTTAAAACCGCTAAATCGTTATAGAATTTTATTAGTTGCAGTGACTATAAAATAATAATGAGATATCATCATTTTTATAAATACCACACAAGACAATTATATACATTCTTTGATTTTTTATTGAGATCATGTAGTTTAAAAATCTATCCGTTTCATAAAGTTCAGTCTATACAACATATATTCTGACCTTGATGACTAACTGACATGTTATGCAAAGAAAGTACAGTGTAACTACACCTTAATGCAACTTCTGATACATTATTACACGTACCTTTATTAAGAAATACTCCTTTAAACACAAAACACTTCACAAACAGCACAATATATCATATTTTTATTTATAAATAATAAATAACACTAAAGAAACTAAATACACTATACACCAACTCAACTACTCTGCTAACTTTGATACGTACTGTCAAAAACTTGCACCACCGGTCTACGGTACCGGATTAGCATTCTACCTCTCCCTTTCTTGCTTACAAGTATAAGTTCCACGCGAGACAGAGACAGCATTAACGCATCAACACCGTCTACAAACCTCCGCAGATACAGCCTTTTTGCACAGGTAAAAGTAACGGGGTTTTTCTTAAGATGCGTGATGTGAGACAGGAGATATGAGGTCAATGTTGTTAGAAAGAGAAGGAAGGTCTACTAGGTCACGTTTTATAGGGGTCCGTTGCATTCAGAAAAATGTTTTGATACTAAGGGCATTAATACCTGTATTTTACTAATACTCCTTTTTGGGTCATTTGGGGGTCACGTCATCCGGAACGTTGAGGTGCTTTTTTTAGGGACTATGCGTTCTCGAATAAGTAGTTCAGAAAGGTGAGTGAATAACCGCAACCGACAACTTTGGAATAGATACTGTCTGTCAATATATAATTACCATGGTAGTATAAGACATTGGAGGGCTCCACACGAATTGTTTGACGTCATGTCAATCGGTAATATAGGCTAAATTGGTTTTATAAATATTTCATTTCAATTAATTATTTTTGTCGGAAACGAGTATATGAGAGGTTCACATATTTTAAATATGTTGCATTGCAAAAATGTTATTGTTGATGTAAAAATTGCAAACCTTTTTATGCAATAATAAGTATGTATAAAACATGCATTTTTTAGTACAGTCGCCACCATATCAGGTTATACAAAACTGACAAATTTCTCCAAATGATTTTAAACCTTAAAATGTTGGTGATTAAGTTTAAAATAGACTGGGAAAAATTAACAGCGACCGTACAATAATATGTATTAATATATTTTTTATTCCAAATTTACCGACTATATCCAACTATTACTTACAGAAATTATCATACTCTTACAAAAGCAGGTGGAGCGGTGGTGGCCCATTGGTAACGGTTGCGAGTTATGTATTTGTAGGTCTTCGATTCAAACTTAGACAGGCCCTGTACCTACTGGAAAATTATTTCTTCATCACTGCTCCCAAAAACGATAAAGGAAAACATTGTAAAGAAACTGGCATTTCCTAAAACCAAAAATTCGAAGACATCTATACTCCATTTGGTTAGGTACTTAACTAAAGGTAAACAATAAAAATGGCGGCGTTCAGGGCTCTTCAACTTTTATTACAATGGTGTCTTATGAATTGGGAGTGAAATTAATAACAACACAACTAACAATCAATAAAAACAACGAACAAACAAAACAATAACTATTAATACAATTTACGGCAAAAGAAACACAAAAACGAACGAAAGTACAAACTGTTACGAATGACGTCTGGTTACCCGACTAAGTATAATATCGGTTAATTATTTTGCCGCGCTTCTCGCGCTACTACTTCTGAATTTTTTCGAGTTATCAAAAGTCTATTATGTAGAAAAATGTTTTGATTTCCTGTCTTTTTAGATTCTTTCTAGTAGGCACATTGCAATACTTTATGACATAATTATCAGATTTGATTTATTTATTGGTCGCAAGCTTAAGAATTAATAATTACCATTTAATATTAAACAAAGTAGTTAAATATGCTAGTATAGATAAGGAAAATTATTTTGAATGATTAAATAATTTATTTTGGTTACGTTTTGTTTCAAGATGAAAAATGGCCCTATAAAAGAACCTTTTTTATGATTTGTTTACCTTTAGTTAAGTACCTAACCAAATGGAGTATACATCTACCAACTCCACTCCCACTAGGTACCCGATAAGAAGACCACTATCCCAGGAGTAGGAACATTTGTTGTTTTTTTTTTTAAAGCTTACTAGCAATGTGGGTCACACATTACTAGTATTCTTGTTAACCCCTCGTGCTAAGCAAATGCTTGTGTTACGAGTGGGTTCACGTCGGTAGTGCAATGGGTGGTGTTCGAACCGGCAACCATATGATCGCAAGTCCGACGCCCTAGCCATTAGGCTACCGACGCTTCATTATAGGTTGATTATGATTAAACATAATTATTATAAACATACGGGCGAACTGTGGGTATATATTAATAGGTCAACCTCTGCCTTCCTCAGCGGGGAATACAGGTGCGATAGATTTATGTGCACCATTTTACCTAGTCCTCAGAGTGATAATATGTATAATAAATTATAATTTACACAAAATAAATACACCTTCCTCTTTTTCCACTACCACTTATTTAGTTTTGCACCATACACTGGTATTAACCAGCACCTTTATTATTTTTTGTCTACAATAAATAAATGGGACTCATGGATGGACTTAGATAATTTCAACATGAAGCGGCGGTAGCCTAATGGCTAGGGCGTCGGACTTGCGATCATGCGGTTGCCGGTTCGAAACTCACATATTGCACTACCGACGTGAACCCACTCGTAATACAAGCATTTCGCTTAGTACGAGGGGTTAACAAGAATACTAGTAATGTGCGAACCCATTGCTAGTAAACTTTAAAAAAAAAAAAAAAAACATGCCATGTTAAGTGTTTTAATTAACTGTGAAAAAAACTTAAATTACGTGCCAGAAATAACTAGTAGTTTAAGTGCCTGATTAGTATTTCATAAGCCCACATAAAAAGATGCATGTGCGCGTTTAAAACTATACAAAACTAACGTAATGGCTATCTTTTGCAACGCCTCGTGGCACCGTATTCTGTGGAAACCAGTTACAGTTGAGAGTCTATTGTCTTCTAACGTTGTTAAGTAAATGGTTTCCTGTTACTATCTTTTCAACAGCTCAAAAATGTAATCAAGCTTAGAGCATATTTTTCTGTAATTTTAGTCGCTAATATGGCTAGATCCTTACTGTCGTAGTCTGTTAAATAGCCAATAACTTTCCTCAAAGATTGGGGTATCAAATTCAAAAAGATTTTACTGTATTTTAGACTGGTAATATCGTAAATTACGAGATTTTGCCAATAAGCGAGCAAAGTTTTGTTTTTTACAACACACTTGAAAATCTCATAAAATGACAAATAATTTAATCCATCTCAAACATTTTTCATCGGGCCTTGAATAAAATATATTAATTTCGGTAATTCTTACCATATTGATGCTATGTCTCCATTTTGACCACCGATTTACTTTACACAATTGGCACGTTTCATACCCTACTGACAATTTGAATTATAAAACTAAACCGCCGAAAAGAAGTGAACATAAATCACCCATATTTTCCCGACCTTAGGGTTGGACTCTTTTCCAAATTTGTATGGGACCAACTTTGGGGTACAGGTACCCTTTCCAATATTTTTTTAAATCAAAATCGGACTACTCGGTAAAAAGGTATGCGTGTATACACGTGTCGATCCGTATATATTTTTTTACAGAGTATGTAAAAAAATATTTTTTTACAGAGTACTAGCTTTCCGCCCACGGCTTCGCCCGTGTTTTTTTTGGACTTTTTTTTTGCTATAAACCTCACGGAGCCCGAGACCTTTCCATCGAATGCAAAACCGTGGAAATCGACGCGTTCTGGAGTTATATCGTCAGAAAGGAAAACCCGACTTATTTTTATAAAGTAGATGTATACTCTGTAAAAAAAAAAATATTCGGATCGACTTGAGAACCTCCTCCGTTTGATCGTCGTTTAAAAAACTAAACAGTGCTTATTGTTACAAAATTAAAATGAAACAGTTTACCGTTATGATTTTGGATTTTGTATAAAAAGCAAACCTATAAGCCAGTTTAAGTCAATTATTGGCTGCATTTGATATTTTCCTGATAACATTCTACCCGAGCAGGGAATCGGTTCTAAGACCTGACGTCCATTGACCGCGTTAGCGACCACTGGACCGAACATTCACTCCTGATCCTAACATTACTTATCAAATATCAAGGTAATATCTAGGTATGTTAGGCTATCTAACTTCTGACCTTTTACGCGAACTGTATTGCAATAGTGTGATAAGACAACGTTGCGGACTGAAAGATGATATATAGTGACACGTATTGAAAGGAATATGCTAAGATGATTTGGGCATGTCGAGAGAATGAATGAAAGACGATTAACGAATGGTGCGTAGTACTCGCAACCGGCGCGTGTGTATGAAAAGATGTATGAATGTGGAAGAAGCGAAAGAGATATGCAAGAGTCGTAGCAAGTGGCAGTCCATAGTTTCTGCCTACCCCTGTGGGAAAAAGGCGTGAGTGTATGTATGTATGTATGTATTGCAGTCTTTTATTATCTACCTATGTATATCAAAAGCAAATCCTTTAGATAACATAGAGTGATATAATTTAGTAGTAGTAGTAGTGTCGCTGGCATGTCTACGTGCCAGCATAAATGGGTTGCCACAACCGGGGAATTACAACCCACTAACAAAACATCGACGTGAAGTAGCAGACAGGAGTATGCTGCATACTGGAGGCCCAATTCCTCCCTCTGTTCCCTTCCTTCTCCTTTTCCCCTTCCCTTCCCTGTTCGTTTACAGGGTCGCGGTCGGTAACATGCGAGCAATACCCCTCATCTGAGCCTAGTGATGCAAGCGTCCAGGCTACGGTAACCGCTTAACATCAGGTGGACCGTATCATTGTTTGCCACCTTCATCATCAACCCATTACATTGTCCCACTACTGGGCACGGGTCTCCTCTCAGTACGAGAGGGATTAGGCTTTAGTCCGCCACGCTAGCCTACTGCGGGTTGGCAGACTTCACACGCCGTCAAGAAAATCTCTCAGGCATGCAGGTTTCCTCACGATGTTTTCCTTCACCGTTTAAGCGCGTGATAATTAATAATTAATACGCACATGACTTCGAAAAGTCAGAGGTGCGTGCCTTGGGTTTGAACTCGAGACCTTTGACTTGGCAGTCCAATGGTCATATCACTAGGCTATCACAACTTCCAAAAAACTAAACTTAAACTTATCTTAATCCAAATAGTCTTCATTAAAGCAGTAATTTTTGAGCGAGACCAAGATGTCTGCGTCACATTTCTGTATGGACTAGACTACGAGACGTGTTGTTTCTTTTATCCGTTCAGCGAAGTTAACAAATTTTCACTTTCTTTAAACGTCATGAGTCAATAGGTATTGTACGATGATGTTTGGATACGTTTTTACAATTACTTGCCAAAATTTGACACAAATATCACTTGCGAGAAAGTATAAACAATATTTTTTTTAAGTTGTTATCGATGTACTTGTCATTTACCTTTGAATTGTTACGGGACCTCGTTTTCATTTATCTTACTGCCATCTATGGAACGCAATTGGAACTACGCGTTGGAGAAATGCGCGTGCGCATGTAACGTTACGGACATTCGTATAACGTACGTTGTTGTTTACTCTAGTTCATGTATTTGACACAACGCGGCGCTAGTTACATGCTTTATTCACCATGCTCCACGAGTTTATATTCGTAAATGGTATAGAAATAGTATTACAAGCATGGCAATTCAATAATTCATTTTTTTATGAAAAGATGTGATATATTTTTTTGGTATTTCCAAATGGCTTTGTCATGGGTAAGTAAACATTATCTATACTTTTTTTTTTCAGATTGGTTTCAGAGAAGTTTGCTTTAATCACATATTCTCATTCATCATAATAATTAGGTAATTTTAAGAAAAACCATAGCGATTGCTACCTACTGTTGTTGTTTTAACTGTCGTAATACTTACACATTTTTATTTTGTAAAGGTTGGGCAAAGCATACTTTATTTCTCATACCATCACGCCTGTATTCCCCGAAGGGTTAGGCAGAGGTGTACTTAATGTACACCCACAGTTCGCCGGTATGTTTAGGTCCCATGTTATAGGGGGCGAGCCTATTGCCATTCACCGGGCACAAATTATCACTGGGATCGAACCTAGAATGTGAGATTCGGAAGACGCGCTTGCGATCACTTGACTAATGAGGCATTCTTTATAGATTATATGCAAATAAAACAATCATAAAATTTTATTATTTAATAACTTTATTTACAAAAGTGCCCACATAGTTGGAATCAGCACAAGACACATTAATAAGTAGCAAGTAAAGTCGGTGGGACACAGAAAATACATATTTATAATAAATCTACTATAACTATTGGAGAATCTCTACTAATCCACAAGGAAGATTTTATCACAACAATATCCGTCAATGTTTACTTTTTTTACTAGAATCATCATTATCATCATTGCTTCCCTCATTTCCATTATCACCTGTGCTTGACATCTCAGTATGATTTCTCTTAATCTCTTTATATATTGGAACATACGTACGAAAACCTGAAACAGCCTGCTCCAACCGCTTTTTTCTATCATTTTCTGGGTTTGCATTTAACCACGAATTTACATTCTTTGAGTTTTGATTAATACTTCTATAATGACCATTTATTTGAGGCACATACGTCCATGCTGTTGTTACTTCGGCAACTTTTTCTATACTTTTGTTAGTTTCGGGGGATACGGTAGATGTTTTGACGATTTCATTTCTAAGCTTGACAATTAAAGTACTAGGTTCCGACTCTATATCAACACGTTCGCCAGAATTTCTTCGACTAATCTCTTTTTGTTGAGTATGTGACCTTCTCTGTAATTCAACATACTGATTTGGTACTTTCGCGTCTTGGGCATTAAATTGTAATACTTCTGTTGGAGCTGGCCAGGGAGATTCAGTTGTCATCTCAAAGAAAGGTAATGTGGTTGTTACTTTAGGAAGTGATGGTGCTTCTGATTTCACTTCCACGGGTATGTAGCCTGAACTGCCTGCATGGTAATCTTCGATTTGTGATGTTGAAAGCTCTATAGGAGCTTTTGTTGTGTATGGATTCGTTTGTGTCGTCGGTATTGTAGGATGTAGTTTATTCGTTTCATTTTTCATATCATTTTTTTCTTCAGGACTATAAACTTTAACGTGGACTATCATTTGAGTACCTGTTTCGGCTTGCGTGTTGTCCTTAATTTTATTTTCCTTGGGTTTTTCTGCTTTTGTTTGTTTGGATATTAGATTGGTTAAATATTTTGGCCTTTTGTACGGAGTGTATATTCTTCGAATTGCAACATTGGATTTTCTTTTAAATTGTATTAAAGGCCTTGACGTCGTAAGATATATATTATCCAAAGATTTGGTTGTCGTTGGCAGTTCTTTCTTAATAGGAAACAAATTGAGCATAACACTGAATGATTTTGTAGTGCTTACAGGTGGCGTTTCTGTTGGTCTTATCTCAGTAGAGCTCTGTAAAAAGGTATGACTACTTTTATCATTTTCTTCACATTTGTTACCAAGACAATTCCTTTTGTGGAATGGAATCTGTCGGAACATTGAATTTTTATTGATTGTGTTCAAAAGACTGAGCGTAGGTGAGAATCGCAGAAAATCATCAGCTAGCAGATTAACATCTCCAGGATTTTCGGGTTTGAAATTGAAGAGTGGATCTGCTTGATGATTATACTTGATGTTTTCCATATTATCAGAACCCGCTTGCTGCAAATCAAACTTCACATCAGTATCTGCGCTTTTATGTTCCAACATAGGTTCTACGTAGACCCCCGTGAAAGCTATCTGTGTGCTCTGAGTGGGCTTAGAATGCATATCTCCGACTTTTGCATTGATCGTTGTTTCCAAATATTTTATAATTTGTCGTATATTTTTTAATCTTTCTTCGTTTCGATATCTTTCAATCCAACCCTTTGATCCGTAAGTTTTACTAAATGGCAATGGAGTAGGACTTCTGTATTCAAAGAAAAATGGCCGTGGACTTGTCCTTCTGACGGCGTTCGGCTTATAAATTGGTTTTGATGTTGTCGGTTTTATAATTGTAATATTATAACTCTTTCGTCTGACAATAGGTGATGTTTCTAGTGTCGGATCAAAGTAGGTACTTTCTTGCAATGCATTTATGAGTAAAGGCATTCTTTCGTAGTAATCTTGGTCTAATCCAAAGTAGCTTCGATCGAGTCTATCGGCAAATGGTTGATCATTTTCGACGACATCCGTACGGTTCCCACCTTTCGTACTTTGTACTAAACTCCATTCTACCGCAATCGCGTATTCGTAGATTAGTAGAATTACCTGAAATTAAAATAAAAGCAGTCTTATTATGTGTATTACAGTACAGATAATTTTAAATTTTAATATTAGTCACAAATGATAAAGTAAGAATTAAAAAATATTTTTTTAATTAATTAAAGTTAATTACTTAGATGCGATGCTAATAAAGATAAGGTGCATCGTCCAATCTACACGAGCATAGTACCATTTTCTATTAGCATCCTGTATTTCTGTTAAGAAAGAAGTAAATTGGTCTACAGTTTGGTTACACTGTGCAGCTGTTTAATAAAATCAGTCTGATTAATTTTTATGAAGTAGAAACTAAATATATTGTAGAATTAAAGAAGAGTTTGACCTAGGCAGTCATACTTAGAACTGGAAGTGACTAGTCATCGCATTTTTTATTGTACATAAGTGGCATGCATGTTAAGACACAAAAAGTAAAAGACTAGTAAAATTACTTTTAATTGTAGATAAATTACGTTGTAAAATACTAATTAATATTTGGCAAATCGAAGATGTTGTTGTTGAAATTTATGTCGTAATCAGCATGATCGTCTTGTTTCCAGTCATTGTTTCGCTGAACTTCTAAATATAGTGGTCTCATAGAAGGCAACATTGATTTAGGAGATTCTATCGTCACTTTCTCTTCATTTTTTAACGAATCCCATGCATTTGATTGTTTTTCTTTTACTGTGACTATTTTAGTGGAGTTTTTATATTTATGGGATTGTATGGTACTGCTTTCTGTTTGTTTAACACCATATTCCTCTTGAAATTCTTCTTCGCCTACATTCTCGGCGCTTCGTTGTTCAGGACTAAGTTTTGTCTCAAGATGTTCTAATTTTGTGTCAGGTATGGAGCTCGTAATTTTAACAATATTTTTTAATAGATTGGAAAGCTTAGTTTTAGTTATAGAAGTATTACTCTCAACTGAATTTGCAACTTTTGACGTAGATTGTACACTTGATTTAAATTTATTTTCAGGATACGGCACTGATTGTTTAGGTTCTATGTTATATTTCCATTCTTTTGCAATCTTCTCATGAGGAAGATAAACCATATCAGTAATTTTTCTCATTGGAGATAAATCAAAGTTTTTAGGTTTTAAAGCTGGATGATAATTTAATGGATTTGGTTTCATAGATAATTTCTTGAAATTATTTTGCGTTTTGAATTCATTATCATTTGAGAACCTCATTCTTGTTTTAAGCAATTCCATACTATGAACATCAAGGTTTTCAAAACTATTAATAGTTTTAGATGTTGTGACGAAATCATCATATTCGTCTTCTCTGTACAAAGGTATGGTGGCATGCGAATGAGGTGATTTTATAGTGGTCGCGTCCGAATTTTTTTCATTGCTGTGTTCCTCGTTTGATGGATCAATGTATTTAATTGGTACAAACATAGTTGTACGCCTTTGTGGGCTTCTGGTAGTTTCCACATGTGTGTTATCAGTAGGTTTAACTATGAAATCATAATCTTCGGTATTTCTTTCATACACTTGAGCATTGGCTATTAATTTATTTGTAGTTATTGGCAGAGGAATTGTGCTTTCCTCAAAAGACTTATTCTCTATATAACTACTTTCCGTAGTTTTTAATGTATGGGTAGTTGTCGTACTCGCCGTATTACTTTCTACAGAACTTGTAGCAACACTTGCAGTTGTACTAGAAATTGCACTAGTACTTGTGCTTTTCGTGGTACTAGAGACGGTGATTGGAGTAGAACTTCTTGTAGTACTTTTTCTAATAAACTTTGTAACTTTTGGAGGAAGTGTAGTTGATATTGTAATTAACTTACGAATCATTTTCCGATTGGAACCGACTAATACCGATTTAGGCAATTCATTTATTCTTTCCTTTTTTGGTTGATGTACCGTCGTACGGGTGGGGAGCTGGCTGGTGGTGACTGGAGGATTAGTAGTAACTTTTGTTTTAGTGTCACACGAGTGCTTGCTTAGTTTATTACCAATCATATTTGGTATCATATCTTGTATACTCGATATTAATTTACTTAACAGTTGCCCTAACTTCTTTGGGCATTTGCAACTTACAATGCTTTCAGTATCTTCAATTTTAAATTCTTTTATATTTTTAATGGTTTCGAGTGGCCGTCTCAATTCTTGTATTTTTCTCATTTTTTCTTTCTTCATTGGGACAGTTTCTGCGACCATGGGACTTTCGGTATAATCGAAATCTTTTTTTTGGTTAGTGCCGACTTTATCATTGATCATTTTGTCAAAATAATTTAACATTCTTTGGTAATCTCTTATTTTCCTGACTTTTGTAAGATACTCCAAACGTTGCGTTGGGCTTTTCCAATAAACCAAAGGCGATGTTTTATAATCAATTGTGTAAAGTCTTGATGAAGGCATTTTTAACCAGTTCTTTGAATCAGAGAAAACATTTCTTGTAAATGTAGCTTCGGTTGAGTCTTTTCCTACATACGGAGGACTAGAACTTGAGTAGTCTTCAAGAATTTTCTCCAAGTATCTGTTTTTGTTCAGTGCTTTTAGTAATATTGGCAGTAGTTTAAGTGTTGTTCTATCGAAGTTTATTTTCTTGTTGAATTTGGAGCCGAGCGATGTGATGTCACTTTCATTCATTAGTCCAATCCAGTTAGACTTTACTGAGACTTTTTTATTTGTATTTGACTCTGAGTGTATGCTATATTCATAGACCAGTATGACACTCTGAAAATAGAAAAGAATTTCAATTAGCATTGGTAATCAGTAATGTTGCTTTAGAACAATAGATGATAGCGTTTTATGGATTATTTTTTAAAGCTATTGAAATAAATACTTTCACGAAGCTCTAGCGTCCAACAAACACTAAACTCTTGAATCCTGATATAGCTACTGATTAGACTTTATTATAACAATCATAAGTGGTGACAATCTAGCGAGACCATCGGACTACCATCGAGTTCAAATCCAATCTTTGTATTTCAAAATCGTGTGCGTAATAATTATCACTTGATAAAACGATGAAGGAACATATTGTGAAACACTGCAAGTCTCTCGACTTTTTTCAGGCCAGTGAGCTAGCCTGGCCCCTCTCGATCAAGAAGAGGTACATTAAATGGGTGACGTATCAAATGCTTTGTCAATCCGATTTTTCAAAGATATAAAAAAAATGTGATGGAATAGTTTCTGGGTTGTTTAAGTATATTATGACACACAATATTATTATAATGTTAGTAACTTACCTTTTTTTATTAGTTGCATTAAGATACACATTGACAATCGGATTCAATTACAGTGGGTTCTTCATCTATATTTGTTAGCCACAATAATATATATTAGTTATTTAATAGATAGTAGTGATCCGCCGGCATGTCTACATAACAACATACGAATGGGTTGGCACGACCGGGAAGATACCTACTTCCTTCCCACAAAATATCGACGTTGATTTGCAGTATGGATACTGTTCACTGTTTCACTTCGACATAGAGGCCTACATCCAGCAGTGGACGAATGCGTGCTGATAATGATGATGATAATACATACTGTTGCGTCTCGCCCGGTGAGTATAGAGTACCTGAGGTCCAATTTTTACAAGCATTTAGCATACTACGAGGGGTTAACAAAAGTACTAGTAATGTGCGACCCACATTGCGAGAAAGCCTTTTATCTCTAAAATACGTAATAAAATCCTTCCTTCCCCTTTCCCACCCTTTACCTTTTCTTCGCATTGCAAGTCTATGGGTAACGGTTGCTATTAACCATAAGGTGCGTCCTGGTCCACTCACTCGTCTGCCACAATAACTTAATTGTAAAAAAATACGAAGGTCTTGAATGTTTGCGAGATGACCTATTGAAAAAATACTTAACCTGAATGTATACATATCTATCTTTACATATAATAAAAGTGTTGGTAACTAGCCGATATCTGTATGTTATAGATATTCAAGATAAATTAAATTAATGGGGTCGTTATTAAAGTAACTAAAAAGCATTTATTTTTTATATTTTGACTGTCGATCTGAATGTTTGTATGGCCATCATGCTAAAAAATTGGTGATTGTTTCATGTTATACGGCTCCAGGCTCTCCTATTTAATTGTCTGCATACATACATACCATCACGCCTGTATTTCCGAAGGGTTAGGCAGAGGTGTACTAATGAACACCCACATATCGCCGGTATGCTTAGGTACCATGTAATAGGGGGTGAGCCTATTGCCATTAACCGGGCACAAATCCAGACTATCCGAGCTAATGAGAATTTCAAGAAAAACCCAATAACACTTTGTTCGACCTGGGGATCAAACCCAGGACCTCTAGCTTAGCAGACGCGCTTAGGACCGCAAGACTAATGAGGCAGCCTGTTTTAAAATCATTTCACAGATTAAGTTTCACAGTTTCTTGGTAATTTATGTAATAAAAACAATTATAAAGTAACGCAAAACTTGGATATTTGTTTAGTTAATAAATACACTAATGACAGAAAATGACATTAACTGCCACTTAATGTAAATAAAGAAAGACTTACTGCCGTTTATAAGAGATGTATCTAATAATTAAAACATCATCATATTTTAATTGGCCCATCTAACTCCATCTTTATAGACGTAGATTTAAATCTGCATGATATTGTATTGAGTAAACAATTATGTAGGTATGTATTTATTACATAATATAAACATGGTAAAACTTACGCGAATATTAGACATTAAAATAAAACTACTTTTGACGGATTTTATAACGTTACATTGTTATTATTATATAATTAATGCCCCAATAATCTAGTGGTTCCAAGTGGTGCGACTGCTACGATGCAGGTCCTGGATATGATTCAGTGGATGGATTGATAAAGTGTTATTAAGTTTTGATATGAAATTCTAAGTCGCAGTCTAGATTAATTTGTGCCCGGTTAATGGCAAGATCCTCAACAAGTTGAACCCCGAGCGGGCCCTAATTTTTTTACAGTTGGTAGGTACTCGTATAAGCAAGGAGTTACAGTCCAACTTTGTTCGTCAATGCTTACTTCATGTTGAAAATTGGTCTTTAAATTACCCTAACAGAAAAACCTTTTACATAAACACTAGACTATATCGCAAATCTCCGCGCGCCACTCTGTGCCTATGTGAAAGAAGAAAGCAGAAAGTTTACACATTGCGCTCATAATGTAAATATGTAAATGTTTTCAGCTCGTGGACTATTTAAATTGTATGTTCTTTCCATTATATGTGTGGATTGTTGTGCTATATTAGTGCTTACCACGCAAGCAAGAGTGTGAGCGAAGAGTGATTTGTGGTTTCTTCATTGATTTGAAATTATTGGCAATAGGCTCGCCCTCTGTTACATGGGATATAAACATACCGACGAGCGTTGGTGTACATTATTACACCTCTATCAAACCTATCGGGGAATACAGGCGTGGTGGTATGTTATGATATTAGACAATTATGAGTATATGTCTTTAACTGACATCTCACGGCTATCTAATCGGCATCTCCAAAGAGTTAGAAAAACAGAGGTGTACTCCCTATTTCGACAATATATTGTAGGTACTATGTTGACCTATGTGTACTATAAAGGGAGTGGGCTTATTGCTTATAGGCAGAAATTTCGAACTCCGCGTTGCTACTGAAATTTCATATATGTATTTATGATATATGAAATTTATTATCCATTCCTTAACCTGGGAACTGAACTCAGCACAACTCACGCTTAGCTGCCGCTACAACAATAGGTAGTTATTAACTATTTGGTAGTTCATCGGATTGGACAACCTTTTTTATTGGGCTGAGTGGTTCTATTAATGGAAATGCTGCTGATTTATTTAATTAGGATAAGAATGATAACTAAGGTTAAGAATTAAATTTGATCTTGAACTTGATACTATCTTAAGTATAACATTAGAATCAAAACCACAAATATTAATTTCCTAAAGTCATTCTCAACACATTTACCAACAAATCCAACGGCGCGGTTCAAAATTGCTCTTGAAGCATAGAGGCGTATCAAAGAGGTTGTTAAAAATGTATTTTGTGAAAACATTGCAGGTATAGATTCAAAATTTTTTTTTTATAGTTTCTTTGCGCATCACGAAAGATGCGCGTGCAGCCAAAACGGAAACGTATAGCTAATCAGTGGACAGTGTTTTAATACCTGTTTACAAAATACAAAGTGGATAAAAAAAACAAATGCAATTATGTACACAAACGACAACATGCTTCGAATATTAGTGGATTCGTGACAAATGACGTCATAGTGAAATGTACCGGCCATTGTCTTCAGTTATGTTATGACGAAGATTTAGGGGTCGAGACACTTGAAATATTGGAGGAACCTTAAGACTAGAACATGCATAGTAATAATTATTGATTATCATCAATATTACTTTAAGATAATTAAGTAATTACTAAATAAACTGCAGAGCTACTTTAAGATACTTGCCCAATACTTAAGTAGAGCATACTTTTGAAAGTTTATAAAAATCATATTATGTCGTAGGCAGATTCAGAGAAAAAATAAAGTATGACCTTATGCTTTTGTATATCAAAGTTGTACTGAATTTTAACATTATAGATCGTACACTTCTCTCATCCCTGAATATGACCCTAAAACGGCTGCTCCATGTCAATCTGTATATTATATCCAGTTTAAGCTGATCTCGCATTGTATAAGCTTTCCACACTGTAAAAGGCCAGTGTAAACTGGATTTCTATAGCTTGATGTGTAGCCGTACGTACCTATTAGCTAGTTTAATTATTGAAATAATGGACTATTGGAATACTGAAACATAAATGAGTTTTATGAAAAATCAAAATTCGAGTCAAAGTCAAAAAACAAAGTTGGACGGAAGTTGTCAAACGGGTAGATTCCGATGGCAGCAGTTTCATAACATACCATCACGCCTGTATTCCTCGAAGGGTTAGGCAGAGGTTTACTCACAGGTGTAAACTCACAGGTCGCTGGTATGTTTAGGTGCCAAGTTAGTAATAGGGGCGACCCTATTGCCATTAACCGGGCATAAACCCAAACTCCGAGCTGCTACTGAGAATGCTGCCTATAGAAAAATCCACTTTGCTTGACCCGGGAATCAAAGCTGTCGCGGTTGGGACCACTAGACTAATGAGGCAGTCTGATCTATTTTCAGCTTCGTTAACGATTAAAAGTAGACATCTATCAGTTACAATGCTAAATACAACAAATTTTATATTTAAACGGCTTCCGACCAATGATTGGCACTGGTTTATGTTTGTATAATTTAACTATGTGTTTGTCAATATGTTTGTAAACAAGCAAATGTTTACAAAAATTGACATTTTTGCCACGGCAATTCTTCACTGATATTAAACAAGCCTACTTTCAGTTACAACAGAAATAAATCGGTCTGAAATGTGTAACTTTTATTTATGATACAACTCGGCTAACTCAATAGACTCGACTTTTATCTCAGCAAAGCCATTTACAACCCCTGGTTGCATTGTATCTGTATATATCTTGTAGTGCAGGGTTAATTTTATATAATACATATTTAAATGTAGTCATTGTCAGCACTAAAAGGTACTCCTGTCGTTATTATAAGTAGGTACTACCTATCTATTTAGGCTATTGCTGCGAAATATATTATATATAAGTATGTAGTTTCAAAATCAAGTAAGAAATTGTATCGTCATATAAAAGTTAAACTCTTCGACTAACTTAAGAAACAACATTAAGGTCCTTACATCCAAAAATTGAAGAGGTATAAAGCCTCCAAAAAGTATAATCGCTTAACTTTAAAACACATCATTTTTTTTCAAACACACACGCACAAATTTTGATTAACACAAGTATTTTAATCACAACATGTACAAAGCACAAAAAACTAGTATGCCAAGAAAAATTAAAACAAAAATCCCACTCACAACAACAACGGTAACTGTGATCGCTGTAGATATGGCTGCGCAAGCGCATCCTTGCCTTATTTGCCGCTTCCTCGACGAGCGCAGGAATTCCTCGGTCCGCGCATCTATAGTCCTGTACAACCCAAACTGTCGGATACGGGACCCGCTGGACGCCACGGAGCCCTCACTGGACATGTTACCGACACATCACTACTACACAAATGGTTTGTTTTGTTACAACGCGCACATCGGGCGCGTCCGCACTAGAAAATGTGACGGATTCTTTGTGCAGCGATAATGTGTTTTCCTTTGAGATCGTAGGGTTGGGTTGGAGCTTTCGCTTTAGTATCGATATTGTAGTGCTCTTAAGAATAAGGCTAGCATTTTAAAGGCTCTTGATCATTATGCCTTACATTAATTATTGTAAGAACGGTTCAATTAATTTTTGATAGGTAAAAAAAACAGTCCATATTTTTGGGACTATTTGCCTACTATAAAAATTTGAAATCAAAACTGCACTGGGTTTTGATCAAATTTGCTCCTTTATGCTCAATTGCAGAAAAAAATTCTTTGTTAAAGAAACTTTGTAAAAGAGCATAAATGAGCAAATATGAAATTGAAGTAAATGAAAAGGAGACCTTCTTTTCATTTATTAATTTACACTTTGCTGCTGAAAAAAACTTATTATGACGATTTCAAAAATATCGATAAATTCATCCCATCACTAGCCAGCACGATGCGCGAGCGCAAGGCACTGGAGCGTGCCGGCCACCGCTCGCATACGACCGAATATTCGTAACACCAGTGAAAATCAAAATTATATGTGTAATTTATTCACATCACTACGTATGCTCTCAGCAGTTACATTGTAAGGTTATTAAAGAAGCAATTTTTGTTTATTTTATGTGTACTAATCTCATAAATTGCTCGGCTCATTTGTGTAATGGTGTAGAGAGTGTCGTATTGCTGTAGCTATGTCTGTTGCGTCATTGTGACCGGACTTCCACTGTCGGTCATTACAAACATTTAGGTATGTGGCAAAGCTTAGGTACTGATTTCTTTTAAACATTACATACCTTTCATTAATTCCAGGAAGGGTAAGGCAGAGGTGTACTAATGTACACCCAGACTACGCCGGTATATTCCCGAACCGGGAACAAATTAAGCGGGCACAAATCCAGACTCCGAGCTACTGATAATATTACAGAAAAACTCAATAACACTTTGCTCTACCTAGGATTGAACTCTGGACCTCTAGCGTAGCGTAGTCGCGATTAGGACCACTAGACTAATGAGACAGTCAGTTATTTAAATTATTTAAAACATTAAATTATTATGTTTATAAACATTATCTTAAAAATATAGGTATTCCTTTCGGCATAACAAACTAAATTTTGCAAGTTTAAATTGAATATGACTTAAGGGCGCGAGCATAAATTTCAATTCATTATAAAGCGGCGGGCGGTAGCGTAATGGCTAGGGCATCGGACTTGCGATGATGTGGTTGCCGGTTCGAAACTCAACTACTGACGTAAACCCACTCGTAATACAAGCATTTAGCTTAGCACGAGGAGATAATACTCGTAAGATTACTAGTAATGTGCGACCCACATTGCTGGTAAGTTTTTTTTTAACAAATACAAACTCCGCTACTACTGAGAATAGTGAGAATTTGCCGACTCGAAAACCTAATCTACCGGCCGGAGAATGAAACCCGGGTCTACACATTTTGTATCATTAATCACCACTATAGTGATACGTCTACAGAATTTAGTTTTCTCCAACCCTTGTAACAGAGGCAAATTTGTATTATTTTTATCTATAACCTAATGGTCTTCACAGCATCCTTTGTATAGGTTTGTATATGTTCACTGCACTAATATGTGTAGGTTTATATTCACTTTAAATTATGGCACGGAGATTCTATCGGACACTTACATGATGTAGATACTAATTAAGGTGTGAATTATACTTCCATTCACTTTAATCAATTAATCTTATTTACTCTTAGGCGAGAATATACGATGCAAAGCCATTAGCCCCAGTTCTGTGTATTTTGCTTGTCAAACTACTAGAGGAGGTCATTATATTATCATGTAGGTAGGATATTCTTTTAGTGAGTAATCAAATTGATTCGCCCAACACCTGTCTATCCATGACCTTTAATACACAGAATTTAAAAGTACCAATATAAACGTATTACGACTTCTATATCATCATATTGGTGATTTTTGGTTAGGTGATATATAGGGTAGACGCCTTAAAACGTAGTTTTAATTCAATTTCTAATTTTCATGTAAGCTTAACATCGAAAATCAGTATGACAGCCCAGCATGTATCGCTAGTTTAAGTGTACATGCACTAGATAACTATCTTGATACGGCATGATGATACGAAATGAGCGCCACTTCGTTGAGCGCAGCCCGCCACGTATTGATACCAATTTTAATTGCTCCTTCATGGATATCATACATTATTATAGAGTTTCATTTTACTTAACGCTCTGTTCCCTCACGGGATGTGCAGATATTATAACGGTTCCTTCTTTATTTTTCTCTCACTGAATAGTCGAAACGCTATTCATTTTTATTATATTTAATAAATGTTCCATTTAGAAATCTGGGCCTGTTTTAAAATCGGAATTAAACTTACTTTGTCGAGTGTCGTCGAAGTATTTACTAGTTACTTAGTATTGATGAAAAGTTTTGTTGTTGTATTCTTTAAATAATCTTAAGTTTGTCAACTTAAATTAAATATTAATATTCTTCTTTTGAGAAGAGAAATAATGTCTTCAAGTTTTCGAGGTCATAGTAAAAAGCGGTAGCTTATAATCATCAGGTAACCGACTGCATAAGCAACCTCCTTTTTACATAATTCATCTCTTTATCTTGACAATCTTATCTATTTCTTTTCAACAACTTTACTGCATTGTCAATTTTTAATCTTACAGTCCAATCTTCATTGTAAGATTTTAATTTCTTCTATATTATATTATATTAATTTGTGGCACAAATCTCTTGTAGATTTCCGAGGCGCACGCATAAATTTTCGTTGCTACAAAATTAGAATCAGTTTTTTGTCCGTATTATAAATATACAAGAATTTTATTATTCTAGTTTTAATGAACTTTCTAATCCACACAAGCGTCGATAACTTGAAAATGATGAGTCGGGTGTATCTAATTACGTGTATGTATCGGATTTATTACGACTGAGCGTGATAAATTGTTACTTTTTCACTCTCTCCGAGGAAACTAATATTGTATATTACAAACATTAGTGTATTGTGTACGGAAATTTAAACAAAAGTAGACAATATTGTTGTGGAAAAGTATGCAATTAAGGTGATTGGAGTTCTTTTAACTGCTTTCTTGATGATTGTATTCATTGGCCATCTATGAACGGGATGGATTTAATCTCTGTCATTTAGAGTTGAGCTCAACAAACTCTTAGGCTTGTTTCACACGTACCATTACCGCACCAAAACGTCGCGTCAAAATGTGGTCAAGCTGTGGTTTATGTGAATGATGTTGCTGCGACTTCTTGTGGTTGCGTTGTGGTACTTACAAAATGTCGAAGTAAATGTGTTGCTAGTTCGCAGTTTTGTTGGTGGTTGCGACGTGCGTGGCTGCGATGTGGTCGGTATCACACACAGTGACGACAAAATATGGTCCATGTTAATTGAATTATTTATTTTCATACAAATAAGTGCCCACCCACGTGTTGTGGTTGTGAGTACGTGTGAAAAAAGCAGTAATCATGCTAAATGTCGAAACAATGTAAATAGGTAATACATTACGGTGTCTTACGTCTAAAACTAATAATAATCTGGTTTAGCCTGTATATTATATTAATCTGTATATTATAGTTTGCCTGTATACTTGATATTTTATATAAGTACAGTATCAAATATTTTAGTATAATTTTATAAATGTCATTTTTGGCTTTC
The DNA here is from genome assembly GCA_958496365.1 of Subacronicta megacephala. Lineage (NCBI taxonomy): Eukaryota > Metazoa > Arthropoda > Insecta > Lepidoptera > Noctuidae > Subacronicta > Subacronicta megacephala. The sequence continues at coordinate 15,275,971 of OY292518.1, forward strand.
AAAAGTTTCATAAGTTCCACCTACCATGGACCACCTAGTGAAAATGTGATAATTATGATGGACAATTTACCTATCTAAATATCAAAAATATTAACATTTAACGATTCGACTCAACGAATTTCGATCTAATATGATCTATGTTGGTACTTATTTTAATTCTCAGATCGATAGGTTTGTAACAGTCCAATCCATCAAGCTGTCGTTATTTTTTCCACTATTTTCACTTAGGAACAGCATAAAATTCCTTAGTCCAGTCATTCATTAACGCCGATGATAATTAATTAGTGCGTCACTGAACTTCGCGCTTCAACGGTCTGTGCACTGATTTATAAGAAAAAAAATATGTTTGGAAAATGAAACTTAGTTTGAATAGTAGGTATACTGAAATAACGATAATTGATAACACACGCTACATAGTTCAATCTAAGAATAAATGTAAAGCTACTTGGGATATTATCAAAAAGAATACCATGAACAATGATTATGAATCTGAAATTAATAATATTACAATTGACCAGTGCACACACACAAATCCAGATAAGATAGCTAGTTACTTTAATGACTTCTTCATAAGTTTGACAAACAAAACTGATGACTCTAGCTCGAATGCAAATATTGACTATAAACAAACTATCTCTGACGTATCCAATAGCATCTACCTAACCCCGAGTGATACCCTTTCTGTATATAAAATCATAAATTCTCTAAATTCTACTAATTCAACTGGTTATGATGACATTAATACAAAAATTCTGAAACGTTGCGCTCATTTGATAGCTTTCCCCATTAGCCATATTATTAATCTGTCATTTACCCAAGGCATATTTCCTACAAAATTAAAATGTTCTATTGTAAAACCATTATACAAACAAGGGGACAAATATGATATGAGTAATTATCGCCCTATTACTCTAATACCAACTATTTCAAAAAATTTTGAAAGGGTTATGTACAACAAACTAAACTCCTTTGTAACAACTCATGAAATACTAAAAAAATATCAATTTGGCTTTAGAAAAAACAAGTCTACAACCCTGGCGTGTTTTACTCTTATGAAACTTGTAACTTCCAGTCTTAATAAAAGAAAGCCTATACTGTCTATATTTTTAGATATGTCAAAAGCGTTTGACTTTGTGAATCACAAATTGCTTCTTTACAAACTAAATCGCTATGGTATAAGGGGTAATGCATTAAATTGGATGGAAAGTTACTTAACTAATCGTCTTCAATGCGTAGAGATAACCAGTAATACAGAATCTGAAAAAACGGTACACAAATCTTCATACAGGCAAAATCGTAGCGGCGTGCCTCAAGGCAGCATATAAGGACCGTTTTTGTTCTTGCTGTACATCAACGACTTACCCAATATTACCACCCATAATTGCATACTATACGCTGATGATACCACACTCAGTATTGATCTTACCGATAATAATATCACAAAATACCAAGACGAAGTTAATAACACATTAATCGCACTAATAAAATGGTTACAAGATAACAATCTGCACGCAAACATCAGCAAAACAAAAATGATAAAGTTTCAATGTTACAACAGCAAACGAACCCAACTAGGAATAAAATATAAAAATGATACAGTTGAAGAAGTAGATAGTGTCAAATTTTGAGGAATAAGAATCGATAAACATTGTAACTGGAAGGCACACATAGATGAATTGTGTGCAAAGGTACAAAGATTTGTTTTTGCTCTGAGTAGAATAACTCGTGTAGCTGGTACAGATGCTGCATTACTTGCGTATCATGGATATGTTTCTTCTATACTACGCTATTGCATTATAATATGGGGTAATTCTGTGGACGTTATTATGGTTTTTCGAGCCCAAAAAAAATTTATTCGAGTAATTAGTAAAGCCCATATATTAGATAGCTGTGTCCCTCTATTTAAGAAATTCAAAATACTACCTCTTCCAGCCCTGTACATATTTGAAATTTGTATCTTTGTACATAAAAATATTAATTTATTTGAGAAGCATAATGATACTGTAATTAGAAAGAGTCGCAATGTTCATAAATTATGTGTACCTTCACAGAGAATTTCTTTGTTCTCTAACAATGTATTTTGTATGGCAATACGTGTGTATAATAAAGTACCTGATGTTTTTAAGAAATCTAATTTTAGGACATTTAAAATCAATCTATTTAATTTTCTACTTGACAAATGCTATTATTCAATTGACGACTTCTTAAAGGATAAATTTGATGTTAAATTGAAATTAGACCTCAATGCCAATGCCAATGAGAACTCAAACACTGTTCCTTACTCTAGTACTTAATGATTATTATTATTTCATTTCTTCCAATTATTTTATAGTTCTTGTATTTCATGTAAATGTAAAGATGACAATTTCTTTTGTTTGACATTTTGCAAAGATTTGTGCGCCGGAAACGGCAGAATATTTTGGACATCATAAACTGTAACAACCTGTGACTACAATATTCTCACAAATAAACGTATTATTTATTTATTTATATTTATATATCGTTATTTTAAAAGACTGAAAAAAATATACTTTTGTACTCTTCCCTTTTGACAATACAGGCGTGAGGGTATATATGCATTTTAAATGAAACGAAAAATAATATTTAATTTTTTATTTAAAAAATATTTTACAATCTTAAACGTAGAATTAGTTAAAGGCAGTGATTCCGCGTTTGATTTTTGAGTATTACCGTTACATATATATAACTAGTTACTAATATATAAACAAACATTATTAACAAACAAAAAATATTATAGTATATTGCGACTGGTAGGTACGTAGTACCCGTTTGGTATCACAATTTATATGGCAACTTATTTAAGAAGTACCTAATTGCACCAAAATTATAGATAATAGATTTACTAGATTGCACGCCATTGAAATATATTTATAATAGGTTAACGAGATTGCACGCACTTGATTAATGTTAAAATGAACATAATATTTGACATAAATCAAGTTCTCATAAGAAAAATAGCAGCTCGTGAAAACATAATTATGTGATACAATCAGAATCCACAAAGACGATTTATTTTGTAACATACACCTAATTAGGAGGCAAAATTCCAATATCAGGTCGTCACAAAAAAAAAATATTTAAGAAAAAAAATAATCACACGTTCTCTAACTTGGAATCATAATAATATCCAGGACTAAATACTCAATACATTTATTGCACTCCACAATGTTAAAAGCTGTTATACAGTAATAGTACCAATCGTGGACCCTTTTGAGCACAGACCTAGCTTTACCTACTGTCTATTAATTTTCAATGTTGATTTATAATTTTGGTGAATCAGGTTCCTAGTTATCTACACTAAATTAGAACACGAATGGTACCAATGGTCGATCGTAGAAATATCCTTTATCTTCGATAAAAGGAGGTCGGGTTGTGAAAGGTATTCTGGTCGTAGATGGGATGTATATTGGGGGTCTGGTCGTTGAAGGAGGAATGTAAGGTGCCCTAGTTGTTGGAGGAGGTATGTACACTGGTGGCCTAGTTGTTGGAGGAGGTATGTACACTGGTGGCCTAGTCGTTGAAGGAGGAATGTACACTGGTCTATTTGTTGTAGAAGATATGTAAACCGGTGGCCTTGTCGTTGAAGGAGGAATATAGACTGGCGGTCTCGTTGGGGGACTGGGTGTTGGGAACGGAAACGGTATCTTAGGTTTAGGATAGTCGTAACCAGTGGTTTTGAATGGTGGCGGTGTTACTGGTGGAGGTGGTCTAGTTGGGGGTGGCGGCGGAGGTGTTGGTGGTCTGGTTGGAGGTGGAGGTGGTAAGTATGTGGAAGGTTTTGGTGGTGGAGGAGGTGGAGGTGGCGGTCTTGTAGGCGGAGGCGTCGGTGGCCTTGTTGGTGGTGGAGGTGGCAGGTACGTAGAGGGTCTTGGGGGTGGCGGCGGAGGCGTGGGTGGTCTAGTTGGGGGTGGAGGTGGTAAATAAGTAGATGGTACTCTAGTTATTGGTGGGGGTGGGGGTCTCGTTGGTGGACGCGTTGGCGGTGGGGGTGGTAAATAACTTGATGGCCTTGGTGGTGGAGGCGGAGGTGGTGGTGGTGGAGGTCTGGTAGGTGGTGGCGGCGGTAGGTATGTAGCCGGCGTTCTATAAGTTGGCGGTCTGGTTGGCGTTGGTGGTGGCGGTGGTCTTCTTGTGGTAGTGGGCTGGATGAAAACTGGTATGTCTATTCTCGGCGTTGTGGGCTGAGTTACAGGTGGGATATAAGGTCTCCTCGTAGTAGTTGGATAAGTAAATGATACTGCTGGCGTAGGGTAGGAATATCCAGTCGTTCTGAAGTTGTCATAGATGGTGCTGTATGTTGGCGGGGCTCTGGTTGTCGATGGAGGAGGTGGTCTTGTTGGGGGAGGTGGCGGTCTTCTAGTTGTCGGGGGTGGTGGTGGACGTCTAGTTGTTGGTGGAGGGGTAGGAGGCCTTGTTGGAGGCGGGGGTGGTAAGTATGTCGGTGGCCTTGTCGGTGGTGGCGGGGGTAAATAAGTTGAAGGTCTTGGTGGTGGCGGTGGGGGTCTAGTTGGGGGTGGTGTTGGTGGCCTCGTTGGAGGTGGAGGGGGTAAATAAGTTGATGGTCTTGGTGGTGGAGGTGGAGGTGGTGGTGGTGGAGGTCTGGTAGGTGGTGGCGGTGGTAGGTACGTAGACGGCGTTCTATAAGTTGGCGGTCTGGTTGGAGGTGGCGTTGGCGGTGGCGGTGGTCTTCTTGTGGTAGTGGGCTGAATAAAAACTGGTATGTCTATTCTCGGCGTTGTGGGCTGCGTTACGGGTGGGATATAAGGTCTCCTCGTAGTAGTTGGATAAGTAAATGATACTGCTGGCGTAGGGTAGGAATAGCCAGTCGTTCTGAAGTTGTCATAGATGGTGCTGTATGTTGGTGGGGCTCTGGTTGTCAACGGAGGAGGTGGTCTTGTTGGGGGAGGTGGCGGTCTTCTCGTTGTCGGGGGTGGTGGTGGACGTCTGGTTGTTGGTGGAGGGGTAGGGGGCCTTGTTGGAGGTGGGGGTGGTAAGTATGTCGGTGGCCTTGTCGGTGGTGGTGGAGGTAAATAAGTTGATGGTCTTGGTGGTGGCGGTGGAGGTCTAGTTGGGAGAGGGAATGGTATACGTGGTGTTTCGTAAATATAGCCTGTAGTTCGAGGCTGGTAAGTCGGTGGTGGTGCTGGAGGTCTTGTTGGTGGCGGCGGTGGCGGTGGAGGTGGTCTGGTTGGTGGTGGGGGAGGTGGAGGAGGACGCCTGGTTGGTGGTGGGGGAGGCGGGGTTGGTGGCCTTGTTGGAGGCGGAGGTGGTGGAGTTCTTGGTGGTGGCGGTGGTGGAGGAGGCGTTCTTGTTGGAGGCGGGAACGGTATACGAGGAGTTTCGTACACATACCCTGTTGATTGAGTTATTGGAGGTCGAGTTGGAGGAGGTGGTGGTGGAGTTCTAGGCGGTGTTGGTGGGGGAGGTGGCCTGGTCGGTGGTGGCGGCGGAGGAGGGGGTCTTGTCGGAGGCCGTGTTGGTGGCGGTGGAGGCCTTGTAGGGGGTGGCGGTGGCGGCGTAGGCCTCCTCGTACTAGGTATTTCGAATGGTATAAGCGGAGATTCATACAGGTATCCTGTTGTTTCAGTTATTGGCGGCCTTGTCGGCGGTGGTAGAGGAGGCCTTGTTGGCGGTGGTGGAGGAGGAGGAGGGGGTCGAGTTGGCGGCGGCGGCGGCGGGAAGGGAATCTTCGGCTTCGGGTAGAAGTACCCGTCCTCGTCGAGATTGGCGGAGATGGGGGCTCCAATCACCGCATAGTTCTGGCTCGAGCCGAAGTCGATGGCCCGCTCCAGTCGCTCTGCCTTGCAGGTGTGGTAAACTGCAAGGAGCACCACTGCCAGGTGCAGTGACAGCCTCTGGAATGAAAGAAAGAAATAAGGTTAGACACGAATATTTTATTTTTGGACTTCGTAAATATGATCATATTTCCCTATACCGTGCACAGCTTAAGTAGCTGCCTATCCGCCAAAGAAGATCCCTCAGATCTCTCTGCATGCTCTTCACTATTATGAACGATCCATGTGCTCCTGATTATTTTAAAATGTATTTTCAACTAATGGGCAGTTCTCACAATCTCAACCTTCGCGCGTCTGAATATTTGCTACTTCAAGTACCTTCTCACCGAACAGGTTTTATTTCTAATTCCTTCGCTGTTTCAGTAATCAAGCTCTGAAATGTGCTACCTCTTGACATAAAGAAATCTACGAGTAAATTCTCATTTAAACGTAAAGTTCGGGAATTCTACCTCAAATCGCTGAGCCCCTAATTTCTTTAAGATGACTATCATTGCAGTAAGTAAGACCATGGTTCTCATCAGGCTGATACATAATTATATATCTATAATTATGTATTATTTTGTACCAGTATAGACTAGCCATGAATTGTGCGGAAAACCTTTACAATGAGAGGTCAGTCTAAACTGGTTTTCCATAGCTTGATGTTTAGCCGTATGTGCATTCTAGAAGATAACTTCATCATAATAATTATCGATTTTTTGCATCAACAATATACCTACAAACTATTATTAAATAAATATTATTCACTATTTATTTAATAATTATCAGGACTATTTTATAGATTAATCTCAGAACGGTTATGTAAATCTTCGTGTCATAGTCGAAGTTACTAAACATTTGACATCGAGGAACTTTCATGACCTGTGGTGGTCACCTGCACTTAACATGGTGCATATTAATACAAATTTCATTTTGCAACGTATAATGTAATTAAATTAAATGTTAATCTTATGCATCCTTCTATTGATAACGTGCCTTAAAATTTAAATCTAGTTTTATGTCTGAATAAGTTCAAGGGCAAAGATTTTCTTTATTTCGTCATCCTACTAATTTACTTGTTCCTTTCATTCTTACTATATCAGAGCCTTGCTCTAAATTGTGGAAAAGTTCCATGTTCAAAACTGCAACCTTCTCCCTTTTTATCATTTTAATAAAAAAATATATATTTATTATATATTTGAAAATCAAATTTCTGCATAAAGCTTATGGTGTGCCATAACCATTTTACTTAACTCTTTCATCTATGTTTCTTTTATAATGATGTATATTTTTAATGAAAATTGGAAGCTTCTTCAGTTCAGCTTCTGAACTATTCAACTTATAACAGGAAAACCATACTGGGTTATTGTTATTGTATTTTTTTCGACCGCAAAATAACAAAAATATAATCATTTGAATAAATTATTGCAGTGTATCGCCTGCAGAAGGTTAAGCTATTCAAATGACACAAATTTATACTCAAATGCTTTGGTCAAGAGTATTTTAAACGAAATCATTTTAGTAAATATTGTTTGCAGGTATAATCAAAGTTACCTAGAAGCCATTGCCACAATAGACATAATTTATTTTGATAAAGATCCATACATTTAGCCAAAGTAGTACAAGAAGCCGAGGGATATTTACGCCATCTATTGTAATTTTCCGAAAGTTATAATACCTACATTCCCTTTTAAATAGCTAAGAAATTTTACTAAATGAACAGTTGAATTTAACGGAACATTATTCTTAATCTTTTACGGTATTATTCATAATAATATAATCGCCTAGAAAATGTGTTTTGTTTTGAATTTTGTGTCAGGGAAAATAATACAAAACACATTATAGTCGAAGGCAATTTGTTGGACGTTTATTATAATTATATTGTTAATGAAATGAGACGGTTAGTTTTTTGTTTCTAATTTAATATCTAGATAGTTCCTAATCGTAGTATCGTATATAGATGACTCTAGTAGGCCATTCAAATTAGACGAAAGTTCAAATTGTATAACTTTATGTGTTATAGCTTTCCACCTTCGGCTTCGGGCGCGTAGACTATAAAGTTTCTTTTAATTTTACGGGATAATAATAATATACCTATAGAGTATGTCACTTAGAAATATTGTAGCTTATTATAGATTTTTTTTAATTGGTGTAGTAGATCCAGAGATTACCACCTACAACTTATCTAAAACTAAACTAAAACTCACAAACTTTACTTCTTTATACTATAACTAGCTTTCCGCCCGCAGCTTCGCTCGCGTGGGCAACACGATTTTGACTATTTTTTTTTTATATTTCTGGCGGGATATTACAAATTATCTAAAATTGAGGCCAAATAATTTGTTCCACTATATTATTTTATTGAAATATAAAAATAACATGTAAATTTCTTATTAATCCATTCATGTCCTTTTAGCTATTGCGATGGTCTATCATTCTGGAGGCCTCGTAGGGTTGATTTTTATGAAGGTATAAATAGTGGAAGATCACTTTGCTCTCAAGACTTAAAATTGCACTTCTTTCTATACCACATTTATGGCTTTTCTATCTGGTATCAAAATGACCAGACTGCTAAATACTGATTCAGTAGCAGGCAAGGTAGAATTTCTTCTCTTTCTTTCTTCTTAAATCAATGCCTGCCACCCTTAATGACTCACCCTGAAATTTATTAATAGTAATTGCAAAGCTAAGATCATAAGGGGGAAACGTAATTGTTCTTAAAAACATAGTTGGAGGGTAGAAAAGGTATTCGAGGTATGAAAAATTAATCCCCTCAAGCCAGTATCCAGTAATCACAGTGAACTTTTTAATATTTTTGTGCACTGCTGATTAATACTCTCAGTCTAGTTCCGTTACATAGCTTAAATGGTATAAGGAGACGCAGCAGAATTACAGGTGTCCCAAGGAGGTTTAACACTGTTAAGGAACTCTACAGGATAGTAAACTGTTTCGACCGCTTGTAGCACTGAATCTAATTTCCGAGCCCTCCGACGATTTTTCTTAAACCGTCGGAGGGCTCGGAAATTGGATATGTAATTAATAGCAGCTGAACTGTTGTTTTTCGGAGTCAATATTGCACGTTTGCACATCCAATCTATAGACTTCGTATTTATATTAGAAAAATCAGGATACACTCTAAGATCTATTTATCTATCATAGTCACCTGTCACTACTGTATTCAGGAGAGATGGTATACATATTCAAATTTTATAATCTCCATTTCCTATTTTAAGTAATAGCTCAGAAAACTCTCCAGCAGACGCATCTCTCTCGTATTTCTTTTTAAATATAATCATTACGATGACGATGGATAATGACTTCGTCTGCTCGGGTTCCTCTAGGTACTACAGAATTTGACGGAATACCCCTGCCAGCAACACAGTAACTCCACCCATAACTCAATTGCTGCCTCTAAGAAGGGTTCTATGGTGTGCCTCTCAATTCCACTTTTGTGTGCCATAGAAAGCATTTTATATATTTATCAACCAAAGACATTTAATACACTACTACTATTAAATCTCTTTGTTATCAACCAACATTTCTTGAGTAAAATCAGATTGAGTTTTCAAACATGACATGTGTCAAAATAAAAAGTAATTTCAATCAAAAACACTAAGGAGTATTGATATCAAATTCGAAGCAAACCACGCCCAAAATAACTTTCCCCCCTTTTTTAAGTCCGTTAGGGGATGAATTTCAATAAAATATGAAATACGTCTTCTATTAATTCTGTTAAAGAACGTTTATGCAAAATTTGAAGCAGATTGGACCAAGGAATCACGTTGTCCCATACAAACTTTGCCCCCCTTTTCACCCCCTTAGGGGTAGAATTTCGGAAAATCCTTTCTTATCGGATGCCTACGTCATACAAAGAACACACCCTCCAAGTTTCAGGACTATACGATAAGCGGTTTGGGCTGTGCGTTGTTCCGTCAGTCAGTCAGTCAGTCATTCAGGACAAAGGATTTTATATGTATAGATTATAGATGAAATCATAAAAATTATGTCAACTCGAATAACCTCGTAAGGTAAGAGTTCAATACAAAATATACTGAACTGATATTCACAGCAATTGTACTCGGACATGTTTTATATTATTGCAAATAACACAGGCGCTTTAAAATAAAATAAGAAACCAGTAACAACTTCCTTGACATATTTACAATCGGTATCACCTCATAAAAAAACTTTTTTCAATAATAAAATGTGTTAAAATGGTCATTAAGTATGGTATTTACGACTGTTCGTTAGTGAAACATATTTTGTTGAAGAAGCTCAAGGCATTCCAGTTCGCACTGGTAGAATTCAACATGTATGTCGTATGGCCCAAGGTAAGAGCTTTCGTCAACTGCCGTAAAATTTTATAGATTGATTGCCAAGTTTTGTTTTAAATTAATTGACTTACCATGGGATTATGTTGTGTTGGGAAATTAAGTACCTACCTTTATAAAGTTGTTATTAATTAGGTGACAACAATTCTGTTCAAGGGTATGACGTTTTAAGAAATTGTTGAGAAATAGTATGAGGTACGTTGTTGCTTCTAAAGTAAGCGTATTTTAATTAAAATGATCTGAGAAGTTGCGTTGGTAAATTAACCTGAATTATATTAAATAATTGACATACACACAATACTTTTTTATTTGTCAATCAAGCGCACCGCAGGTAAATCTGACCATGAGGAACGCATATAGTCCCCATATCATGCGTTAGAGTGCCTGTGCCTCTACCTGTGTTTTCGGTAGTTATGGTGCGTTTAAATCTTAACAGGTTAATCTGGTAGCCAGTAGCAGTTAATGCAAACATATTTTTTTAAACCACAAGATTTAAATTAACAATTAATAACTTTTATTTAAGGATTGTCACAATCTTATTGTCCGTCACTTTTATAAAAAAGTCGTCCTAAACTAAAATAACTGGAACTGATGGATTTGCTTAATACAACCAGACTTAATGATTCAATTGCCTAGTTAGTCTAGTGGTCCCAAGCGTGACTGCTACGCTAGAGGTCCTGGGTTCGATTCCCAGGTCGAGCAAAGTGTTATTGGGTTTTTCTATGAAATTCCCTGTAGGAGCTCGGAGTCTGGATTTGTGCCCGGTTAATGGTAATAGGCTCGCCCCCTATTACATTGGACCTAAACATACCAAACATACCGGCGAAATGTGGGTGTACATTAGTACACCTCTGCCTCACCCTTCGGGGAATACAGGCGTGATGGTATGTTATGTTAATGATTCAAACAAGCGCTTAAACTACCTAACGATAGTTATGTCATATCAGAAAATCTAAATGAAAAATTCACGCGTGTATTCCCCGAAGGGTTAGGCTGAGGTATAGTAATGTACAGTGGGTTATAGCTGTTACCTGATCCACCCTAGGTGGGACGGCAGGGTTCCGGTGGGTCCGGTAACAGCTATACCCACGGTATACCCACAGTTCGCCGATGAGTGTTTAGGGCCCATATAATATGGAGCAAGCCTATTACTCATTATTGGCCAATACCGTATTTATATACAGTGATAATTGAAATTCAATGAGAAAAATAATTAAATACCATTTTAATACATTTTCATATTATTTTTATGATTTTTTTAAATATTTTCGCTCAGCCTTATGACTTTGACCACACAATGACATTGATGATGTATTTTGTCACTAACAATGATTTAATTAAGTCAACACAACGAACTCCATACTGTTTTTGTTCACTGATTGGTTATTATGCGTAATGACCACTTGTCCTTCGTTTTTCATTATGTATAAAATCTATGCAATCCTAAAATTGCGGATTTAAGAGCAATTTAATATTTGCTAATGATTGGAATCGTATATTTTTATATTATTAATAGTTTGATTGATAATGGAAACGTTTTACGACGATTTTTTATATTTAATTAAGTATATAACACGACGTGATTTGAATTTATATAACAAATTACTACAATTATTGCTCTGCCTCGTTAGTCTAGTGTTCCCTAGAGATAAGTTCTTAAGTTCCTAGTAGTTTTGAGTTTGATTCCCTGGTTGAGCAAAGTGTTATTAAGTTTTTCTTTGAAATTCTAAGTAGCAGCTCGGAATGCTCGGTTAATGTTAATAGGCTCGCCCCTTATTACATAGGACTCAAACATACCGGCGAAGTGTGGCTGTAAATTAGTATACCTGATGGTGATGAGATGTTACGTTTTTTTTTGTTTTACCATCATACTATCACGCCTGTACCCCCGGGTTTGGCAGAGGTGTACTAATATAAACCCACAATTTCGCCAATATGTTTAGGATTAGGTCCCATAAAATAAGGGCGAGCCTATTGCCATTCACCGGGCACTCCGAGCCGAGCTCTAAGTTATGCTTGTGTTAAGTTTTTTTTTAAGAGCTATGGAAGAGCAAGAAACATGCCTTGCATCATGTTTGTTTTATAGGTTCCATAAATTTGGCACGCGTCGGCGTTTGTGGGCAGATAATTACTTAGTACGTACACGAACAATAGTTACAGTAAAATATTAGAATATGCAGAATTAATTGTATGATAATGATTTGAGATTTTGGATGAGAGATTCAATAAATTAATAGATATTTTGTTAGCTGATTTTATTTATCACTTGCACAAAGATACGGTACAAGAATCTTTAGGATTCTTGAAAAGGACTATAAATATTTGAGGTATTTTAATTTTAATTCTTGAAATTGTATAAGGGGACTCTCCGCCTGTGTAACGCGTTTTAAATGCGCGTCTAGATCAGACGCAAGTCTAAATATTCGTAGTCGTGCTCTACATAACTAATTTCCTTTGTTGACGGAAATTCAAATGAGACGCATGCGATGTCAGTCAACTACAGTAGTCCTAGTAATGTATGTAGGCTACAACGACTAGAATGCCGGCCGCCTATTTACTTTTGTTTTCATAGAACAAAATAATGAAAGAATACATAAACATACCATCACGCCTGTATTCCCCGAAGGGTTAGGCAGAGGTGCACTTAATGTACACCCACAGTTCGCCGGTATGTTTGGGTCCCATGTAATAGGGGGCGAGCCTATTGCCATTCACCGGGCACAAATTCAGACTCCGAGCTGCTACTGAGAATTTCATAGAAAAACTCAATAACACTTTGCTCGACCTGGGGTTCGAACCCAAGACCTCTAGTGTAGCAGTCGCGATTGGGACCACTAGACCACCGAGGCAGTCAATGAAATAATAGTAAAATCGAAAATAAGAACTGTCTCATTGGTCTAGCGGCCATATGTGCGACCGCTACGCTAGAGGTCTTTTAAGACACCCACAGTTTGCTGGCATGTTTAGGTTCTATGAAATATAGAAGAAATTGATACTGATAATTTTGTTGAAAAACCTAATAACACTTTGCTCGAGGGTATCAAACCCAATACCTTTAGTGAAGCAGTCTCACGTATAGACTAGACTAATAAGTCAGTTATATGTTCCAGTGACATAATCATTATTACGTATTTGATAATATATATTTTGCTGATTGATCGAGTCATGTGAATGGGCAGGACAGTTGCGTAGGCTATGTTAAATACTCGAGACCTCGAATCTTATGAAATTGATGTAACAATTCCAACCAACCTCAAAATATTACATATTAATGTATACGAATTCGGTAAACAATTCGAAGGTAATACAATCGATACAAATTCCTTTCGACGGCCAATGCTCCCTAGGTCACATTCGTTAGCGGACGGCCAACAAAAATTAACAAATTGCACCGAAGGTCGCCTGGCATCCTAGAGCCGAGTAATTATTTACTTAAGATGTAGTGTAGACTGACCCCAGGTTGCGACAACCTGCAAACAAGACGTGCGCTACTGATACCGAACTAACAGATAAAGAAAAGGCCAACCTTCCACCCACTTTGAGTGCGTTAAATTACTCGGCAGTTTATTTCATACAAACTCTGTTCCATTTTTTAATTTATTGGGTGAGTAGCGGGTATTCCGACATTGTGAATAACGACATACAGTTTGCTCGAAATAAGTAAGCCGATCGGAAGTTGTCTGCAAGTGGTGTAGAAGTGGTAAATTTTAATAGAAAGAGTCGGTGTAAAGATCGAGATTATAGATAATAGAATCGTATATGTTTAACATTTCTAATTATTTTGTTTACCAATTTCAATATTTATGTATTAAAACACTTAATTAAACGATTTTATCCGCGGTAGTTCGGAACGGCTAACTTCCGATCGGCTTACTTATTTCGAACAAACTGTAAGAAATTGACGTAGACATTTCTTGAAAATATTTCTATTCCACTTAGCGTGTTTCGTATCTGTTCGTACGGTGGCCAGCACATCAAGTTACCACAATATGTCAAATTTCCTCAGTTAATTATGAACTTTATCTTGAACAATTTAAGGTTCAAAATCATTTGGAGAAATTTGACAGTTTTGTATACCTTGACCTGCTGGCGACTGTACTTTGTGTAGGTACATAAAATGTAATGTTTCTAAACTATCCTGCGACAAAAATTTCCAAGCAACAGGCAACCTTTTTAAAAGAAATAAACATCCGCTTCTTAGATTTGGCTCATCATGACCGTGAGGTAAGGCAATTAGTCTTTATTTAATTTGCTGACTTTCCAGGTATAATCGCTCGTCACTACAATTTACATAGATCCATTATGCACATAGGTTATTTTGTAATAGTTTTGATTTTCAATTATTTTTTCCTTATTCCTAAGTCATGATTTCTAAACCTAATCTGACTGTGAGTAAATACAATTTTTTTGTCCTACAGCAAGCCATTTGACTTACTTCTTTGAAATGAAATGAAATGAAATGAAATGATATTTATTTCTGTAAATAGATCTTTTAAGACACTTTTACAAGTCGTTTTTTTACATATTTTTTTTTAACTAGATGGCGTCGACGTTTCCTATCTGACGACCTCTGAGAAGAAACGTCGAAACAAACTCAGAGAATCATGGTCTCTTTTAAAGTCCAGACAATAGTTATATTATATGCAAGTTCAATGTAGGGCAAAATCTGAACAGGCCTTTTGAAGAAAGAACCATACCAGCTTTGAGTTGACCTGTCCTAACTGACGGAACGCATACATCAGTCATCGTGTAGCTCAACCATTTTTTAGGGAGCCCAACGACCCGACGCACAACGATACCAGATCAGCAAGACATTTGCGTAGGTCATGGGAAATACTCAAAACTTTCAGAAATCTTTAATATAAATAAATGTTATACGAGTTAAAACCGACATAGTACTCACATTTACATTTTGTATGGTACAGTGTACATTAATAATAATACTATGCATGATAACTATGACCTACAAGGCAACTCAGTCAACTCTCTCAACTCAACTCAACTTTACGTAGATTAGGTAGGTATAAGGTATGTTTTGAATGTAACTACTGACAAAAATATTTTCTGTAATAATGCTTATGAAAACATTCATACCTTTTTCATTAGAACTTAGTATCTAAGTATTATGTTTGATAGATTTTTCTTTTAAGATTGTATTTGACTATTTTGTGAGCAATTCAGAATTTGTTTTAAGTTATACGTATTCCTTCGTGAACTGTGACTGACAGTATTAGGTTGCAACAGTAAGTGTGCTAGTTTCAACGTTTGTTTGGGAAGTGACTCGTCCTATTAAGATAAAAGAACATGTTCCAAATGGTGCGACGAATCGATTGGAGACAGCCCGCAACATGTTAGCCAAGTGGTTTAGAAAAATGTGTATCGTTGTAAATTTGTAACACCCTTTGTGTATCGAATTGAAAAATTTAGCAATGTTAGACAATTGGGAAAGAATATAACTAGTTGTATAAAAATGTAAAAAATCCAAATATTGAAGCTAATATTCTACTAATGTTGCCATATACCTAAGTCACCAAGGTGTAAGGAAATCCATGTACCACAACTTTTAGTAAAGGATGTACAGTATATAACTACAAGATACGCTATTATTTATAACGGCGGAGTTTTAAAACTTAATCTAAGGGTAAATATTTGCAAAGTAAAAAACATAATAAGTAATATAAGATTGAGCTAAATTCATTTTTGGAACATACGGTCTTAGATGGCAAATAGCAAAAATATGGACAAGAAGACGTTTAAAATCAATGCAAAACCAATAACTCATAACAGTAATTTTGAAAATAAACAAACAGTAGAACTGTTGTCTATTTGTAACTTCACGGTTGTAAAACCACAAAGTGTGGAATTTTACACATCACCTACTGTTGATAATGATAATTTTAAACATAAAGACTGCGCCACTTATCAAATTCGGCTTAAAAGATAATCAATTCAAAGTGAATCGTCAATACCGAGGTAAGCTTAAAGTAAACTATAGCGTAATACGCAATGCAAAGATTGTGCAAGCTAATGGCGTGTCTTAACCAATAGACAGAACATTAATTTCTTCACCAAATTCAACCATCATTAATTTAATTGCTGATTGTAGAGATTGGTGGTAAACTTGTAGGAAATAACTTGATTAGTCAGTAGTTGCAATATAGAAACAGTTGATAAATAGGTACTTCCTTTTAACATCATTCGTAGAAATAAAGGTTAATCAAACTGAGGGTACCAAATGAAGAAGAGACTTATAATTTCGTGTTCGATTGTATGTATATTCCAAGAGTATCAAAAGAGAATTTTATATTTCATCCAAATATACGAGTGCGGTTTTTTACCCGGATTCTATTTTCAGTAAGGTTTTAAAAAAAATCCAGTGCACATTGTCATTAAAATATTATTGGCATTAAAATTGTAGTTCTAATATCAATAACTACGGTTTATAATGCTACTATGGTTTTACTTACATGACTAAAGTCACGCAATGCCACTGAATGGATATTACTTGGTCCAAACTGTGCGTGGACGAATGTTGAATGAGACTAATACTAGATACGATGGAATGAAATTCGATAATTATGTTTATAAACACTACGTAACACAGTATGTCTAAAAAATCCAAATATTGATTGTTGTTAGATTTTTAAGCACTAACCAAATTACATTACCATATTTTCGAGTTTCGAGTGCTTTATTGCTACATTGATACTAAGATTGATAAAACAACTGTCCAATCATGTTTTTTAACTAAAATCTTTGGAAATCTTAAAATGATTACTTAGAGTCGAACAGAAACTTTTAATCAAAACACTAACAGAACAAGAATTGCATCACACAACAAAATAATGTAGATTCGATATTTGAACTGCTACTGCAAAAGCTCAACCACTTGTAGACAATGAAGCTCTTGAATTGTAAACCATTAAACAGTTTAAGTATTATTAAAGTTACAAGTAGACATATTGGTGTCAATTGGGCCCTTATTTCACAAGTAAAATGTTGATTAAGCATCCATTGTTTGTAATTTATTTCATAATGTAAAAGCAGGTTGTTGTCAATTATAAATTGTTAGAAACTATGATCAATGATTAGAATTTTGACCAAGTTATTATGATTTTAATGTTATTTATTTCTGAAGACCAAGTGTGTAAATTTAATTTTGTCAGTGGTGATGGGTAGAATATTGTTAATGTTTGGCTATTAGTTAATTATTTACAAATGTTAAAAAAGACAAAAAAATATAAAATAAGTAATGCTCTGCTGAACAGAACATAATACTGCACCTGAAACGTATCTTGAAATAGTTTGTTTGTGTTTTGTTTTTGATATTGGAATTTTACTATTTTCTTTGTGTTTTTTCACTTCTCCATGACTGACCTTGGATTTGTTTCCAAGCACAAAATTAATAGTTTCATAAAAAATAATATTAGCTTCTAAGAATCCCACTGTCAGACAAAAGCCTTCTTACGTAGGTATTTCACCAGGTTTGCTCAATTTCTCAATACATGCTAGCGACATGAACCGATCGAGTGCAGGTTTCTTCACAATCCTCAGTATAATATGTTTTGCAAATCCTAAATGTGGAATCTTTAATTAACTTGGAAAACATAATCTGCCTATGAAAAGGTCATCCACACATAATAGATTTGGTATCTGGTATTTAGGAAGCGAGTCCATAAGCGTCTTGGCTATCATGAATTTTCATAATACCTAACTTTATTTAAAAAATGACAAATTACATTAATCTGTCATCATAACGCCTAAGGCTTTCACACTCATTACATGGACGTTTTGTATGATGCTCATCGACCTTCACCTTTGCGTTTACCGGAATATTATCAGTAATAGCCTTAAATACCACTCATGCCTCTAGGGCTGCTTGGATACAATGGAATGTATCTTTTACTAAATCTATAAAGCTTTTGTAGTGTTACTCATAACTCTTTTTTGTGCTATTGTTTACTGCTTTAGTTTCTCTATAAATACAATATTGAATAGTATAATTGCCTACTTTTATTGTTGAACTAATTTTACCATAAAATGTACCCTGCATTTGTATGGGATGAAATATTCCATGCATTTTTATGCCTGAGTATAAAACAGTAAAACCCATTTTTAAGAAATGTTCTATAGTACTAGGTAGGTACTTATCGTTTGGAAGACAACCCTGTGTGGTATGATATTTTCTCGTGGAAATCAATTCAATCCAATGGAATAACTTTAAAAGTAAGCATAACTTTACAAGGAAACTTGAACCATAAACACTTCTTGAGATAACATCTTGAACTTTATTACCGGCATTGATTTTAATAATTGATTTAAATATACATTGGTAAGTAACTTATTACTTGCTTTAGCTGACTTGCAAGTTTGGAAGGCAGTATTTAAACTTGAATCTCCACGCCGACAAACTCGATGAGGTAACTCCATCGAGCACAGCTACCCTCATTGTTTGTTCAAAACTGAACAAAAAAGCTTAAGCTCTACTAGCCTACACATTTGAATTCGCTCGAATCACACTCAAAACTAACAAGCATGGTCGCAAATGGTCACATAGCTTACCTATCATACATTCACAAGTAGGTATGCTAGCAGTTTGCTAAGTATACCAAAAAATTAGTTCCACGAGTTAGCTATGCTTATGAGTCTTAATTTTAATGATACTAAAATAAAAGTAGTCACTCACTTGACACGATTTATTATTTCCATTTCATATTATTATTAACTACGTATTGGAATTTATTTCTGAAGAATTAATATTTTGTGCTAATTATGAAACAAATGTCGCATTTGCCCTCAGGAGATTTGCTTTACCTCACGTAACCCTAGGCAATAAAAAAAGTAAAATACCATTATAAATTTTATTGACATTCATCAGTAGATACAACTCATTGCATTAAAATTTTGTTTCAATACCTAAAGGTACTAAAAGGTTAGAAACAATAACTGATATTGCATGAAGTCCGTCCCAACCAGTTTGTTCAGAAACTGGTGAAAGATCGCAAGGAGTTCCAAGGTTTTAGGTTTAATGTCCGTTAGGTTTTATGTTAACTGCCTTATAATATGGTGTTAGGCCATCTACATTTAAGTTTACGTAGAATTTAATGGTGAGAGGCAAGACATCTAATGGCACATGCCTTTAATTTGTAGGCAGGCGATGTGCTTAGATTAGTAGTGCATTAGCTTAGCAGGCAAGATTAAAATCTAATGTTGCTGCTGAGAAATTTATGCAGAAGGATCTAATTGACCACAAAACGAGGACGCTGTGGTATCACTTAACCTAATATTTTATTCTAAGAAAAGGTTTATGCCATAATCTAACTAATTAGATCAAATAATCGAGCACGTTAGGTATCAGTCCACCAACTCTTTTTACCATAGTTAATGATAATAAGAAGGCGGGAAAGATGGACATCCAGTTTATCCGTAGGATATCGGTATTTCTCAAACATTGGGTTGCAGAGGTCTGATTGCAGTCACTTTTTGTAAAATACTGATCTAAGCCTTGAAACCCACCCCACCATAGGACATGGCTTGGATGATGCTTATCTTATTTTAGAACACTGAACATAAAAAATGGTTCATTGTCCTGGTTGATTAAAGAAAATAGTTTGATTAAGGAGTCCTAGATTAGCATCAACTTTACATCTAACCCGTGATTCCACTGACGACAAAGCATGTAGCAGATATGTTTCTAACTCTATGTAACTGTCAAAGAGTGAGTGGGATATGTAGCTGTTTGCAACAACGGAAATTTTTCAATGGAAACGCGGGGTAACAATGGGATAATTCATGAATGAATAACATCTGTTGTTGAAATATTCTTCTTCTTGTTCTTTATCAATTTCATAGCTAATAAAAATATTGCTACCAAAATCAAAATTAACATTAATCAAAGTTCCAAAAACACTTACGCTTAACACAATTCAATTGAAACCAATTTTATTGTCTTTTGGTGTCATCATTCCATACATGGCTTGTCCAGTTGCTTCGCTTGCGTAAGTTCAAGTAACGTAAGCTTTTGTTGGATAGTAATGAGACACGTGTGCAGTAATTATTTTTAACATGACGGTTATTTTAAACTTCGTTAGCTTCGGCTATTATTTAGCGTGAGTTTATGATGTATCTTACCCTTAGGCTAATGATTTGTGTTAAATAACAATACTAAAGTCTCGCTTATCATTGGCTTATCTTTCAAATTATTTGTGCTTTGATATATGATAGATAAGTGATGATAAGTGCCTTATTATTTTATTGTGATCTTTCAATTATTTATTTTATCAAATATAAGCTTTCCTTCTGAGTTTTTACTTTAAGATAAAGAAATTTAATAAATATATGTTGTTATTATGATAATAGTTAACAAATCTAGGCTAGTATGCATGGCGTAATTATTAAGATATATATATATATATAAATATATATATATATATATATATATATATAGTAAATATTTGGGTCAAATGGTAGTAGGTAGTAGTCTATGAAGATTCCTTTTGAATAGTCTCCATTTACGCATAAAATAATTCACATACCTCCTTCCAATGTTGAAGAATGTCTCTTTAATAGCCTTAAAGGTTAACAGAGCTATCAAATAATTTCAAGCGTAGGAATTGGAAAACCTATACTAAATCTTTTCGTTAAGAGATGTATCAATAGCTTGAAAAGAATTATTTTTACTTCAACATTTTGGTGGAGGCCTTCGTTAAGCAGTGGACTTCATCATAATAATGATGATGATACATACATACATACCATCACGCCTGTATTTTCCGAAGGGTTAGGCAGAGGTGTACTTAATGTACACCCACAGTTCGCCGGTATGTTTAGGTCCCATGTAATAGGGGGCGAGCCTATTGCCATTAACCGGGCACAAATCCAGACTCCGAGCTGCTACTGAGAATTTCATAGAAAAACCCAATAACACTTTGCTCGACTTGGGGATCGAACCCAAGACCTCTAGCGTAGCAGTCGCGATAGGGACCACTAGACTAACGAGGCAGTCAATGATGATGATGATTTATAATAATTTTAACCAGTCTTAATTTTATAGCTTATTAAACCGAAAAAATATTGAATGACCTTATTGATTTATATTGATATTGAAAAAAAAAACTTAATCAACGAATAAATAAAATAAATTTAAACAACCATAAATTAGTATCAGTGATAATTTGGTTTCGGTAATCGTGTTAACATTAACATCCGACATTTCGATGTCTATCAACGAATTTTATCAATTAATAATTTTATCATCAAGACACCAAATCTAACCGTGACCGTGGATGCAGTAAATGATTTAATATGTTGGGATTTAATAATATTTAATTTAGACATAACGTCATAAAATCCGGGACATGATTATGATGAGGTTATCAACAAAAAAAAGAGATAAAAATCTTCAAAGTGCAAATCAATTAATACTAAGTAATAGCCGCATAGATTTTCTATAAAAATAAATCAGTATAACTAGGAATTTGCCAAAGAATCTGCAATAAATCAAGCAATCAAAAGAACACGACACGATGAAGTTTATTACACTTAGAACCATAATAATAAGTCACAATGAATAGATCCTAAATTACAATGAAATATGATTCCAGGATATTACCAATACTGGTCGTAAATCAAATGGATGTGCTTTATTCGGGGCCTTGACATTTAAGCAATATTTATGTGAATTTGTCCTTGCTCCGGTATTTGTCCTGATGGTTTAAGAAGATCCGGGTCAACTGATGTTGAAACTACAGGCAATTCTTCCATTTTTGTATTGGAAACGTATTTCACTTATCTCCCATGTATGACTTGACTTATGATGAGTGTCCGAATATGTTTCACAAGCATCAATATTTGAACATGGTGTTTGCAAACGGTTGTAATGATCGATCGGATTATTTGCATTCTTGCTTTTATCTTGTGCACCATTTTGGTACTTACGTTATTTTGCATGAATTATATAAAGAATATTTTATAGCAACACGCAATACTCAGGTGTGTAATCGCTCACTATCACTATCAGTGTGTCAAATTCCTAAAGTTTAAAATAAATTTATGTTCACTTCGAAGCGTCCATTGCCCTTTTCTTTGACGTCTAAAACTTACGCAAAATAACGAACACCTTGTGTTTCGGGTTTTCCTTTATCTCCCGGATATATCACAATTGAAATATCAGATTCGTAGAAGCCAACATTTATAGACCTATGGTGATTTCACTAGAAACTACGAACAAGGAATAGTAGCTTGGCCTTTTTAATTGTTGAGCAATAGTTCACACTATCCGTCAGATGACCTGATCGATGGATGATATCGTTTTGAGGTCGCCTGTCAGTCGTACTATTTCGCTTTGTGTAAGTGCTTCTTAACATTTTCATTTTTAATAGAAATGTGTTGTTAGTTCTGCGCATTGATGCGAGAAAATACTTCGTAATAATTGGTTTGATAGCATAAATTTTGTTTTTTTTTTCTATTGTGACGAAAGTTACATACTCAATTACTCAATAGAGAAGTTGATAGCAAAGCTAAGCAGACTGCGTTAGATGATATACATAGAGACATGATTACAGAGAAAGATAATAGAGATATAGTATAATGGAATATAGCATATGGTATTCTTATTTCTATTGAGAAAAGGCTCGTAACCAGTTCTGACATAATAATGATCTAAATAATATCGATTTTATTATGATGACTATATTAACAATAAATAATATTATTCTACTTCTTTCTTCATAATACATGCTCAGATTTTTAGTGGGAGTTAAGTAATTAATTACGTATTTTAATTTGGTCATTAGTAATATAATATAAACACTTAAAACTTTTTATATGATTTATAATATTAAAGATTATGTGTCCATAAATTTTCTTACAAATACTACATGTTTTAGTGGAGCATAGTTCACCGAACAGGATTCGTTATAAGAGGAGGTAATTAATTAAGTCTAAAACTATTAAAAATATCTTGAGGAATTCAGTTTCTTGATGAAAACCGGTTTGATATTAATGTTAATTTAGTAAAACACCTTTAATTATTCTTGAAACAATTAAGCAAAATATTTAATTTTCTTATAAACGCAATCTATAATACTTTAGAATATCATCATTTTTGGGTTAATAATTAATTTTATCTGAGCTTACAAGGCATACAGGTTATTCCTCAGAGTGGCTTAATCGGGTATTCAATTAGCCACAGGATATGGTGTTTCCCTTGACCTTTTTGCATTATTATAGTATTGTTCAATTGTAACTATGGCGAGATCCTATTAACCTTTCATAATTATCAAAGTAGAGTTACTTTTATCTGTCTTCTTTGAACATAAATTTCAACGATTTGTTTAATTACAATTTCATACATTTAGGATTATTTTGCCACGTACATAGTACTATTTGAGATGCGATCTCAACTTGCTTGTTTGTATCCAATGCAATGCTAATATAATTTAGTTTTTATTTGCATTTGGCATTGAATATAATCGTATGTCGAATCGTAAACAAAGGAGGAGAATTCCTATCATTATCATAGTGTGTTTGTGTGGGTAAAGAAAAAAAACTAATGTATTGTCTATTCAATTTGTGAACATGCGAACTTGAATAAAAAGTTCATTTTTTAATTTTTATTTATTTGGGACTTAAAATCAAAAAACTACATTTTATTAATTAAGGATACTCGTGTAACTCGTTTATTATTGAATGGTTAGGATGCTACTTTCTTTGTGTGTCAATTACTGCAATTGTCATCGCTTTTCACCTCTAATAATAATGACCATTAGAAACAGTGTCATTGGTTTTTTTTATCATCTACTTTTATTCCAGAAACTTAATCTGTACTTATCAGCACCCTTTAGAAATAAATTTTGATTGCAGTAAAAAGGTAAAAAATCTGTTGAAATTATGTTATATACATAACTAGTGAACACGATCTTCATCATATTTTAACCAATTTACACAAAACCTCAAATTATACAACAATACAATACAGTTTACACATAACCTTCCTCATGAATCACTCTGTTTATTGGTAAAACTCTATGAAAATCCGTTATGTAGTTTTTGAGTTTATCGCGAACAGACAGAGGCGGCGGGGGTCTTTGTTTCATAATAAGTAGTGACGTTAAATCCTTTACAATGATTAGTACAATGTGCAACCTATAAATATGCACTCAATACGAAAAACACCTACACTTGATTTCTGTTCTCATAACTGGGCAAGTTAGTTTTGATGCTCCTACGCATACGTCCTTTCAATGTCGACTCATATGTTCCTGTTAATTTGTTTTGTTAACGTTGGTCTAGTGGTCCCAATCGCGACTGCTACGCTAGAGGTCCTGGGTTCGATCCCCACGTCGAGCAAAGTGTTATTGGGTTTTTCTATGAAATTCCCAGTAGCAGCTCGGAGTCTGGATTTGTGCCGGTTAATGGCAATAGGCTCGCCCCCCTATTACATAGGACCTAAACATACCGGCGAAATGTGGGTGTATTTACATAAGTACACCTCTGCCTAACCCTTCGGGGAATACAGGCGTGATGGTATGGTATGTTAGTCCTTTGCAAGGTGTGGCGTTGCAGCGCAAACATTTATATTTGTATTTGTATAAATATTGCAAAGTAAAATCAACTATGTTTTTGATGCATAACAGTTCTTTTTGTTATGATAACTATTATCGTGTCATATTATTTTTGTTATCACTAGGTAATATTTTAAATCAATGGAAAACTTGTTTTTCTTGTACACATTAGTTATGTTTTGTTTTCAATTTGTTTGTGTCTATTTATTTTAATTCGAATGTCTTATGATATTTGTTTACAAATAAAGAAATTAATTCGAGGCTTTGCTGTGACATCCAGTTTATTATAATTATCAAAATAAGCTCTAAAATAACCGTCATCTGTCGCTATATTTATTATTTATTAATGATAACTATGGTTAAACCCAAGTCACTAATCACCCTTAAGATTAACATCGATTTGAAATTAAATAATTTTAAATATTATTCAGAAGTCACCAAGGTTGCCATTAATAGTCATAATTAATCCACATGTGGTCAAAGGCACCATATAATAAAAACTTATGAGTAAATTGGAACTGGTTTTAAAACAATTTTATCCGTCTTGTTGTGTAAGTGCCGAAAGCTGAGGTCAGTGAAGATATAATACTTTTTTAAAACAAATAATAAGCGTGAAATGGTATCTTGATACTTTAACATTACGAAGGACTGAGTATGAAATCAGAAAGAGTAATATATATATAGTTAACGTTTGGCAGTATCGAGTAAGTAGATTGTATTGCAACTTTGGTGTTGGAATCTTAATAGGTCCAATGTGTAGGTTTTCTTCAGATTATAGTTTTTAGGGTAAACGATTGTATTTTTATAGTTTTAGACTTCTATAAAGTGATTTTCTTAAAATAGCTTTTATTAAAAATCCTGAAGTTAAAAGAATAAATTTAATATTTCACGCAGTCTAAAATATATAATCTTTTTATACATCCAATAGGGAGGTAGGTCCAATAAAGTGTACCCAAACTTCCCTAAACTACATCTTCTGTCGAGTCGGCTAGTTTAAAAATAAAAGTAAGTAGTTTTTATTTTATTTTTATAGTTTTAGTCTTCTATAAAGTGATTTTTTTTTGTTGTGTATTTTTTTACTGTTGTTCTTTATCTATTAGTTTATAAGCTATATTATTTACTCCACTTTACTAAGCTATCTTAAACTTTACAAGCGAGTCAACAAACTCCACTTGTCAAGGTAAAAAAATCGTTTTCCTTCAACCCGGATTCAAATAAAAGTATTTATTGAAATGAAAACAAGCAAGATTTGGCATGCGTACTCATTAAAATATTCTAAAAAAAAAACTCTATAAAAGTCACCCAGTCATTACGAACTATAACAGGTTAATATAAAAAAGAAGTGAATATTGTTAATTTGTTGTAGTTTATGAATTGAATTTTAAGAAGTATCACCAATACATTGGTGTAATTTTTTTTTTATAATAATCGGAACTTATCTGCTTATATGTAATGAATGTACCTACTTATCTGCTTATTTTTTTTATTATATTTTGGCATTAAATAATGAGAAATGTTCACAAAGATATGAATTTTCTAATTAAAGAAAATTTCAAGTGTAAGAAAAATTCGATCTCAGGCAGGTTTTGAACCTGCGGAAATGTGGAAGGTCTCGGTAGCTTAGATGGTTAAGCGTCTGGTGTACTTAACCCGAGAGACGCAGGTTCAAAAACTGCCTGAGATCGATTTTTTCTTACACTTGAAATTTTCTTTCATTAGAAAATTCATATCTTTGTACCTATTTATATTTGAATGAAACATTCTTTTGGAATTTCTTCCTCTATATTTTTAACAGATAAAAACAGAGTTGCGCGACTTGTGATCAATAAAATTAAAGCTACAGACTATACTTTTTTTTTTTAAAAAAAAAAGCTTACTAGCAATGTGGGTCACACATTACTAGTATTCTTGTTAACCCCTCGTGCTAAGCTACATGCTTGTGTTACGAGTGGGTTCAGTAGTGCAATGGGTGGGGTTCGAACCGGCAACCATATGATCGCAAGTACGACGCCCTAGCCATTAGGCTACCGACGCTTAACATAGTACGTAGTAACCCTTTTCTTCAAGGTTCGGAGAAATTTTGTATACAAGTCTGGTATGAAGGAATGGGCAAAGATTGAGGGAAATATTTTACAAATATTCTAGCATTTTTTTAATTCTACAATATTTATTTTGTTGAGGAGCAATAACTTGACATAAGATTGACATTTTTTAAACAAAAAAAATGAACAAAATATTTACATAATCGTATGTTCAGTTACATCATTATGGCTTCTTGTCCCTCGGTGTGGGAGGGTTAAGTATCAAGCCTACCAAATAAGTCTTATTATGAGTTGTGCAAGCCATGATTAATAGTTCACTTCATAATAAGATGTAACTTGAATATGTAATTTAATTATCTGGCCATTAATCCTTTAAAAGGTGATGTAGGTACAGTCGCGCTAAAAAGACAATCTAGATATTATATTTTTTTTGTTTAGGCATAAAACTCTATAGATTTTATTTTAACGAGTGACTATTAAAAAACTTTTTTCCCCATATGTCATAATGATGACAATTACATTTCTAGTAGGTATGTTAAACTAAGCCGCATGATTGATATTTAATAATCATAAACAGGCTTTATAGGGTTATATTGTAATGAGCATAGACTATATTAAACTATATTAACAAGTTTTTATAATACCTAATTAATTATATAAATGAATAACAAGGACATTTCTCTTTTTAATTATGACTCCCGTTTAGTGGTGCAAATCACAATAAAACACAGTAAAATTTGTGAATCGCACTTAAATGCCGTTAATTGTCATTTATAATGGGTAAACACACACATACACATACACACACATTAATAATTATCTCTCTTGGAGACTCGTTTGGAAATAAATACTTTTTGCTATTTGCACCTTAAACATTAAATAAAATTTTTGAACATATCTAGGTACGCCTATAACGTGAATATTTTTAAGTGACATGCAAAAATAAACTTGATCTTTAATATCATAATATTCGTTTTACACATACACATACCATCACGCCTGTATTCCCCGAAGGGTAGGCAGAGCTGTACTAATGTACACCCATATTTGGCCGGTATGTTTAGGTCCCATGTAATAGGGGGCGAGCCTATTGCCATTAACCGGGCACAAATCCAGACTCCGAGCTGCTACTGGGATTTTCATAGAAAAACCCTATAACACTTTGCTCGACCTGGGAATCGAACCGAGGACCTCTAGCGTAGCAATCGCGCTTGGTACCACTAGACTAATGAGGCAGTCTTATATTCGTTTTAGTTTCTTTTTAAACTTAAACTTCCGTGAAGACGACACTTCTGGCCACCCTTGACATTTATTTGCTCAATTATTGACATATATAAATATAAATCAAGTTTATTTGCGCTTCTGATAATTATTTTGCATCAATTATGATCTTTATGATGTAAGCACTAAAAGTGTTTATTTTTTTAAAAGGACTTAATAATATGTATGATTCTATCAATTAATTTAAAATATCGAATAGGATGTCCTCGTACAATCGATTATATGCAAATACTATATATTTTTAATACACAAGTCAATGTTGGCAAAATCCCACAAAAAACAATATCCGCGTACAAAGAATTCGAGAATAAAGATTATCGTGGTATTCTTGCAAATTAGGGTACAGATATAGAAAAATAGTATATGTTTTATCAAAACACATTATGATTAAAGTTTTCATCATTATAATCCCAACTTATCCCACAGCTGGACTTAGGAAACTCTTTGGTTGTACCAACGACTACGCACCTGTACAATACAAATTTTTGCATGCCTATTACAGGCAGAATATAGCTTGAAATATGCACCATTGTTAAATCTGGTACCACCTGTATTCTGTGCAAATAAATGTTTTCTTTCTTTCTTTCTTTCTTTCTTTCAAGTCTTAATAATTTTTCGTAAAAGTTGGAAGGGTTAATTGTTTAAAGTAAGCGGCGGTAGCCTAATGGCTAGGGCGTCGGACTTGCGATCATGTGGTTGCCGGTTCAAACCCCACCCATTGCACTACCGACGTGAACCCACTCGTAACACAAGCAATTAGCTTAGCACGAGGGGTTAACAAGAATACTAATAATGTGTGACCCGCATTGCTAGTAAGCTTTTTTGCTTTAAAAAAAAAAGTTTAATAAAATGCTTCATTGAATTAACCTACTTGGTGCTAGGCGAAACTATTTAAAGAAATAATAATTTTGTATATTAAAAATATAACAAGAGTGTAGGTTCAAACAACAACATTATCTAATTGTATCATAAATATTTTAAAACGGAATATTTAGTAAGTAGGTACAATAAACAACATACCTAAGCGGTATCATAAATTTAATATTTTGATATTTTTTATAAAAGTATATTTATATATTTAGTAACATAAGCTAAAGTATAGTTACGATCTAATTTAACAAAGAATAATTATTACCTATGTGAGATTAATTTGACGTTCTACCTTTGTTTTCTGTTTTTCTCATGTCTTTTGTTAATAAAATATATGAGGTTAAGGATAAAATACCAAAGGACGAACTAACTGCATTCGTTGAAATATTAATTAACTAACTAATAATGTCAATTTAATTGGAATATAATCCAAAAAAGTATTTTAGTGTTTCCTCAATTTAACATAACATACCATCACGCCTGTATTCCCCGAAGGGTTAGGCAGAGGTGTACTTAATGTACACCCACAGTTCGCCGGTATGTTTAATCCCATGTAATAGGAACGAGCCTATTGCCATTCACCGGGCACAAATCCAGACTCCGAGCTGCTACTGAGAATTTCATAGAAAAACCAATAACACTTTGCTCGACCTGGGGATCGAACCCAAGACCTCTAGCGTAGCAGTCGCGATTGGGACCACTAGACCAACGAGGCAGTTAAACGATGTAGTTGTCTGAATAAAAAGTCAGTACAACGCTATAAGTCTATTATTAATAGGACAACGCAACTGCAACGCGAACCATAGGTGTAGGATCAACAGGTATACCGGTATTTCGTTCTTCATATATTGGCATTAGACTGCCTTGTTGGTCTAGTGGTCCCAATCGTGACCACTACGCTAGAGGTCTTGGGTTCGATCGCCAGGTCGAGCAAAGTGTTATGACTTTTTCTATGAAATTCTCAGTAGCAGCTCGGAGTCTGGATTTGTGCCCGGTGAATGGCAATAGGCTCGCCCCCTATTACATGGGACCCAAACATACCAGCGAACTGTGGGTGTACATTAAGTACACCTCTGCATAACCCTTCGGGGAATACAGGCGTGATGGTATGTAATATATTGGCACATTGAGCTGTGCATTACATCCAAGGATAAGCGCAAAACAAAAAATAAATGACCTGACCGGTCACTTGGTTTAAGTATTTCTTCAAACGGAATGTCAATTTTGCAATATATACCAATAATAAAGTTACAAAATGATGAATCACCCTACACACGTCGGTTATAAACGGCGAATAAATGATGGTCATTTATTGTGACACGACATTGTAAATTAAATCTATTTTTAACCGATCTCGAAAAAACTGATGAGATTACATTCATCATCATCAACCCACATTTTGTCCCACTGCTGGGCACGGGTATGACTCAGAGTGAATTCCAACTCGAGACCTTTGACTTGGCAGTCCAATGGTCCGTCACATGGTTTTCACTGCACAATTAAGATGATGACATTAAATTGAAAGATAATTATAATTTGACTGCCTCGTTGGTCTAGTGGTCCCAATCGCGACTGCTACGCTAGAGGTCTTGGGTTCGATCCCCGGGTCGAGCAAAGTGTTATTGGGTTTTTCTATGAAATTCTCAGTAGCAGCTCGGAGTCTGGATTTGTGCCCGGTGAATGGCAATAGGCTCGCCCCCTATTACATGGGACCTAAACATACCGGCGAAATGTGGGTGTACATTAGTACACCTCTGCCTAACCCTTCGGGGAATACAGGCGTGATGGTATGTTATGTATGTTATGTTATAATTATAATTTTTTTACCTAACTAATTAAACCTCGTTAGTCTAGTGGTCCTTAGTGCGACTGCTACGCTAGAGGTCTTGGGTTCGATTCCCAGATAGAGTAAAGTGTTATTTGGTTTTCCTATAAAATTCTTAGTAGCAGCTCGAAGGTCGCACACAGCACCGGGCACAAATCCAATGTGCCCGATGAATGGCAAAAGGGTCGTCCCCTATTACATGGGACCTAAACATATTGGCGAACTATGGGTGTACCTTAAGTACACCTCTACCTAACCCTTTGGGGAATACAGGCATGATTATGTTATGCTAACTACTTACGGTCGATTTCTAGTCAGATAAATTATCATAGATATAATATGCTCATCGAATTATTATTTTAATTAATTACCGTTTCAGAATTATTCGTTATTTTAATTTATTTACTTGTGTCCAACAGTAGATTTTAATAAGTGTTGAATCATAAATTCTTTATATTTATTTGACTGCAATGGCAATAAATTAAGATGTAGCTAGTTGATTAAACAGTTTAGAAAAAACAACATGATTTATAATGTGTAATGTACTATCCGCAATCTAATAATAATTCAGCTTTATCATTAAAATTATAAAGTCGAAAACTGTTTAAACGCCGCGATTGCTAATTATTGTATATAAGTAGGTAAGTATTCTGATATTTTTAATAGGAAGTACTTTGTTTCAAACTTAATTAAGATGTTGGACATAATCATAGAATAATTATTGTTGGTACCGCAGTAGGCTAGCGTGGTGGACTATAGCCTAATCCTCTCGTACTGAGAGGAGACCAGTGCCCAGCAGTGGGACAATGTAATGGGTTGATGACGAATTATTGTTAGTTATTTAATTCACCAACGCCCGTACCGGTCTATGAGACCGAAACAATTGATTTTTTTGTGTCCATAATATGGCATTCGAAGGGTTAATTAATTATAGGTAATTGCCCAACATAATTATTTATAAGAAATGTATCGTATAAATCGCTGTAGCTGCTTGTTAGCAAGCATTATTTTTCAAACCAAAACAAGCAATTCTTCGTAAATACAATAAGTCGAACTTTCCGCTTTTATGCATAACTGCCAATCAGAATTTCATAACGTGTCAGAGACGCCAGTAAGTTGCGCCAGATATGGGTACAACCGTGAACTCAACCGTGTTTCAAAAAATTAATAATCGTTTAATATTTTATAAATTCTGTGTAATTTATATTGGAATTGAAGCTTTTGAAGTAAAACCTGTGATACGTTAACAAATCGTGAATAAGAATTGTTTTTTTTTGCGGTATTTCTTCTACATATTTTAATAAAAATAATTTCCACCAAAGTTTTTAAAATCAGAAATATATAATAGAATATTAAAGATTGAAAACCAATTGTACGGTTCTAAATGGCGGGGTCTAATGCAGAAGAGCTGAAGAGATGTATTAGTTCTATAGTTCTGTCTCAGAATCAATTAAATAACTAAATTATATTTTTATTAAAAGTTTATTTAAATAGGGGGAACAAACAAGTAACGTATTTATATTACTATTTACTCTTTTAAAAAATGTAAGGGGAGTCTATTACTGTGTCATTTTAATCTTGAACATAAAATGAATAATTCCAATCACTTTTTGACCTAAGTGTATGCTGTCAGGTGGCTAAACAAAGCGTACAAAACAAAACTATCTGTCGTTGCATCTTGTACAGTAGGACGCGTTGTGCGTACATTGGTTACGCTGTGGCATGTGTTATAAGCGGTAGCGGGTTGTATTTATTCGTTGTGAAAAATGACCTGAAATCTAAGTACTTTTATGCATGATAAAATGTAGGATACGATGACGTCATTATCATACATGATGACATATTATATTTAATTATATTTTTCTTTCATTAGTTTCAATGTTTTTATAAATGTACTCTAAAATGTATAACAATTAAGTCTCAGATATTATTTATAAGGAGCTTAGAAAATTTTGAAAAAAATATTACATAATACATTTTTGTTCTTACAATATTATTCATTTATCATAAATTATGGTTTGAGCATGACATTAACGTATAAGTTTTGATTAATTATGTATTATTTTGAACATACTGACATTTAGCTTAACATTTTAAAATAGTGTTAACATGATTTATATCGATAATCTCCTCATTTATTTATAGAAGCATCACGGGAATGCTTTTTTGGGGTCATATATTGCATTTTCAAGATCAGAGAGTTGAATTACAATTAAGAAGCTTGAATACAATTATTATTAAATTACTTATTGAATATTCAATTGCAATATTCCACAGTCGCTACAATTTTATCACTTAGTTCCTACTTAGCAGAAACGCAGCATTAACTAACGTACGCAACATTCCTCTATTTCTATTGTTTATGAAACTATTTGCTAAAAAAAAATCTGTTTTGTTTCATCAACAATGAAGAATTGTAGGCATATTTAGATTTGAGCCTTTGTTGAAAAGTGGTTAAGTGATAACAGCTGTTTTTTTACTGATTAAGAATTAATTTAAGTACTAAGATGGGATTTTTCACGGAAGATGCAGATAAAAATGCAACAGGAAGCTTAAAAATTGAGCATGTTCAATTCATTTTTAACAATTTTTTTTCTCTAAAATGTCTAATTAGTTCTCACAGTAACTGAACGTTATTGAATTTGAGGTGATATTAACACTATTGGTTGAAAAAAGGTTTCAACGTTAATAACAGTAATTATTTAAGCTTTGTTTCAATGTCAAATGTGTATGTTTAATGTTATA
Organism: Subacronicta megacephala; assembly: GCA_958496365.1. Taxonomy (NCBI): domain Eukaryota; kingdom Metazoa; phylum Arthropoda; class Insecta; order Lepidoptera; family Noctuidae; genus Subacronicta; species Subacronicta megacephala. The sequence goes on from OY292518.1 coordinate 15,309,424, forward strand.
TAAAAAAATGAAGGATAAAAATGTAAATGTGAGTACTATGTAGGTTAGATCTAACTATATTGAGATTTATAATAAAAGTTTTCTGACAGTTTTGAGGATTTCACATGACCTACGCAAATGTCTTGCTGATCTGGTATCGCCGTGCGACGGATCGTTGAGCTCCATAAAAAATGGTCGAGCTACACGAGGACTGATGTATGCGTACCGTCTCAGTTAGGACAGGTCAACTCAAAACTGTTTGGCTCTTTCTTCAAAAGGCCTGTTCAGATTTTGCCCTACATTGTAAAACTCGCATATCTATGATATAACTATTGTCTGGACTTCAAAAGAGACCATGATTCTCTGAGTTTGTTTCGACATTTCTTCTCAGAGGTCGTCAGATAGGAAATGTCGGCGCCAAATAGGAGGCGAGCCTATTGCCATTAACCACCGGACATAAACCCAAACTCCGAGCAGCTACTCAGAATTTCATTGAAAAGCCCAATAACACTATGCACGACCCGGGAATCGAATCACGAGTCACGCTTGGGACCACTAGACTAAGGAGGTAGTTTTCATAATTATATTACCGATATTTCTATTCTCAACTATTGAGCAGTAGGTTTTGAATTGATTTAACGCCTGTCAAATTGCAGTATGTTTTGAAAGCTGAGGTCAGAGGTCCAGACATTTGAATTACATGCCTTAATTCACATGTAGACTCTATTTTCTTGAACTTTATTTTTTGATGGACAAAATATTATGTTGTCACGATCAGTATCGGAACAGCAATTCAAGAGGTCATCATTATAATGTTACCTTTAACCAACAGTGGTTTTGCCACACTTTTCGTAATACATCGCATGAGACTAGTGCATGCGGCTTGCGTTGTATGTAGCTTATGCGGTATGTAGCCTACGATGCATGATACCTACAGTGCATACAGCGTACGGTGCATTTGACCTACGGTGTAAGTGACCTACGGTGCATGTGACCTACGGTGTAAGTGACCTACGGTGCATGCGACCTACGGTGCATGCGACCTACGGTGTAAGTGATCTACGGTGCATGCGACCTACGGTGTAAGTGACCTACGGTGCATGCAACCTACGGTGCATGCGACCTACGGTGTAAGTGATCTACGGTGCATGCGACCTACGGTGTAAGTGATCTACGGTGCATGCGACCTACGGTGCATGTGACCTACGGTGTAAGTGACCTACGGTGCATGTGACCTACGGTGTAAGTGACCTACGGTGCATGCGACCTACGGTGTAAGTGACCTACGGTGCTTGTGACCTACGGTGCATGTGACCTACGGTGTAAGTGACCTACGGTGCATGCGACCTACGGTGTAAGTGATCTACGGTGCATGCGACCTACGGTGTAAGTGATCTACGGTGTAAGTGACCTACGGTGCATGTGACCTACGGCTTAAGTGACCTACGGTGCATGCGACCTACGGTGTAAGTGACCTACGGTGCATGCGACCTACGGTGCATGTGACCTACGGTGTAAGTGACCTACGGTGCATGCGACCTACGGTGCATGCGACCTACGGTGTAAGTGATCTACGGTGCATGCGACCTACGGTGTAAGTGACCTACGGTGCATGCGACCTACGGTGTAAGTGATCTACGGTGCATGCGACCTACGGTGTAAGTGACCTACGGTGTAAGTGACCTACGGTGCATGCGACCTACGGTGTAAGTGATCTACGGTGCATGCGACCTACGGTGTAAGTGACCTACGGTGCATGCGACCTACGGTGCATGTGACCTATGGTGTAAGTGACCTACGGTGCATGTGACCTAAGGTATAAGTGACCTACGGTGCATGTGACCTACGGTGTAAGTGACCTACGGTGCATGTGACCTAAGGTGTAAGTGACCTACGGTGCATGCGACCTACGGTGCATACGACCGGTGGTATGTTGGTGGTAGTATGGTCTGTTCATATTAAATGTTTGGTGTCGTTATTAAATTAAAAATGAATGCGTTTGAAGTTTATTGAAACACATTCTGCGGGCAATACACCAATCTTATTTGATTATGTTGTGGTTGTTTTATTACGTAACATTGTGAATAGGTATTTTATCGTTTCGTTTCTAGTATCATCGGAGTCTATGTATGTATTATAATAAGGACAGAAAATAGTCATGCTGTATCATAAGTTCTCTTAATATATACTGCCTAAAGACTTAAAAAAAATGCTTCAACGATTACTTTATTTAATAACGATTTTAATCTTTCATAATGAGCAACTGATCATCTCAGTATGCCAAACATCTAATAATAAGCAAAGTAAACTATATTATTGTTAAGCACACATAATCCGATAATTACATCTTATTAATCCCTGTGTATGCCAAGAAAAAACATAATAAAGCCTTATACAGCAGCGCATTTCAATGTTTCAATTAATGAAATTCTTATGCGACTGCTGATAAGTAGTTTACGTAAGACATAACCTTGGTATGTGGTTTGATATTTAAATATACAAATAAGGTGATTCAATGGTTTTGAAGTGTTGAACACCATTTCAAATCAAAAATCCTGAGTTTCTTTTTTATCCCTTTTTTTTATAAAATCGAAGTCATTGGCTGCTATCAAAAAAATACAAAGAGCTGATGAACTTGTATTTATATTAATGTTTTTTTATTCAAGTATTAATTATCAAAAAATGAATATCTACTCGAACTCAGGTACTGTTTACGTATGACAAAACCTTGGCATATGATTATATTTAAATATAAAAACAAACTTGATATTATTCGAACGATTTAAAAATTCCTTTATCCAAACAATGATTTTATTTGACCTGAGATTATTTTAGAACCAGTTTATTTGCATATTAATACAAAATAACGTAGGTATGCAGGATGTGCCTCCACTCTGCTTAGCATTGATGAAATCATAAGATGCCATATGAATGGAGATTACAAAGACATTATGGCGTACGACCATGAAAAATATGAAACTGATGTATCATAAAATGACTAAGTAGGTTTTCTTTTCGATAATATTTAAAATTGGTGCAACAGTGTTTTTACCTTAGTGTGTAAAACTTTCATAGAAAATATGGTTTAAGATTAAAACTATTCAAGCAGTCAAAAGTCGTGTGTTGGTTGTACCACAAAAATTGCCAAATATTCTTCAAATAAGTAATATAAGGCGTTGACATAATTGTGTTCCGATTTGATTGGTATGTACTGTAGCCAGTTAAATTTACTGGACAAATGAGATTTAATAAAGAATTTCTCAAGACATCGCGCGAGTGATACCTAGTGGTGTTATTGGCGTTTGTGGGCTGCAGTTGTTACCATGAAACGACCCGTAGATTCCTTAAACATAAGTAGGTACTTACTTTTGAATTTAATCGATGTCAATAAGAACACAAATATTGATATAGTTGCCAGTATGAATCCGTTGACAGGTTAATCGTAATCGGACAAGAAAATCTTCAAGCCATATCTCTTAATACAAGTGTGCCAACATTTGAAGTTACATTCAGTAAAGTTTAGTACAATATCTTACGTATTGGGTCAAAGTTCACTGCATAAGTCATGACGAACTACCATCGTATCGATTGTAGAATCGCGTAACATTTACTGTGCAATTTAATTTAAAATAAAATTATTTTTATATAATTAATTTCCTGTAAACGCAAGACTCGAGTAGTACTCCGTATCAATAACCAAGAATAATTAATTAATCTAAACAAATACCTGACAGCTAAGTAATAAATGATGAAATATAGTAATTTACAAAAAGTCGCCGTCCCGCCGCCTTTTCAAAGTCACGGCTGATGAAACTTTTAAAAACATTTTTAATGATTGTGTGTTTTTTAAACTAACATCTTAAATATACGAAATATCAAAGACGTTTCTCTTGAAATACATATATTACACATTGCCGATTCTCATCTAGTCATTATTATCAAAGATAGGTACTTCGTCGTAAAAAAAACTATGTCTGTAAGTTTTTTTTTAACTTTTTAACGTTTCTGACTCCTCCCAGCATAAGTAACTATTATATTACAATTTAGAAGCAACCTTTATAAATTAGGTAGTCACAAATATTAATATTCCAGTTAACTTCAGTCGAAACTGTCGTTCGATGGATGTGACCTTTGCACGACGGCCTTCTGCGTTGCGTAACGTGGTCCTCCGGGCGGCGCCAGCGCATCTTCGTAAATTCACTATTTTACGTGTAGCAAAGTCGCACACAAATTACTAGTTACTACCTAGTATTCAATTATCTATGATTCAGCATGCTTTTAGTATCACGACTCTAGGCTTTTGCCGTTTATTTTTAATTATGGCTTATAATTTCCTTCAATGTCAAACATTTTTAACACAATTTCATTAGCTTCACTGGTAAGTAGCAAATAACCACTAAATTACAACCTTACATTACTTAATCTAATTGCTTCTTTCATATTTTTACGTTAATTAATACGCCTTTTTAACTGAGCCAATGTTATCGCGAATTTTTTTTTTTCATTAAGCGATTCTCTGAGAGTGGAATAAGGAAAGAGATATATTGCAAACGGTCTTTGATAAAATATTATTGGATTACTATTTATGAAATATATTTTTGTGTAAATTGTAAAATCCACCCGAAAGCTTTCTTAAAAATAAGTACCTTCCCATATATCCCATATATATATTCCCGGAAATATCGGCTCAATTATGATTGTCTAATAAAGCGCTACGCAGCATTTATGTTGTTTTTAGCTATTGCATTGTTTGATGGTGAAGTTCCTTACGAATCTTGGCGCATTTCCTAGTGCCGGAGATGTCTTCTTTAAAAAAAATACAGCTACTGATTAGCATTTTCCCTATTCTACCTCAGACTATCGATGCACCAACAATATAATTAAGCTTAATTATAAATATGTCAGTTATTAAAATAAATGAAAAAGAATTAGTTATTTAAACGTTGGAAACTAATGGAATTGACCCCTTGGGAGATGGACGCAACTCGTCCTATGTGGACATGACCTACACGGTATTGCAGTTGTAATAAGCAGAGGTTACGGCTTAACAACAGGTTAGCCAGCTGTCAGTACTTACGTCATACACAAATATTAGTAAATCGGGTACGTTGCTAATAATGTTGTGAATGGTCAACTAAAGCCCGCAAAATGTTTTCAAAACAAATCAAATGATTTTTTTTCAAATAAGCTTTACAAGCGTTTATGAAACGTTATTGACTCTAGTTGCACGGTTCCAAAAAGTTGATCCTGTGGAGAAGAATCTGGCAAGAAACTCCATGGACACTTGTAAAATATTTAAATATTAAAAACTCTTTTACGTAATACAATAATTCAATTATTACGACCATATTTGTGTATGAGTTACGACATACCTAATGAAATAATGTAATTATGATTTTGACATTTAGCAAAACATAGATACCTAATCCAATATAATAATAATAGGCCAAAATGGGAAACTTGTTTGTTTAGAAACTGTCGCAATGGCATTGTTGAAAGTTGCGAAATTTGTAAAATATTGGATGCGAATTATAGGAATCTGTTATAGTGGCCTTGAAAATATTATAATAGTATCATTAAAATAATTTGTATTCAAATACATTCTAAACAAATCGTGTCTTAAATTACATAGATGAGATTTCAAATGTTATTTTAAAACAAATTTTAAGAATGCTTATTTTAAAACATAGGTAATTTCATTTTTATATTCTAAAAAAAAATATTTTTTATTTTGCTTTTCTTGAAGTTGCTTTTTATACAATTAATAACACTATTAATTATATCAGTTTACTTTTTTTTAAGTACCAACAAGAAGTATAAGTACCTTTAAGATACCAACTCTGACATTGGCACAATTTATCGCTATTGGCACATTTTTTAAATAAGAATGACGTTAAGTGTTCCTTATTTCAATGCAAAATAATTGTCTTCAATTCGTAAAATAAATAATTTTGCAAATTAAATGCACATTATTTTAAAAATTACTTAAACATTCAAACCTTACAATAATTCACTAGGCATTTAAAATATTACAAGAACAATCACAAAACTCACCATTTTTCCTGCGTTTGACTAGCACATACACTGCATATTATTGACCTACAGATCACACTGCACCGAACGCGTCTCACTTTGCTCGTGCGCAAATACGTTTGAGCTTCGCTCGCGACGATCGCATATAATATATACCACCTGCCAACTTATATATAAAAGCCTGAAAGTTTTGACTGACATTGATGTACTGAACGTTTTTTGGTACTTTTATTTTACAGTTGGTGGTCATATTAATTAGTATTCCTGAAATAACAAACCTTAATGATCTCGCCTTGTTTGAGGAGATTCTTAATGTACTCATCATAGTACCTATATGTATATATATATAGGTATGTACTGAGTTTTTTCTATCAATATTTCTTTTACCACAAACATTAATTTATTTATTGCTTTTGTGAATGTTAAACATCAGTTTAGCTTCATATTGCTAATTGTAAACTTTTCAGGTTTCAAGTCTTCAAGGGAATTTCGTCGATAACGGCCAATTATGTCAAGTGGATGTTAATTGATATAGGACTGACAGATTCGATGGAGAATCTTATCATATCAGATTTAGTAGTAGTAGTGCCTGCTGGCATGTGTTCATGCCAGCATGAATGGGTCGCACGACCGGGGAAGTACTACCCTCCCGCAGAATATCGACGTCAAGTACCAGTATGCATACTGTTGCGATTCGTACGGTGAGTGTGGAGCGCCGGAGGTCCAATTTCTCCCTCAGTCTATTTCCTTCTCCTTTTCTCCTTCCCCTCCCGTTTCCTTAAATAGGCTCAGCAACGCATCTGCAACTCCTTTAGTATTGCAGATGTCCATGGGCGGCGATGACTACTTACTATCAGGTAGCTCGCCTGCTCGTTTGCCGAGTTATACCATAAAAAAAAAACTGTCAAAATTTTATATTTGTATAGTCATTAAAGACGATACGATAACATATCAAATTTGGTTTTTACTGTAACTGTGCGTGTTTGGGTTTTTCTATGAAATTCCCAGTAGCAGCTCGGAGTCTGGATTAATGCCCGGTTAATGGCAATAGGCTCGCCCCCTATTACATGGGACCTAGACATGCCGGCGAATTGTGGGTGTACATTGGGGAACTTCTGCCTAACCCTTCGGGGAATGTAGGCGTGATGGTATGTTTACTACTGACACTATGACAGTTTGGCGTGCTTGAGTTCTCAATAAATGAAAAGCGTTCAAACTGCATTTGCTGCAAAGTTACTTTGTAATATTACAGCCAATTTTTTTTGTTGTATAAAAACGTGCCCCAGTAAGTAAGATTTATTCTTAAAATTAGGTATCACATTCATATAACCTAAACCGGGATTGATTGACGTAGACCTAGTAATACATCAAACAGATATTGTTCCGTACGGGTATGGTAACCCACTACCCTTAGCGGATAAACCGATCGCTTAGTCACTTTACACGCCAAATGTGTTTTAGGTACTTAGTTCTTTATACATTAAATCCAATCATATTTAGAATGGTGTACATTTGCCTGTTTTCAACAGAAATCAAATAGTGCCGTTTAAAAAGCATAAATTTATTCATGTATCTACTCGTAAAGCCTCGCAAAAGAATGTTTAATAAATTACCATTTACAACGTAAAATTTGATAACATGTATCGATATAAAGGTCACGACAGTGTTTAAAATATTGGCAGGTGGCAATCACGTTACATCCGCGATCAACTGATAAGATGTGCGGAAATGTTCACATTGTTTCTCGGTATCATTGCTTATCAATGTTATTGATTTGTGGGAACCCTAGCTTATAAAATAGAGACCATGAAGTACCATACCATCACGCCTGTATTCCACGAAGGGTTAGGCACAGGCGTACTAAGGTACACCCACATTTCGCCAGTATGTTTAGGTCCCATTTTATAGAGGCCGAGCCTATTGCTATTAAACGGGCAAAAATCCAGAGCTGCTACTGAGAATTTCATAGAAAAACCCAACCTGGGGATCAAACCCAGGACTGCTAGCGTAGCAGTCGCGCGTAGGACCACTAGACTAATGAGGCAGCATGTGTTAATAGGTACCATGAAGTACCTATGAAGCTTAACACAGAACAGGGATGTCTACTATTTTATTGTGTCAAAAATCGTCACCCAATGGCTTTAACATTGTTGACAGCTAAGTCTAAAACAATATTATGTCAGATTTTATTACTTAGACCGCGTTTCAATAACTCCGAAAGAGTCCGCGTTAAATTACTCGGCAGTAATAAATAAAATAAAAACTTGTATTTAACAAGTTTTTATTTTTTCGGGAAATAGCGGCTATATAATATTCTAAGATGGTAAAATGCGGCCTTAGTGTCATTACACGGTATTTCCGATACAATGCAAATAGCAAACTTGGGCCATGATATCAAGAATTACGAATGACGGTATATGAAATTAAGCAACTTGTGCTTTTTATATAGCCTTCTTCTTCTTCGTCTCGTCTGGTACGAATTAGGATATTTTTTATAGTTTAGAAAATAATTATGGAGCTTTTAAAACATCACTAAAAACCCACATGCCTTCCTTCGTGATAACATAGAACACAGAAAGGCTGTAGTCCACTTAATCACTGGATTTCTTAAGGGCAAGGCTCTGCTTGAGATCCTGCTTGAAGGAGTTTGAAGCTCCCCGGGCAGTTGACCTGACGACAATCTGGATCCACAGCATGACGAAATGATGGATTGATTATCTGCAGCGTTATGATATACGGCCTCATACAAGCTTTTAATTTCCAGGTTATACTAACCTCGCATTTTATAGACCTTTCTTACAGTGATAGGTCAACTTATACTGGAAATACATGATATGTAGCCGTGTTTGGCTAATATTTTTATTGGTATTATTTCACAGCGTTGGTTCGTGTTGCCAAAACGTGGCTTTTATCATTTAAAATTAATCAATGGCAATGTGTGTCATTAAAATTCCATTTACAGAACTAATCAACTTACTAAACGGAATATGTCATGGGTTTACTTATGAATATTCATGAATTTAATTTCGTTTAAAAAGTGACCAGATTTACGCTTAAAAAAATTATTAACGTTTTCCTAATGGATTTTACGACCTTAGCTTTAGATTTTGTAATATTGTTTTTCTTGCGGTTTTCCGAAGTGTCGTAAGTTTTATGTCACACAGATCTCCGCACCAGCTCAACACATTGGCCCCAATGCTATGCGGCCAATGTGTGAATTAGTAAAATATCCTTGGCGCCAACACCTTGTAGCAAGTTGACGCATTTTGATTGGGTCAAAGTACTTAACGCCAACGTTGGTGGAATCGTTGGGCCAATGTGTGGCGCCAGTGTTAGCGTCTCATGTCTAATGATGTCGTTAGTAGGTGCAACGTTTTCTCTCACTTTACCACAACCCCTTAAACATAGCACATTGGCACATTGATACCGGGAAAAACTCACAGGGAAACACTGTCACGAACAGGAAAAATCTGAATAATTATAATTATCTATTGGGTTACTTTCAATCAGTCCAAATATTTTAGTAAGTTTGCAAGTCTTTTTTTAACGATCCTTTTTTCCGAATAATCTAAAAATAACGAAACCGCTTTATTGTGTAGATGGTTTTATAAGAAACATCTAATTTATACTGGTTTTTTAAACTATGTTTATTAGGAAAAGTTATTCAGTTTGTATATCATTAAAATTTACATAATTATTCTGAGTGATTTCAGGGTCACCCATCCATCCGTCTTTCCAAATTATGCTACACTTACGAATTAACAGGACAGAAATTAAAAAAAATATAATAAAAGCTATAAACAAAATAAATTCTCGAAGGTTATTACAATTTTTACAAGTATGAGTAACACATCATTTCACCTGACAATTAATCAAACCCAGTGTTAGACTACTATTCCTCACTGGCATGCTGATGAGCATCTCGTAAGAGGCGAAAAAATGACCGATTTTCTCAGTGGTAAAGTTGGTTTTACACCGGCGAAGCGAAGAGTGGATCGAATGGCCGAGAACTGAAACTTGTATGGCAAAAAGGAATAAAAATTAGCGTCCAACCCATCCACGCCTCGCCGGTATAAAACTCCCTTAGAGCTTTTGGCGACGAACCTCGGAATCTGTCGGAGGAGTCTTTTGTGTTCATTTCGACTTTTGCGTGCGAGAGCCATTCCCCTCTGTGGGTTGCTGCAGCTCCGGCGGTCTGCAATCCGTCGAGTTTCTTCAGGGGCTCGGCAGTGTATCAGCAACTCCTGTGGTGTTCATATGTCCATACTGTCCAAGTGTCTATGGGCGGTGATGATTCTTTACCATCAGGTGGCTAATCGTGTCTGCCAACCCGCAGTAGGCTAGCGTAGCGGACTATAGCCTAATCCCTCTCTACTGAGAGGAGACCCGTGCCCAGCAGTGGGACAATCCAATGGGTTGATGATGAGGTGGCTGTCCTGCTCGTTTGCCAGCATCAATAGTCGTCGTCGCTTGTGTAATAAGATGCATGGGATATTTTTTATTATAACAATTTCATTGCTAAAGTTTATAATAAAAAACGCATAATTTATTTAGCTTTTGCAATAAACTGTCAATTTTGGCGTACCAATGTCGTTTTTGGATTTATTATTTATTTGATGTGGTGCGTTTTATGTTTTTGTGGTATAAAAAATACGCATTCTTTCGCAATTCAGTTTATTGCATCGAAATAGTTTTTATTAACATAACTTTTAACTACAAATATTTGCAAGAAAAATGATAAGACATAGATGGTCATTTCTAAATAAAATAATATTTTAGATGAATATAAAATTATGCAACACTAATGTATGAAATTTATTTTATTTTGAAATGATGATTTACCTAACCTGGCCTTATTGATGCTCAAAATATCTAAGAACACTGATTTGTAAAAGGATTTAAAAAAAAAACTTGAGAGGTGTCAAAAGACACCCGGATGGAACGAAGTTCCTTTCGATTAATTAGTGAAGATCAGCAATATCCGGAACTTGTGCAGAAACACTGTCAGGATTTTTTTTTTTTTAATTATTATTTATTATTTACAAAAAACCTGTATACACTCAACAAAAATAATCGTCGCGACACCACACTGTTCAATGCGAAATAGAAATGAAAATATCTGGCTTGCTTTCTATAAGAGAGAGAGAGAGAGACAGACAGAGAAACATGCGCACGCCGCACAGCTTACAATAGCTTAATATAGCAAAAAGTGTCGTGACAACTTTTCGTAAGATTTTTTTCCGTCTAGCCCCCTTTCACAACGCGCGATAAGGAACTTCGTTCCAATATGTGAAGAAACTAACAATTACCTATTTACTTACTATAAATCTTGAGACCTGCGAAGCTTCACTTACATTAGTATCTCATTGTTGATTAATATAAATGTTAACAAACATGGTGAAATCAATAGCAATAATAACGAAGATAAATTGTTAAACAATTGCAAAAATACATGAAGAAAGAATGATTGCAAATAGGTACACAATTGTTAACGAAAGATATGATGAATCGTCCCACTGTACTTGATACATGTTCTGTATAATAAAAGAAATACAAAATTATATGATAATGCGAAGTAAATAATCTAACATATCTTCGTTATTCTAGGTATCCATCCTAGTCTACCATTCTATGATTCATTTTCCGGCAAGACGGAGTGATGGTTTGCGAAAGGTTGCTGTTGGAAGTTTGATGTGGCAAGCCAAGGATGTTGAAACACCAAAGGAGATGCAGATACGTTTCCGAATCTATTAATCGGCAGACGGGCGAGCGGTCCACCTGAGGGTAAGGTTCAACTGCCGCCCGTAGACTAGCTGCTTTCTCCACGCGTTGTCAATCGGAAGAAAGCACAACCGAGCCGCTGCTTACCGTTGGGGATAAGGAAGGGAAAGGAGAAGGAAGGGGGTTTGGGAGAGACCCACCAAACGCTTAATGTACATACCATTCATACTGTACACAGTGCATACCTACTCTTCACATTGATATTCTGTGGGCGGTTACTAATCCTTGGTCCTGTAGATCTATTTAAGGCTGCGGTTTTAAAAATTTTGGTATGAGTCCAACGTACTTCTAATACTGCCTCTACAAGTATCCAATTATTAATCAGGATTTTCCTTACAATAAAAAAAAATAACACGTTAAGGTGAAGTTATTTCGTATTTACACCACAATAGGAAGCGACATTACAGAGGGCATACTCGTTATTAAACTAAGGGCACAATGGTGGTTTTATTGCTATAAGCAAGATCTTCCAAAGGTTGTCTTTTGGATGGACAAAAAAAAATGAAAAAATAGGAGGGGTAACCCAGGGTGTACGATGGTCAGTTCATCAAGTTACCACAATATGTTAAATTTTCTCAGATGATTTTGAACTAAACCATCAACACTTTAAGGTTTAAAATTATTTAAAGAAATTTGACAGTTTTGTAGAACCTGATGTGCTGGCGACTGTACTAAAAAACTAACTTAAGTTTATTATCTGTTGCATTCTTCGCAAGTGTCATCAGTTTCAATTTAAGCTAAGCCTGAGGATGCCAAGGACAACGATCTAAAAGTTTACGACATAGATGCATACAACTGTATTGTCCTTTTGTGTGTAAATTATACCTACATAATCTATCCATTCTAAAACTATTTGTGTGTGAATAGGCGAAACTTATTGATAACCTATAATTAAAATAAACTATCGACTACTTGAACAGCTAGTAGGTTTATGATTATAATTAACTTTATAAGCCTGTGTGCTGCCTCATTCTATCATTGGTCTAGTGGTCCCAGTTTTGATCTGTAGGTAGAGCAAAATCATATTGGATTTTTCTATAAATTATGGTCACCAGGGCAGTTACAATGTTGATGAATTAATAGCAATAGCAATTGAGACTCGGCTCTAAAGTTTATCTACCTACCTCAGATCTAATAAAAAGTTAAGATGGAGCTTTGCGAACAAAGAAGTGAGGCCGACTAAAACTACGCCTAACGGTGTATGTACAACACACAATTACACGCACATATATATTAGTTAACTACGCCTTATCTTATCAGTCGAGCTTTCGATACCTCGACTGACAAGATAAGGCGTAGTTTCAGTACTATACGTGTGTGCGTGTAACGTGTAATGGTGTGATGTACGCCGTTAGGCGTAGTTTTAGCCGGCCTCAATTCTTTGTTCGCAAAGTTCCATCTTAACTTTTTATTTGATCTGAGCTACCTACATAGAAAAATCAAACATCTGAACATCCCTATGACGGGTAATAATACTAAAAATACCATAAAAAGTAGTAAACGAAAAAACTATTACACTAGGCTATCACCGTGAATTAAACATCTGTCATCATAACAATTAGGTACCTACCTTCATGTCATTGCCGAATATCGGAGATGAATCTAGCTTTGGCCTGAATGTACAAGTGGGTGCAATATTAGTGGATATTTATTTCGCGTCAACCTTTACTTGAGCCATAAATTACGCGTTGATTGTTGATTGTCGCCGCCTGCGCCGCTGTGCTAATGGAAACTTAACGCGCGATTTATTTGGTAACTTAGAAATAGAAGAATGCGGGTATTGTCCTTCAAATTTTATCTATGAGTAGGTACAGCGGGTTATAGCTGTTACCTGACCCACTTAGACCCCGCCGGCCCACCTAGGGTGGGTCAGGTAACAGCTATAACCCACTGTTCGTACGGCGACACAGCAAGCTATACAAATCCAGTTAACGCTGGCCTCTTACTGTATGGGAATAAGTCTATACAATGCTAGATCAGCTTAATCAGGATTTGTATAGGTTGACCTCTAGCCGTGTGTACGTCTTTACGTAATAAGACATTTATTCAACGCTTCATCAGGACTTCATGTTAGGTCCTGGTTTTAAATTCTGGATCAAGCAAAGTGTTATTGAAAAGCGGCGGTAGCCTAATGGCTAGGGCCTCGGACTTGCGATCATACGGTTGCCGGTTCGACACAAACCCATTGCACAACCGAAGAGAACCCACTCGTAATACAAGCATTTAGATTAGAAAAAACAATTGATTGGACCATTATAAAAACGATCTTGTATGAAATTCTCAGTAGCAGGTCGGAGTTGAGATTTCGGTCCGGTTAATGGCAATAGGCTCGCCCCCTATTACATACGGAAAACTGTAGGTGTTCAATTAGGTATACATTATTACACTTCTCTGCTTAATCCTTGAGAGAATACAGGCGTGACGGTATGTTATGATTTTCATTGCTATATGTCAGCTAGTCTATTAATTCTATGCTGCCATATTTCGTTACAGTTAAGAGCATACAAATATTTCTTTAACAATATTATGTATTATTATATTATATTATTCCTTTTATATTTAATCTTAAGTATATTAAAAAATCTGAAATTATTACAGAATTTACATAATTTTGATGGACCATACTTATAGCTTATTTAAAGCCTTCGACTCTAACCCATGACCATCTCGTGATAAGCTGTTTTTAATTAAGAAGCCATTTTTCAATTTATACAACGCTTATTTATGTTATTTCTAACTTACAGTGATTAAAAATGAATATATTATTGCCTTAATGATTAATTTAATGAAATGATTGTGAAAATGTATATTGCTTGATGGTTTTCTATGAACGAAATATGAATTTTATTAGGATGATTAATATTTTACTATGAATATAATATTTTGCTTTAAATATTCAACAATTAAAATTGACACTAAATGTTTTTTTTTTAAATGAGGAAACTACCAAGTCAAATTTTTCGTGTTTGCAATCATGGGCATATTAAATATCACTCGCTTAGACGGTGAAGGAAAAACTCGCGAAATACCCTACAGTCTACACGCCTGCGAGATTTGTTCGACGCCATACATACATACACTACTTTTACTATCTATACTAGTCTACCGCGCTTGGACTTCAGATATTACAAATTACAATTCTGTTCTTAATTCTTTTATTCTTTTCTTGGATATAAGAACCAAAGTTGTTGACATAGCTCAAATAATTAGCAAGCTTAAGTGACAGTAGGCGGGGCAGATAGGGCGTAGAACGGATTGTACCGGCCGTTGGGGCAAAAAGGTTCTCTAGTGGAGACCATGCACCGGAAAACGCAGTGTGGGACGACAATGGAGAGACGACCTGTAATAGGCCGCTGGGAGACGTTCGATGCAGGCGGCATATGACCGGTCAAATGTTTATAAGACATGTAATAGGGTGCGAGGCATTCATCATCATCAACCCATTACATTGTCCCACTGCTGGGCACGGGTCTCCTCTCAGTACGAGAGGGATTAGGCTATAGTCCACCACGCTAGCCTACTGCGGGTTGGCAGACTTCACACGCCGTCAAGAAAATCTCTCAGGCATGCAGGTTTCCTCACGATGTTTTCCTTCACCGTTTAAGCGCGTGATAATTAATACGCACATGACTTCGAAAAGTCAGAGGTGCGTGCCTTGGATTCGAACTCGAGACCTTTGACTTGGCAGTCCAATGGTCATATCACTAGGCTATCACTGCACTTAGACTTGCGAGGCATTAACCAGGCACAAATCTACTGACAACTGCCACTAAGACATTTTAAAGAAAAAAAACTCAATTACTCTTTCCACGACCTAAACATATAACGGTCCAGGTTTAAAGACAGGCAGTTTAGTAAGGTATATATATCTTTGATTGTACACTGTACACAGTAGTCATAAATACTTCGTCAGTCAAAGCCACAGCTTTGATAGACTTCCACCTGTTACGCCATGCCAAAGTTCACATCCTTTCGCCGTCGCAGATATATTCACGTCACTCGGAATAACTTCTGCTAACAAAATGCCGACGTGCCGTTGTTCATATTTAAATAGAATGTTTCAAATCGGAATGCTTTAATCAATTTGTTGTTCTTGACCTTTGATCTTGGAACGCGAAAATAACAAGGAATTGCAAGACTTGTATTGGGAAAATATACTTAATTATCATCATCGGATTTTATTGGCATTTTCCATGCAAAGATTATTAAGGAAAAATAAGACTGCGGGCAGGATTCGAACCTGCGTCTTCTGGTTAGGTACACCAGACGCTATGATCGCTAAGCCATCGCGAACTTAAAAATGCGGCGCGCTTCACTATAAGAAACCCGTACTCCCATCAGTGGACGAATATGGATTGATCATAAAGCCATAAATATATAAATAATAACAAGCAGTAATGGCGTGATATTGGTAGTGAACTGAAAATAGGTGATACAAGAATATTTTAGCTAAACCATTCTTTTGCGCTGAGCTTCCTAATAAATGGGTGAGCTACAGATGTTGAATTAAAAAAAAAACTTACTAGCAATGTGGTCGTGTGGCTGTATGCATGCCGTCAATTAGGATAGGTCAACTCAAAACTGTTATGGCTCTTAAAAAGCCTTTTTGTTGTGGTAGGGCCACGCTGTTCGCAGCATGAATGGGCCGGCTTGACCGGGGAAGTACCACACTCTCGCAGAATACGGTCCGCAGAAGCGTCCGAGCGTTCGGTGAGCGAGAGGGCCGGAGGCCCAATTCCTCCCCCAATTCCCTGCCTTCTCCTTTTCTCCTTCCCCTCCCTTTCCCTAAATAGGCTCGGCAACGCATCTGCAACTCCTTTGGTTTTGCAGATGTCCATGGGTGGCGATGACTACTTACCATCAGGTAGCTCGCCTGCTCTTTTGCCGAGTTATCCTATATATAAAAAAAAAACCCTGTTTAGATTTTGCCCTACACTGTAATACTCGCATAACTTATAATCGGCTTTTCTTCTCAGTAAAAGTTTTATGTCTTTAAAGGATCTATTTACTCAAATGACAGCATAGTAACGGGTTATTGTCTCTACGAAGTGAAAAAATTAATAGTAGGTAAAGCTATGTAATACTAACTGATGCCCTTGACACGAGCTTTTCTCAACAAAGCCTAGCGCATGTATCTCACGTCTGTACCCTCTGTGATCTCTCACATGTCAATGGAATTTGATGTCAATGTGATGTTTAACATATTTTCAAGAATACTGACTTTATTTTCGTGCCATTCTTATAATGGAAACTTGATAGGACCAGTAGATAAATTCCAATACAAAGATCGAATCGACGAACAGATAAAAACAAAATAAACATGGAAATGACAAAGGTATACATTAAAAAATCCTAAATTGATATAATCGATTGTCCTGATTGACTGACCTATCAACGCTGATCAAAAATTAAAAATCCTAGATAGCTACATATCGTTAAGAACATAGCTTTATAATTATTATAACGTAGGCATTCGATAAGAATGGATTTTGGAAAAAAAAACATGATTTTGGGAATAACTTGTTGACCGCAGAGCACAGCTGTGCGTTTTTAAATGTAATGTATATATAACTTTTGTACATGTTGCAGTAAAACTCTTTACCAGTAAAAAAATATTTTAACAAGCGAAATCGGTCAGAAGCACTTTGACTGACAAAATAGTACTTTTGACTGAAATAACAGTCAAAAGTAGTTTTGACGAACTGATTCCGTCAAAAGTAGTTTTGACTAGTTATTTATAAAACGATCGCAATAACACAGTATGGGACGGCTAAGTCTCTAAATTTCTGACTAACTCTAGGTCATCTAAATGCTTACGTTCGCTTATAATTTTATCATTTAGAATGCGCGCATATTTATATGCTCTCCGGAGACCTAACGCGCTTAGACCCTGATAAATATGTACCGGGTAGATTTTATGCCTAGATTTAGAGAAGTAAGTAAGTATTCAATCTCTATCTATAAAGTTCCTAATTTGTTTTAGAATAGAACTGCTTAATGTTTGCGTTTTTGTGAGAAGGATGTATAATCGTGTTTGTATTTATTTTAGTAAAATGTAGTAGTTATAAGTTTCTGTGTCTTCAGTTATTGTAATTGGTATGTACCGTTTTAATTGAAGTAAATAAATAAATAAATAAATTAATTAAATAATAGGTATTTCAGTAAAATAAAGTAAATATCTAAATAAATATTAACAGATTCAGATATTTTCAAGTGTATCGTATTTGATAAATTATTTATTTAACTTCTAGACGTAAGACAAGATTAATTTAGCGTTGCTACCAATCAAGGATGCAACTTAGGTTTCGCAACATGATGTCCAATAGCATGACACACGATGTACAAAACACGTTAACAATATTTTAATTAATGTTTATTTCCATAATCCGATCTTAAATTCAAGAAAGAACTCATCTAATTAATCTCTGTGGTCACATCGCTAGACTCAGGGCTCCACTATAAGATTTTTAATAATAAACACAGGTTCAGTGAGAATTACTGAATTACAGTAAATAGATGTCCAAAAAGCCGGATAGACATTTGGTTGCCGATCTGCAATGTTAAACGTCTCTTGCCGTAGTAATTCTATGGTTGGACCATTCCTAAGATCGACACCCTTCGATGCCTCTGAGAGCCTGAAAGCCATCCCCAACATAATTTGGTAAAGGCTAGGAGGATGATAGTAGTCATAAATATACTGGCATCTGCATCTGGCAAGAATACTTAGGAAAATGTTCTTCGTGTAAGCCACGGGGAAAAGCAATTTTAAAAGAAGTCCCGTGATCCTAATATCGTAGTGTGTTACGTACGCCCACCCGCCAAGTAGAGAGACAGTTTGCGGAATACATGACAAGAGCTAAATATCGTGATCTGTGATGTTCACTAGGTGTGTAGCTGGGAGTTTAGATTTGTGTTCGGTGTAGGGCAATGGGCTCGCCCCTGATTACATAGAACCCTATGAGTTTTATAATTAGGTACATTAGTTTACGTCTGCCTAACCAACTGGGGAATACAGGCGTGATGGTACGTATTTATTGTGAGCAACCATGTGTCATCAATCGACCCAATGACCTCCAACTTGTTAACTATTCAATACTTACGAGATAAGTACTACTTACAAAATTCTTACTTAATGAACTTCAAACAACGCCGATTTCTCACCGTGATGTAATGTACCTACTACGTATTCAACTGACCTAATGAGACACACAAATTAGTTTTTAATCATTGCTGAACTTGACATTTACTAAAACCTTAAATGTGACGTTAGATTTGGTGATACTGAACCCTTTAATAAACATAAAATATCATCATGCCTGTATTTCCCGAATAGTTAGGCAGAGTACTTCTCTGAATTAAAATAATGCATTCGAATGCGACTTTCTAACCATTTGGGGATAACAGGCGTGATGATAATGTTATTTTTGTTTGATGTAACGATTCCATAATGTATCATAGTACATGACACGGGTATGTAAATACAAATATTATATATTTAATTTATGCGACCTCTATTAACCTCAGGCAGTTCCACAAGATAATATAAACAATTTTAATATTCTTCAGTTTTTGGAATTATATTATTATTCATATTTTAATTTTGTATTAGTTTTTGGATTACCAAAAACTAATGTAATATAAAATTTTATTAATCAACAGCTCTCATCTTTCTGTAATAATATATATCTATGTATATACTATTATAATAAAGCTGAAGAATTTGTTTGAACGCGCTAATCTGAGGAACTACCAGCCGGATTTGAAAAATTCCTTTTGCATTGGATAGCCCAACTCTTGAACAAGGTTATATTAGGCTATTTTTACATCACGCTACGAACTTTAGAAGGGTTTAAACGGCGGGGCACAGATTGTATGTCATCATCATCATCATTTGGCCTGGAGCACAGGTTTGTATAAACCTAGTTCAGGCAGGTCGCATCTTATTATGTAAGTGGGGTTAATTTCCAATGCACCGTTAATTTTACTGTTAGATATAGATATACAATGACATTTATGTTTAGACTTTATTTAAAACTATTTATAATTTTCCCCATAAATAACTATGTATAAACATATTGTGTACTCTGTAAAGTAATTGTAAAAGTTTTATTATTTAATAAAATTTATTTATTTGTTTATTTACCATCGTCAGCCCATACTCGTCCACTGCTGGATGTAGGCCTCACCTAATGAATGGAATAGAACACGATCTTCGGCTTTCCTCATCCAGACACAGCTAGTCTTCTTCTTCCTAAATAAAAATCATTTGCTATTCGTTAGTCTCACTAAAACTATAAAACGCCTCAACCGATTTGAAGAATTTTATTTTTTTGTGTTCGCACTAATACAGGGGTGGTTTAAATTTACAATTTGACCCGGTAGGTGGCGATGCATTGATAGCCTTGTGATATGAGGATAGGACTGCCATTTCAAAGGTCTCAAGTTCGAATCCTACGCACCTCTGACTTTTCGAAGTCATATGCGTATTAATACTTAATTATCACGCGCTTAAGCGGTGAAGGAAAACATCGTGAGGAAACCTGCATGCCTGAGAGATTTTCTCGATGGTGTGTGAAGTCTGCCAGCCCGCAGTAGGCTAGCAAGGTGAACTACAGCCTAATCCGCCTCATTCTAAGAGGAGACCCGTGCCCAGCAGTGGGACAATATATGGGTTGATGATGAAGGTGGCGATGCGATCGAGTTCAAAATAAAGTTGGAACGGGCTACTAGTAGACTATAAAATGTTGTGCTTAAGATCTTGGTTTATATGTAATATGCTTGCATAATTAATATTTTAAGAATTAATTGATAGGCGATTTGTAAACATAAATCATGTTCGAACTAACACCACCTTATCCATGTCACCATTGAAACTACGGGCGTCAATCGTTCAAAAATGTCTCACTTGTGATTTATGGATTATGTTTCATTAGTTACAGCTTATTCACATTGACATCGCCTTTAGAAGATTATATCCGAATAGAAGAGAAGCGGCAGTAGTCTAATGGCTTAGGCGTCGGACTTGCGATTATCTGATGCAAAACCCATCCATTGCACTAGCTTACATTGGGTAAATAAGATTACTAGTAATGTGCGACAAGCAAATATCTTTCACCAACTCTCCTTTGGATTATTAATAGATTCTAATGATAACTGAAGATTTTGCCTTCTATTTTGCCTTCAAACTCTTTTAAGCATGAGAATCGTAACACAAATCCTTTTAAAAAAATGCTGTACACTGTTCACTGCTGAACAGGTAGCGTGGGAGCAGCTAGAGCTACAACATCCTCAATATGATAGCCTGTAAATGAGACTGTACTATGGTATAGAACCTTACTTATAGGACCTAGTCAGTCGTACTTATTAAATACTAACATAATTTTGTGTCTATGATTGCAATCGTTTTGTGTAATATCTATAGCATATAGTACTCAGTCGCATCTGGTTAGACTCGAAGGATGAAAAATGTTATTGAAATAAATCTCAGATCAAATAAAAAGTTAAGATGGAACTTTGCGAACAAAGAAGTGAGGCCGGCTAAAACTACGCCTTGCCATGTACAACACGCAATTACACGTATACCGAACTACGCCTTATCTCGTCAGTCAAGCTATCGAGCTAACGAAAGCTCGACTGACAAGATAAATCGTAGTTAACTAATACATGTGTGCGTGTAATTGTGTGTTGTACACGGTAAGGCGGAGTTTTAGCCGGCCTCACTTCTTTGTTCGCAAAGTTCCATCTTAACTTTTTATTTGATCTGAGAAATAAATATGTTTTTTTAAACAAGTTTTTTACAAGTCCATTGATTACAACAGAAGCGCCTGTTTGTCTTGGTGCTAAGTCCATTTTTTTATTTAATAGACACGAAACATGCGTGGGTAGTGAAGGAGGTGACACAATCAGTTTTATTGTTAACCGCTCAGCATAATAATTTATTAATTTAAACTTTAAAAGATAAAAAGTCAAGAATTTTGATTGCGTCAGTGATCTAATTTATATTTATAAATTAGCAAGTTAGATAGTGTATACTATACAGTAACATTTAGATTATAATAATTATTATGTCACTTTTGTTTTGAGACATTATTTTATATTATATATTAAGGTTTTTGTAGTTGTCTGTACTTATAGAATACTTTTTGCCATTTCACGTTCCATTGCTATGCGAAAGCCTTTCTCGGGTCTTTCTAGGGCGGAAAGGAACGAAAGTTTGTTCTTTTTTCTGAATTTTTTTTTTCGTTTGATAGTCTCCTACTCCTATTGACCTCCAAATAACTTTTCAACAAACAACATACTCGCCTATAATTAACTAAACACCCTAAGTACAGCGGGTTATAGCTGTTACCTGACCCACCCTAGGTGGGCCGGCGGCGTCTAAGTGGGTCAGGTAACAGCTATAACCCACTGTACATTGCTCAATGAAAAAATTTCAAATGACTGTCGTGGGCATTTTGTGAAGAATCCGGGGTAGGTTATTTCGGATTCAATGGGAGCGGCGCACGGGATATATACAACTTATAATCAGATCTCTCTCTATTTCTCTCTTCCAGTAGAGCTCAGCTCTTGTCGGTGGACAAATCTATACTGTTCTCTTTTTCTGCCTTCTGTTTGACCTCCTGATACGACTCCCACTTTTTCCGTAATTTGTTCCATAAAACTTTTTCTAGGTCTTCCCCTTCCTCGTTTTCCTTCAATGTTGACTTCTAAAATTGACCTAAAAAGTTGTCATGACACAAGTGGCCTTTTAGTTTTTCATTGTGGGCATTTTCATCCCTTGTAATTAGATAATACCCTTTATTACCCATTACTCTTCAAATCAGAACACAATTAATTGTTAGTACACTTTAATATAGCAGCAAAATGTTTACCGCAAGCATAATCCGCAGCAAAATTACATCGCCTTAAAAGTAACTGTACCTGAGTATCTATAATTTCGTTCAATACCTACAGACAAAATCACAGCAAAAAGCTAGACTAATAAAAACGTTAAGAAATAGACTATTATTATAGTTTGACATTTCTGAACCAAACGCCTTCGCATCTTCATTTCAAACAATGTTTATGATCGACGATTACATAGTTTGAATCTTTATAACCAACGATACGACTTTTATATCGTATCGTACGCGATTTTAATAAAAAACGGGTTAGGTACTGACTTTTGCGACATCTGCCAAAGATTAGTAATACAGAAAGCTACATTTGTGTCAAGACACAAATTGATTCATGTATTTATTAATTTGATTTATTACTCATTTTGTAACTTGTAACTAATTTTGTAACAAGTTACAAAATGAGTAATAAATCAATAAACTTTACGAATAATTTATTGAAATTATAGATTCTGGCATCTATTTTGAATACATTTTAAATCAGAATATGTTAAGTATTTTGATCACAGATTATTTCTGCCTGTCTTCTCAACAGTTACGTCAGTACCTACGTACTTTTAAGTCTATTTTTTCCGTTTTCCGGGCGTACTTTTTGACTCTAAAAATTAACATAAAATAGAAAAAATAATCGCAATTATGTTGTATTGTTTGGCACAATTTGTGACTGTAATTTCGGTATCGATCTGCTAATTGAACCAATTCGTCGTCTACAGCGACGTCGACTTTTCCACAATATGTCGATTACAGAATAACCGTTACATTAGAAGAAATTATGAAGTAGGTAGGTAAGTCAAAAAGTCGTGTCGGAACGTATAAAATTCATTCTCATACTTTATGTGGTTTACTTTAAATTCAGGGCCATCCACTGTTATAAACTTTTGAATGATAATTAGAATACATATTATGAGCGTATAATTTCAATATTATTTTTGTGGATTCCATTATGATCGGAAACAAATTTAAGACATTTAATGATATTTCCATGACCCGTTGCATTGTCATTGACAAGTAATGCGCGGGTTTTGTAAAATGAAGATGGCATGTGTTTCATTGCTAAAGTTTAGTTTTTACGAACGTGAGTTCTTATGTTGTAGTATGATATTATTCCCTTGGGAAATACAAGCGTTGATGTACATTCTGTATGTATCACCTAAAATTATAATTAAACGGTCTCATTAGTCTAGCGGATGATTGCTCGCTAGAGGTCCTAAGTTTGATTACCAGGTCGAGCAGTGTTATTGGATTTTTCTATTAAATTTTCAATAGAAGAATTTGGATTTGTGTCCAGTTAATGGAAAAAGGCTTGCTCCCATGCTTAGGTCTCGTGTCATAACATGGGATCTAAAAATACCGGTGATATATGGGTAAATATAAGCACCTAGGTAGGTACACCTCTTTTTTTTTTTTTTTTTTTTTTTTTTTTTTTTTTTTTAACGTGCGGGGAATCCTTTTACGGACTTCCGCCACCTTGGGGAGGTGGCGGGGCGTGTCGGACTCCACCCCCAGATCAGGGGTGACTACCGACTAAACCCCGGGGTTACGGGAGCGATGAATCATTCATCCGCGACTAGGTAGGTACACCTCTGTCTCATCCTCTGGCGAATATACACGTGGTGGTATGTATGTATGCAAAATTATGTCTTTATCACATTTTTTTTGTTTGTCTAAGCTTACTGACTGGTACTGACTGCCTCATTACTCTAGTGGTCCTAAGCGCGACTGCTACGCTTGAGGTCCTGGGTTCGATCCCCAGGTCGAGCAAAGTGTTATTGGGTTTTTCTTTGAAATTCTCAGTAGCAGCTCGGAGTCTGGATTTGTACCCGGTTAATGGCAATAGGCTCGCTCCCTATTACATGGGATCTAAACATACCGGCGAAATGTGGGTGTACATTAGTACACCTCTGCCTAACCCTTCGGGGAATACAGGCGTGATGGTATGTTGTCTAAGCTTGGGCATTCGTTTCTAGACATTGAGGAACCGACCGTAGTAAATATCTCAATTTCAATTCTTATTTGATACCTCCATAAATGGTATTTATACATATAAATATTAGATACCACCATTCTTAGTAGTACCGAAACCAGAAATATGGCATTTTAGATTTAAAAATACTAAAACCGGTTGTATGTTTGTTGATCATCCGGCTATCGAAACAAAGATAAGTTTTGAGCTTGATAAGCAAACACTAAGAAGGTCTAAAGATTAAAGACGAGTAACCGCAAATTTATGCAAGGCAGCTCCTACTTATAACCTATATACAAATAACTTCTCACAATAAAGTAAAACCTCATTTATAAAAAAGTTCTTTGTCCTCTCAGGCCGACCGATTTTGGTACGACCGAATTGAATGGCACCACAATTCAAATTATCGAGCGCTTTTGAAAAAATCAACGAAATTTTAAAAATATTAAAATTTGGTGACAATGTTATCACTGATTAGACTACCTCATTAGTCTAGTGGACCTGAGCGCGACTGCTACGCTAGAGTTCCTGGGTTTGATCCCCAGGTCGAGCAAAGTGTTATTGGGTTTGCTATGAAATTCACAGTAGCAGCTCGGAGTATGGCTTTGTACCCAGTTAATGACAATAGGCTTGCTCCCTATTACATGGTACCTAAACATACTGACGAAGTGTGGGTGTATATTTAGTACAACTCTGCCTAATCCTTCGGGGAATACAGGCGTGATGGTATTTATGTTATATTATATAAATTTCAGAGTCATTAATCTCATTATCTTTGCAAGGAATAAGTTATTTTTCTTTATTTGCAGCTTAGCTTAAGATTACGTTCGGATACGTCTTTTTAAAAAGATGAATAAGAAATAATGATCATTGCCGGAAACCCTTATTACCATAATGATGACCGATTCAATTATAATAATTTCTTGAATAAATGACGTCTAGAACATCTTATAATTAATTATTATGTCCTTGATCACCGTTTTGGTAGCAATCAATCAGTTATATCTATAATTGCATTTTTATTGCGTTTAAATAAAATCATAAGACATGTTATAAATAATTGTGTAATAGGCGCAATGAAATTGTATTAAAGTTATCGTATTATACTGTGACTAGCTTTCCGCCCGCAGCTTCGCTCGCGTGGAAAACACGATTTTGACTGTTGTTTTTTCTATTTCCGGCGGGATATTGTAAATTATCTAAAATTAAGACCAAATAATTTGCTCCACTATATTATTTTATTGAAATATAAAAATAACATGTAATTTTTTAATTTATTTATTCATGTCCTTTTAGCTAGAGCGATGGTTATTCTGGACGCCTCGTAGGGTCGATTTCAATGAGGAGGTACAAATACCGGAAGACCACTTTGCTCTCAAGAATTAAAATTGCACTTCTTTGTATACCACATTGGTTTTTCTGTCTGGTATCAAAATGACCAGACTGCTTTTAATATAGTAACAGGCAAGGTAGAATTTCCCGTGTGAGAAGCCGTTCTTCCCTTAAATCTATGCCTGCTACCCTTAATGACTGAAATTTTATTTATAGCATTACAAAGCATCTTCTTAAAAACATAGGCATTAATTCACACATTCGAGGTATGAAAACTGAATCGCCCTTAGCACATCCAGTAATCACAGTGACCTTTTTAATATTTTTGTGCAATGCTGATACTCTCAGTCTAGTCCCGTTACATAGCTTAAGTGCCAATCTATAGACTTCGTTTGTATATTAGAAAATCAGGATATACTCTAAGATCTGTCATAGTCACCTGTCACTACTGTATTCAGGAAAGATGATAAACATATTTACAATCTTCATTTACTATTTTAAGTAATAGCTCAGAAAACTCTCCAGCAGACGCATCTCGCTCGTATTTATTTTTAAAGATAATCATTATGTTGGGTCATAGGTATGACGATGTCAAGGAAGCTCTGACTTCGTCTGCTCGGGTTCCTCTAGGTACAACAGAATCTGACGGAATTCCCGTGCCAGCAGCGCAGTAACTCCACCCATCACTCTATTGCTGCCTCTAACATTTTTAAGAAGGGTTCTATGGTATGCCTCTCAATCTCAATTCCACTTTTGTGTGCCATAGAAAGCATTTTATATATTAATCAAACAACGTTTCTTGAATAAAATCACATTGAGTTTTTAAACATGACATGACATGTGTCAAAATAAAAAGTAAATTAAATCAAAAGCACTAAGGAGTATTGATATCAAAATCGAAGCAAATCATCCCGAAAATAACTTTCCCCCCTTTTTTAAGTCCGTTGGGGGATGAATTTCAATAAAATACGAAACACGTCTTCCATCAATTCTGTTAAAGAACGTTTATGCAAAATTTGAAGCAGATTGCACCAAGCAATCACGTTGTCCCATACAAACTTTGCCCCCCTTTTTCACCCCCTTAGGGGTATAATTTCGGAAAATCCTTTCTAATCGGATGCCTACGTCATACAAAGAATACACTCTCCAAGTTTCAGGTCTCTACGATCAGCGGTTTAGGCTGTGCGTTGTTCCGTCAGTCAGTCAGTCAGTCAGTCAGTCAGTCAGTCATTCAGGACAAAGGATTTTATATGTATAGATTATAATATTACTTGTTCTGCTACATATTGCTATGCTGTGAGTCTAGAACCAGCCTTATACAATTACTTAAATCGAGGGTAGATTCGAATGGTTTTTAGTGTAGTTCCTCGAAATAAAATTCTACACTAAAGTACTTATTCTTATCTATCTACTAGATTGTGTATTAAATATTATATCAAATTATTATGTATGTCAAAATCTGAATTTATTATTGAGGAATATAACTTTTAACAATAATATTACTGTGCCACTAATATAAAATGTGTTCCAAATTTAAAATTAATATCAATCAATACGTTCACGATAATCGCAGGCGCCATACTTAATTTTACTTACTACCCACTTTTCATATTTTTTTTATGTTTCGATCCTTGTCATTCCCGCTGCATTGAAACAATGCTTTTCGACAGTAACCGATTGGACCCCGTCTAGGGTGGATCCGCT
Source organism: Subacronicta megacephala (assembly GCA_958496365.1). NCBI lineage: Eukaryota > Metazoa > Arthropoda > Insecta > Lepidoptera > Noctuidae > Subacronicta > Subacronicta megacephala. The sequence continues at coordinate 15,337,111 of OY292518.1, forward strand.
TGCATCGGGGAGCGCACTGAGAATGCGTGTGTCGAGAGAATTTTGTCGTGACATTATCTCGTCTCAAACCATTGTCTGTGCGTGTGATATAAGACGACAAAACTATTTCGTCTTTGCAACAATATCGTTTGTCGTATATCCCTAGTTGTTTACCAGTGTTATCGGAATTTTGTTATTGGATACCTCCGGACCTTTATTATCCAACAGACTCTCATACAAACAGGTGATCAACTTACTAGTGAAGTGAATCAAGAAGCTATGGAGTTAAGTTACCTGGTTCGAAGATGTCCCGCTTATAAGGTCAGTCTAAATTTATGATAGTAATCCTGCATGACATGATTTAAGAAGGAGCCCAAAATAATAGGTACCCGCGGCTACACATCAAGCTATAAAATCCATTATAGGCTGGCCTCTCATTGAACGGAAATCCTTTACGATACCAGCTCAGCCTGTACTGGATTTTTATAGATCAATGTGTACGTAGGTTGATACCTACATGACTACTTTTTAACCAATCGCACATTTCATTTTATGTTTGTCAGAGAGTCGTCATGAACTCCACCTACGATCGGTGACATACAGGGAGCTAAAACCGCGTCTTTTGATGAATCACATTATCATTCACGGACAAATTGTTCCAAAGCAGGCCATACATTTTCAGTGTAAACTGAACTGTATTGTCCTTACAATAGAGGTTATCTCATGCTGGATACACATTTGGATGTGGATATGGCATTTTAGTCTCCCAGATGGACTAACCAATTCCTCAAATAATTCAATGAGGAATTTGAATTTCCAATAGATAAATGGCTATTTTAACTGTTATTTTACGAGTATGCAGTTAACGAGTTTAAAATGTTATCGAACGGCGATGTATCAAAATACAAGTGATATCTAGTTAGCTTGAACTAAGCTTAAATGTATGATAATCAGCTATGAATATTTGTGACACTTGTGGAAACAAGTATGGAGCTGTGTTTTTTTTATGGTGTGCGAAAAATCCTCATGGTTCTTCCACCTAGGGAGGTCGCAGGGTCATGGGATTCGCGACAATCGCCAAGACTAACAGGCTATGGTGCTACAAATAAATCAAATTTTTTCACCAGCGTAGGTCGGTAGAGGTGTATTGCTGCTAGCCACCAGGCTAAAGTATCCGATATACTTAACCGGAGTGAAATCGGTTTGAATTTTGCCTGAAATCGTATTTTTCTTTCGCTAGAAATTTATTTTTTATAGATATTTTTATTTAACATTCATGAATGTCAAAATATAATAAAAAATAACCATTCAATTGATGAGTTAACAAACTAGTATGGGAAGTTGATATTTTGTCCAACTAGCGATCAGTTGGTAGAGTATCTAACCAGGGAAATGGCAGGTAGTGCTAATTCTCTATCCGAAATAGGCATTGCCCAGCCCTTGGGTCATAAAGCTGTTTAGTATTTAATAAATCATTAAATACATTTCGTGTGTACCAATAGTTTTCGTGTAATTCATTTTATCAAATGTCAAAATGTCATAATTATACTAATTATAATTACGACTATTCACAACCAAGTCTTTAAAGCAAATGAGTAATATTCTTACTTATTTGATATATGGTAGTAATTACTAATATAGTTGCAACCGTTGAGAGGAGACCCGCGAGAACTTCTGCGTGTTGATTGATGGGGTGTATTTTTTTCTTATGCTGCATTGAATGACTCCCATGTCTACCTACCTTTTTTGTAAAAATGTATGGGGAGTCTTTTGTTCAACAATAACCACCAATTCAGCTGGTATGGCGATGATTCTCTTCATAAAATCTACTTCTCCTATTACAAAACATAATTAAATATTTGCAATCTAAACCCACACTAAAAATATATTCAGCAGTTTCTAATGTCATAATCACAAAAACAATTACGGCTATAATAAAACCTAAGTTTTGATACGATACGTTATCGTTGAGAATAATTCCCTAACAGGTATACTCAATGATTTTACTTGACATGGCATTAAACCCAAGACTTAATACTCCAACGCTGTGCTTTCAGTTACCAGAGATATTAGGGCCAGGCAAGTCTTAGTCTTATGTCTCAACCACGATCAACAGAAATATTTCTTTCTCGTCACGTTCAGTCAATAAAGTTTACTTACTTTAGAAGAAAGTAAATAAAATTGCAGTGGCTTGTATATAGCCTCTAATATTCCATAATTACATGTGAAATATTAGTAAACCGTTAATTTAAATACTCATAATGTCCCTCGCTAACAAAATGCTATTAGTACACACATAACTTATTCGGGTTTAGCCAGAAAATTATTCCGTATCGCCTGATTGTATAGAGTTGAATTTAAATTGAAATTTTTGTGAGTTGTAGACGTTGTTTTCCGCAGTGAGTTTAATTATTTGGTTGACAAATATTGCCGAGTATATTGCTGATATATAGATATTGCAGTTGTATAAGCTATGTTGATATAGCTTAGTTATAATAAGCGCAATACGCCCTCGTGGAGGAATGAGAACCCCTGCCGGTGGTTTTGGTCAATAGTTCACCGGCGGTAGCCTAATGGCTGGGGCGTCGGACTTGCGATCATGCGGTTGCCGGTTCGAAACCCACCCATTGCACTACCGACGTGAACCCACTCGTAACACAAGCATTTAGCTTAGCACGAGTGGTTAACAAGAATACTAGTAATGTGTGACCCACATTGCTAGTAAGCTTTAAAAAAAAAATTGGTATTTTAAACACCCCATCGCTTTCCCCATGCTGCAATAGGCCATTAAGATTTCCACATGCAAAAAAAGGAGGCGACTGTAGCCGTGGTAGTAGTAGACTGGGGATCATACCACCCACATTACACGGTGTTCACGGTATCTTTAGAGAGGCGGTGATGTTCCATCACAATAAAAGGTGGCCTACATACAAGGCTTCTCCTGGAAGGGTTACGAAAGTAATATTTAGCAGTCGTAGGTACAATCTGAGTTTTTAGTGTTTTGTAGAGTTTTTGGAGTGAACCAAACAGTAATTCTCCGACGATTATGCGACCAAAGAGAAAGCTTAGTTGACTTATACATCGAAAAAAGATAATCGAAAGGGAAATTAACTCTAGCAGTTTTCCAGTATGTTTTAGATCCCATATAATAGACGGCGAATCTATCAAATTAACCAGGCTCCAAGAACCGAGCTGCTACTGAGAATTTCTTGATAGAAGAACCTAATAACACTTGCTGGACCCGGGACTCGTACCCAAGTTCGGGCTTGGGAATAAAACCACCACCGAAATGTGGATGTATATTGTACACTGCCTGTTATTGCTTAGTTGAATAAAGTTGTATATAATAAAGTATTGCAATCATAAATGTCCCATCCAGTGACCTTACAAGGACGAACTATGTAGAGAATGTCGGGGCATACCAACGTCCATAACCACTATAATTACAATTATTATATTTGCATTGCTCATAGCATCCTCCGTGCGTCCGCATAAAACGCCTACTTGGCCTGGTTACAACGATCCTTGCGTCGTTCATCTGTTGACATTGACGGAAGACAACCAACTCTAAACAATTTGTGGTTTATGTCGGCCATACCAACCAAAATAATCACCTTGGAATTTTAATTTGTCAAAAAAAAGGCAGATTGTCTTGTAAGGCAAATTGTAAGTATTCAGGCTGCAGGTCAACCTATACAAATCCAATTTAAGCTGACCTCGCATCATATAGGCTTTGCAAACAATAGGAGGCCAGCATAAACTGGATTCACGACGTGTAGCCGTGCGTACGTCTTATCACATTATAGGTTTATATTTTAGTAGTAATTGCGACAACAACTTTAATATATTCATACTAAAACTTTGATTTTTAAGCACATTTGTGTAGACACTTGGTTATTCTTACTTTTATTAACTTTAAACAAAGTTTTAATACTTTAAGTACTTAGTATGAATACCTACATTATAGTTGACTAGCTTTTTGGTAGTCATCCCCATTAGCAACAAAGTTGTGCACGATAATAATATATTTGGTGTCTGGTTGAAGGACATAATATTCTAGGCCATAATGATTACTGAAGGTCAGACTTCTGATCTACTGCTTTAGGAAAATCACGGCAAATTTTACGTATAAAGAAATTTATGTTTCGTAAGTTTGTTTTGTAAAGTTTTTTTATTTTGGCAATTTCCCAATCTCCGGTGGAAAGAGGCAACCGCAGCCTACTCAGCGTAGTACCCAATTTTCATTACAGAAATATTGCAAAGCATATAAAAATTAATGACGTAAACTAGTCGTCATTAAGCCATGCATACATAGTTAAAAAAATACTTCAATAGTTAGGTAATCAACTTCATTAAAGGGGATTTTTAATTCGACTTTTTTGTGTTTTGATATATTATCTTTTGGTCACTAGGAATCGATTTTAATGTTTCTTTTTATATACCTATGATGTATTTCCTAATTGGCTCTATATAAATTAGGTTGGTTTTCTATCTAACTCTCAATCCGAAGATAAACCGCGAAATGCTTGAAGTATCCAAATTTATTTATCTGCCGAATTTCTGATATGTATGAATTGACCTTTGTGAATCTCCATAAAAATACTAAGTATCCATAAATTTACCATTTTCTTGCATGCTCTAAATCACGCAATGAATTATGATTTCCACCTTGATGTTATCGATGAGTCTATTATTTAGATATATGATACATATGACCATTTACATAATACATAATATGTTATGACCTACCAACCGACACGGACCATTTATGAATACATAATATATGTACACATAAAAATACATTAATCACCGAAGTGGGACGTACGTATACATACGATAGATGGTTAAGTCAAAGTATCTAACTTAAATAAAACGTAATTAAATTATTCCAAATATGAAAAGAAAGAATATAGCATACAAACCATTACGAATGTATCTATACCCCAAAGGGTTAGGCAGAGTTTGAGTCTATACACCCACAGTTCGCCGGTAGGTATGTTTAGTTGCCATGTTGTTATTGTTCCCTTCAGGTCAATTGTTAGATCTATTTTTTTTTTCGATGGGTTGTCTAGCCTCCTTTCACCCATGTCACTGTTTAGAACCTTCTGCAGTCAATCCTTATAAGCGTCTGACTCCTGTCATCTCCTTTTCCTTAGCTCGTCCGATATTATTACTTGAATATCTTTATTTATTAATTATGGACAGTGTGTGACACTTATGCGCTTGCAATTGCAATTTGCTTTGCAAAAGAATATAGACGTAAATAAGCAGTATGCATACTGTTGTTTCGTACAGTGAGTGTAGAGCGCTGGAGGCCCAATTCTTCCTTCTTGCTTCTCCTTGCACCTTCCTTTTCCACAGGTTCGGCAATGTGTAAGTGATACCCCTGGTGTAACAAGCGTCCGCTTACCGCTTACCATCAGGATGATTAGATGATTACATTACCATTAGATACGTTGTCGGGCCTATTTGAGGAAAAGGGAGGGGAAGGAGAAAAGGAGAAGGAAGGTGACTGAGTGAGAAATTGGGCCGCCGGCGCTCCACACTCACCATACGAAACGCAACAGTACGCATACTGCTACGTGACGTCGAGATTCGGAGGGTAGTACTTCCCCGGTCGTGCGTACCCATTCATGCTGGCTTGTACGCACGTCGGCAGGCACTACTACTTACTAAAAAAGTCAAAAAGCTCCTGGTCTTTACAGTGTTGGCATTTATGTTGCCTTCGAATACTGTGTAGTACATACATGTAGCTATTTACCATATACACGAGAGATTATCATAAAAGCCACATTCCTCCAAGGTCAGGATCGTTCAAGCATTGCCTACATTCCGACAGCGAGACAACATAGTTCTGATGTTATATTAATTCATGTTGTGACATTATGTTCAGTGAAGCATTGGATTATATGTTTTATTTGTATAGCACCTGTAATTGGCAGTAGGGTAGGCAGTGATGTAGCTGGTTATTCCGTTTAAGCCGGATTGTGGTTGAGCAAAAGTCCATTACGCTATTTTATAAGGTTGAGTCTTCACATAACTTCAGAAAATATTATTTTATTAATAAAATCTCCAGAGGTTTGAAACATTTTTGTTTCACTAATGATTTGTATATGTTTAATTATATAGCCCAACACTTAAACCTACCGAACCATTGGTACTCCAATTGGAATAAAGTTAAATATTGTTTGCCCAAAAAATAAGTGCTCAAAGCGGAATTTACTTCTTTACCCTTTTCTAAATTCTTCTTCTTCTTCGCGTCAAGGGTACGGTTCATATAGTTAAATATTCTTCGCCCAAAACTTAGCCACCTCTTAATGTTTTTTCATACCTTTGCTCTACTTTGATCCATCCATTTCATTCGTTTATCACGTTGATCTCCACTATATCAATTATCTGATTACTGACGGAATTTATTGACGCTTGAGACATTTTCTTGCGCAAGCGCATCCTGTGTAACGTTTATATGTAATTATTAATAAATATGTTGTAGGTGCTTGATTTGATTACAATAATAATGTAGGTGTATAATATATTTAACCTGGCAAGCGGTACAGTTCCTCTTTTAAGCACATAACAATAGATTTTGCATTGTGTCTACAATATGCCGCTTGACAGGTTAAAGTTTTTGCTCGGAGATTTCACTCCCAAAAGAACTCATATTTTTTCTGATTGTATCGATATATCTATCTATCTCTTGCACGATTTTATTGAATTCGCCAGTTAAGGAGTAAAAGGTATAGGTTTTTTTTCTATTTATAATAGTTGCATTGGTGAGTATATACTTACATAAATATATGCTAATAACAGCTATGAAAGGGCAACAATTGTGGAATCTGGATTTTTTTTTCCTTTCATCATAAAAAATGCCCAAAAAACGTAACGGATCGTTTTTTTCTAAGGAGCTATTAGATAATAATGGTTATTTTCACCTAACAATACTTATTTATAGCACTTGGCCATACCATTCTTATCAGTGTTAACCAAATTATCACATTTTGACGTAATGTTTGTCAATTTGTGCGTAGGTGTGAATGTACTGTCAATGTTTTTTATATAGTTTTAAGTACAGTCGCTAAGACATCAGTCAGACTTGCGATCATGCGATTGCCGGTTCGAAACCCACCCATTGCACTACCGACGTGAATCCACTCGTAATACAAGCATTTACCTTATTACGAGGGGTTAACAAAAAATTTAAAGATACTACTATATACTAGCAATGTGCGAGGTCCTGGGTTCGAATCCCAAGTCGAGTAAATGTTATTGGGTATTTCTAAGAAATCTCAGTAACAGTTCGGAGTCTGTATTTGTGCCCGGTTAATGGCAATAGGCTCGCCCCCTATTACATGGGACCTATGTTAAAACAATATATTTTAAAAGAGTGTCTATGGAGTTTCTTGCCGGATTCTTCTCCATGGGATCAACTTTTTGGAACCGTGCAACTAGAGTCAATAACGTTTCATAAACGCTTGTGAAAGCTTATTTGAAATAAAAACATTTGATTTGATTTGATTTGACCTAAACCGGCGAACTGTTGGTGTACATTGGTACACCTCTGCCTAACCCTTTGGGGAAAAAAGGCGTGATGGTATGTATGTATGTCAGTCATCAGCTTAAGTTTTTTTCAATGACATTTAAACCTACCATGCAATAAGTATGATACTCTTTGAAAAATGAGTTAATTTGGTCAAATAGAGCTCTTAAACTATAATTTTGTCAGGCGCCTTGCCTAATAGAGGCGGCCTTGCTTCCGTAAAGGTCACGGTGATGACCTTTACTTCCAATAAATTGATGTTACTTCTCGATGCGAGTGATGACATCTATTTGGAGGCGCCACACTATTCACATGTCGCGTCATTTTGTGTTGATTATAAGTATTTATGCTAGATCAAACATACAAAATAAGACACATAGTGATAAGAGATATTTTATTTTGTTAAAAATCGATTAAACGTAAAATGTCCGATTATAGTAAAATCATTACAACACTTTTTTTTATCAGCCATTATCGTCCCACTGCAGGGCAAAGACCTCCCTATTCTGTTCCACTCCTCTCGGCTCAGAGCTTTTTGCGGCACTTCCTCCCAATAAAGGTTTAGTTCGTCACAACACCTACATAAAAATATGTATTACATATAAAAAAAACTTAACAGGTCGATGACGACATGTCTGTACATATTACTTTAGGTACAGATTTTGAAGAAAAGCCAAAAATTTTTTTTTCTTTTTTTCAGTCCGTCTGTTTGTATACGAATCACGCAAAAACTCATTCACCGCTGCATTGCTAGAGGTCCATCTTCAAATCTGGTGCTTGTTTCATGTTGATACACCTGCCTAGAAGCCGAGTTATATTAAGTAAATCCTTTCGGCACAAGCGAAACCCCGGGCAATGGCTAGTTAGTTACAAAAAATTTACTTGTCAGACTTTTAGGGATTCATAAGTATTTGAATGACAACCGGAACCGACGGCAGATTTATGTGCTTTTCTAAGCGCGATTATTTACGACATTATCGTTTAGATATCGTAAATAGGTTTTTTATTTTAAATCGATTATAATTAATATATTATAAATTTTACTTTTATAAAATGCGAACTTTACCTGTATATATTAATAATAAATAATATATGTGGTATAATTAACATAATTTAGCAGCGTATGAAAATGCCAATGGCTGGTAAAATAAAACTAACGAATTAATAAAATAGGATAGTTTATCTTAGGAGAGTCAATTAAAAATGTATAAGTTTTTATTAATACCTAGTCCTCGCCACATATTTCTCACTCCTATCCCTTTTAGTGCATCTACCGTGATCGTCTCTGCACCACACAAAGGTCGTCTGGTAGAAAATGCCTAAGGCATTAAGACCGCCTTGTACAGTTTTGTACTTAAGTATAAATAAATAAATAAATTAAAACTCACTTCATTCTCACCAGATATTTATTTATTCTATCAATGTTTAGTTAGCGCATAGAACCAGATAAAATACTGTGTCATACTGACACAATTATACTGACGTGATAGGATGAAGCTTAAGAGACGATATATAAATACATGATATTTTTAAAACAGTATAATTAAATTCTGCAACATTGATTTAACATAGACGATAACCTCAAATAGATTCATTCATTTAAAAATATAAATAATGCTTATTATTAATGAACTGCATAAAGAATATTAATTTTGTTAAAAGCCACTTGAATTAATTAGGTATATAATGGTCATGAATTAAAACTAAATGTAAAATATACTTAGTATAGCTTCATTTTGTATATAAATTGGTGCATAGTTATTTCATACGTAACTATTAAAATTTAAAACAGTTTGTCAAAATCAGACAATTATCAGTTTATCAACCCTTCCCCAGTTCCCAATTTATTAAATTGTGTTGAGCTACTTATGACAAAGTTCTACTTATTTTTAAAATTTATTTCAGCATTAAAAAATGCAAAATTTTCTCAAAGGTATACATTATATGATCATAATATGGTGCGACGTATATTTGTCATATATTTGTGACGTTGGCGTTCAGGGTAAGATTTCGTTTGTCACATATATGTGACAATGGCGTTCAAAAGGTTAATATAGTTGTAAGACATACCAATTTCATCAATTGGTTATTAGTGTATGCGTAGTAGTGAAGAAATGTGTTCGTAGCCCAAAATTGTGTCTAAAACATTTTCCCAGAGATTTCTGGAAATAAGTTCTTTAACATGGGGTCCAAGGTTATTAAAACGAGTAAAGCGATTACTAATTTAATCGGATCAAGGTTTCAGGAAAGTGAAAATGTGTCCATTTAAGAAAACCCATTGAGTCATAATGCATTGTCATTTTAGTTGAGAATGAGCTGTTGAATCCTCACTGTTCACTTTTAAAGACTTACTACAGCACTAATTCTCACAAATATAAAAAGTCCAACTTTCCCATAGCTATAATGTGTTTTCTTTTCTTTTCCCTATCACAAAATATCATCAGAGAAAACACATTTTTTTTTAAAGCTTACTAGCAATGTGTGTTACACATTACTAGTATTCTTGTTAGCCCCTCGTGCAAAGCTAAATGCTTGTGTTACGAGTGGGTTCACGTCGGTAGTGTAATGGGTAGGGTTCGAACCGGCAACCGTATGATCGCAAGTCCGACGCCCTAGCCATTAGGCTACCGCCGCTCTAAATAGTTTTAAGATGCTTATACTACGTTTTGTTTTCATGAATATGACAGCAAGTATCTCATAAATAGCTTAATCAAAAATAAGTATAGGTATATGATTTATGTATACATTGATGAGTTTATCAGTTAGAAGTATAATTATGAAGATCTTACAAAACTCTAGCAAAAACCAATGTCTTGCGATTCTAATGACATGATATTTTGAAAGGAGGACTAACATTATGCAAATAGTGAAGATTTATTGATGTTTTTATCCGAAATACAAAAAGAACCTGCTCTTTATTTTAGAGTTAGATTAAAAAATAATATAAGTATAGATTCAAAAGCGATTGCTGAGTTTGATTTTCGTTCGACGGTTCCATTACCAGGTAGAACAGTATTATACCATACCGGTTGTATCTATGTGACCTATTCTTAGAGATTATAAAAATAAAACTAATATATACGAAACGCCTGAAGTTTTGCAAGTAAATACCTCGCACTATTCAAGAACCTCCTGCTCTTTAAAATGTATGCACTTGTGGTGTTGTATCCATTTCTCAGCTGAACAAATAATGGATATCGTTAGTACGCATTACAAGACAAAATAAACTCTAAAATACCTAATGATCTTTGTTAATTACCGCCGACTCCAAAGGTTTATATTTATTATATTATTTTTCCCTTTTCGGTTTTTATTTTGTTTGTTTTTAAGTTTAATATGCCTACCTTTTTATGATAACAAATCCCTTTTAAAATAAATAAAAATAATATTTGTTTTGAATGGTTTCGAATAAAGGATGGTACAACCGTGCTTTTTTTGCTCGACTTGGCAGGGGCACGGCCGAGCTCCCAGATTATTATTCGAAATGCATCTACGAACAATATCATATAACTGTGGAGAGTCGTATCTCCCTGCTAAAGTCTTTAGGATGGAGTTGGAGATGGTTCGAACCCCGCAGCGCACGAGGCAGATGTCTGCCTGATGATGGCATGGAAGCCATCGACGTGTGCAGTTTGTTCGAAATAACTAAGCCTGTCTGAAGTTAGCCGTGCCGAACTACCGTGGGGATAAAATCGTTTAATTAAGTATTTTAATACATAAATATCGAAATTAGTAAACAAAATAATTAGAAATGTGAAACATATACGACTCTAATTATCTTTACACCGACTCTTTCTAGTAAAATTTACCACTTCTAAACCACTTGCAGACAACTTCCGATCGGCTTAATTATTTCGAACAAACTGTGCATGGGTGATGGGTGAACATGATCCATTATTATATTGGTCCCGTAGGGCGCTAATAGTCCGCTTAGTTTAATTGGTCCTTAGGTACACATCAAACTATATTACTATACTCTTTTCTTAAAGGAGGATCGTTTAAAAAAATTTACACAAAAACGAGACGATCAGCCTTTAAGCGTATTTCCATAACCATACTAGAGTAACCTATATGTTCCTATGTATTCGAACAATAAAAAACAAATAGTTTTTTTTATATAAATAAAAGCTTACTAGAAATGTGGTTCGCACATTCCTAGTATTCTTGTTAACCCCTCGTACTGAGCTAAAATAAGCTAGTATATACAAATATAGATAATTCATATTGTTTTACATACACTGCGATGAAATACCCGTTAATAAATTGAAAAATAATTTACTTAAAACTTATTGCGCCCTCTACTAGTAATATTCGACAACAAGCTTCTTGTAAAAATGACTTATTATCATGGAAAGGCAAAGTATTGCTGTAAAAGTGAATGCCACGACCGTTGGAAGTGCGCTCGCGCATGTTGTAGTTCCCAAAATAAATACTAGATGGCGGGCTTTAGCGGATACTGAGAAATAGTTTTTGCCATAGAAAAGATATCAACGGGTAGGCGCTTCGTGTGTTTGTGTTTAATAATGGGTAGAAATAATATCGAAAACAACGTTTACATTGGATGACATTATTACGCTTTTGGAAGTTTTTTGCAAGTTATATCACGTTATACACGTTATATACAACATCAAGTTATACAAAACCAGTTTATACTGACCTCCTATTGTGAAGGTTTTTTGTACAATTGAAGGCCATCCTACCTACTGTTTTTGTTTAGCTTGACATGTAGCCGTGTGTACGTACGCGATCATTAGATATTGAAATAAAACTATTTTTTACGTTATTATTTCAAGTTTTTTGGTTTTTAAACTATTCCTAAACTATTTAATACAATCGATGATGGGCTTTTTTAATGAATTACAAACATCATAAAATGTATCATCATTTTATGATGTTTAGTCCCGAAGGGGTATACAGAGGTTATTATTATGAGTGCCCATTACCTTTAACTGAGCAACGAAACTATGGGCTGTTACTGACAATTTCCTAATATGCTAATCCAACAACTATGCCCATGTCTGCTGGGAATTGAACCCAGAACCTCACGCTAAGTAGACAATCATGTTTGAAACTGTTAAACCAATGAGGCAGTCGAAAACAATGCCCTGTAGCTTTTAAATAAACTCACGTTATTGTAACTGTTATCTCAACATTTCTAGTTGTATGCCATTCATCAATTCGAGGGAAAATTATGACCCTTATCTACCTATATTTTTTTTCGCTGGAGATTTTTAAGTACCTAATAAGTGGTGGTCTTTAGTTTCTGCCTACCCTGTGGGAAAAAGGCATGACTGTATGTATGAATTTAACTGAATTAATAAATTAAGTACGGTAGATTACTGGATTGAGTTTATATTGTCCTCAAGGTACCGGAAGACAACAGTTATAGTAGATAAATATCTTTTCATCTTTTTATTAAGTGCGAGAAAAATATTATCTACTTTGAATGTAGGTCTTAACTTGCTGACAATAGAGTGTATTTTATAATAGTTTTCATACTAGTATGTAAGACCCACAATTTGATAAACATGTGCCAGACAGACTTTTTCTTATTCTTGATCCTACGCTTGGCCGCCAGTGTGCCTGATGTTATACTGCGGTGTACGATGGAGCGCGCTTGCCTAGGAAAAAACCGATTCGCTCGTGATTTAAAGACACCCAGATTATAACCATTGGGGAAGACCCTCTCGGAAAGCTCATTCCACATTTCAGCGGTACGCATGATAAAGGGACGGATAAAGTGGACTCGAAGCGTTTCGTTTGGTCTTGATACATACATACATACACTCACGCCTTTTTCTCACAGGGGTAGGCAGAAACTATGGACTGCCACTTGCTACGACTCTTGCATATCTCTTTCGCTTCTTCCACATTCATACATCTTTTCATACACACGCGCCGGTTGCGAGTACTACGCACCTGACCTTTTTGGAGAACCTCGCCGATAAGATCGGTGTACGTCTTTATATATTTATATTGGTCTTGATATATTTATTGTACGCTGGCCAGCACATCAATTTACCACTAAATGTCAAATTTTCTCAGTTGATTTTGAACGAAATTGTCAACATTTTAAGGTTTACAATCATTTGGAGATATTAGACAGTTTTGTATAACCTGATGTGCTGGCGAGTAAAATATTTTTGAGCGAATAAGGATTTTTATAAAAATCTCAGCTGCTACTGAGAACAGTTTGGAGTTTAGATTTGTGCCTGGTTAAAAAAACAAAAATATTTTTCATTCAATCATAATTTGATAAATATATTGTATATCTTTAACACTATTTTTACATTACAATACAATTTACGGCAGTGATACAATGTACTCTTATAATTAACTCTAGGTCATACCTACAAAATTATTTTTAGCAAAAGTAAGGAAAATGTATCTATATAATACTAATCATCTACATAAGGTCAGAACTGTGAATAAGAATTACATATTGGTCTCATAACAAATAGATATAGGTAAGTAAGTGTAATAAATAAAATAGACACATTTGAAGTTTCGTTTCAAACAAACACTTTTGAAGTCACAACCGCTTGACTGCAAGTCCTATTATACAACCGTTGAGCCGTAGCCGATTAAATTTGCAAACAATTCCAAATATAAAACGGTAAAAATCAAAACATTGTCGTTTCCATACCAACAGTCCATCAAACACCACTGGAATATACAAATAAGGTAACTGTATATTTATGTATATATATAACTGCGTCACGCATACAAAAAGCCCGCGAAGAGTAGCAAAACTAGCAAATTCCCTTTAAAAAAACAGGATATTATACCATGTATGTATAATGTATATATAAGTAGGTATACATTTGTTACTTATCTATAGAAATTAAGATTAATATTCCTAGCATAATTATGTATTTTTGGATACCAAATAATATATTTACTAAATTCACATAATATGGTCTTTATATTACTAGTATAATCTAGGTTTAATTTATTATTATACACATTTACCGGCAAGTAATCAGATTACCACAAGGTGAAGATAAAAAATATTTTAGATTGATTTATATCAAAAGTAGTGTGGCTGATATCTATGATTGCAAACGCTACCTTTGACAAAAAGAGCTTATGAGTCATTAAGGCTGCGGTAATTTAAGCTCTTTTTATCGCGAAAGCATCTGTATTATGAGTCCTTTTTCCTTGATTTGAGGTATCGATATTTTGAAATACATTAATCTCCAAAATTATTCTATAATTACTCGCAATTCGAACGATCGGTAAACTTAAAATGAATACTGGCATTATTATTAAATCCTAAAGTTTTCTACCAGTAGCCATATCCGCCGTATCCATGGTGGCCGTAATATCCTCCGTAAGGCCAATATCCGTATCCGTAGCTAGGCCATCCCCACCCGTAACTGTAGTACCCGGGGTAACCGTAATGTCCCCCGTAGTGACCACCGTATCCTCCCCAATGACCACCACCCCAGTGAGAGGCTGCGGTTTTGAGATCGTCTTTGTCTGCTGCGGCTAGGTCATCCTTCTCCGCTTCAACCTTGAAGGTTTCCACTGGCTTTTCCTCAGCTGGTGCAGCGTACGACAAGGCGAGGAGTAGGAAGATGGCGGCGGTGAAGAAGGCGATCTGGAAGTAGGAAGAATGGATTACAATTTTGCCATTGATCAATTAATGAAAATAATAAATTAGTTCTTCCACAAATAAAACTTAACAACACGTGTTTATTTGTGGTAGACTGGTGCCTAAACTAAGCTTAATTGTAATAACTATTGATTACAATGATCAATCAATCTGAAAATATAAGCTGCGCTTGCCGCTATCATAGATGAGTGATATATCTTCGCACATCCAAACCTCTCCGTGCCTTGGAGAACAGTTTAACCACAGTTATATTTGATACTGTGGTTTAACCCATCGATGTCGTTTGTCATATAAACAATCGTTACTAGTCAGAAGCTCATTAAGTCTAATTAATTCAATAAATGTTTTTTTTTATTTTTATAAAAGCTTACTAGAATTTGGGTCACCCATTACTAGTATTCTTGTTAACCCCTCGTGCTAAATGCTTGTGTTAACCGGGCACAAATCCAGACTTCGAACTGTTACCGAGATTTCTTAGAATTACCCAATAACATTTTTCTCGACCTAGGATTCAAACCCAGGACCTCAAACATACGTGCCTTTTACTAGCAATGTGAGTCGCACATTGCTAGTATTTTTGTTAACCCCTCGTAATAAGGTGAATGCTTGTATTATGAGTGGGTTCACGTCAGTAGTGCAATGGGTGGGGTTCGAACCGGCAACCATATGATCGCAAGTCCGACGCCCTAGCCATTAGGCTACCGACGCTTCAAATATATCCTTAGGATGTCAGTATTGCCCACAAAATGGGTTATCAAGGCCTGGTGGTAGACAATCACTGTCCAACTGCTGGGCACGATCTTCTTTCAGATCAAGAGGGATTAGGTTCACAGGCATGAAGGTTCGGTGAAGGAAAACATGGTGAGGACACCATGTTTTTTTTCTCCGTTTAAGCGCGTGACAATCAATTACCTAATAATACGCACATTATTTTAAAAGTCAGAGGTGAATGCCGTGGATTCGAACACAAGACCTTTGACTTGGCAGTCCAATGGTCATATCCCTCGGTCTCTTAAAAGTCTCTCATAAATAAAATATCATACAACACTAGTTAGACTAACATAACATTTTCTTTTCTGTCTACCCATTAACTAGTTACCTTATTACACCATGAAACAATACAATTGTCCAAAGTGAACAAAAAACCATTATATACAATTACTTAAACAGTAGGTATATAATGTATATTGTCTCTGCGACAATACTACATTCATATCTGACGATCTTTTCAATACGATTTCCCACGTGTATGTACTGGACGGCTAATTAGCAGCTTATGCTAATCATTCTATTATGAAACACTAAATACCCATTATGATTTTTTATATTCGGGATTTAAATACTATATTCGAATCTGTATCAGTAAGTATTTCCCTTAAAAGCCCCCTGCCCAAAAAGGAAATTCATAATATTAACTTTACATTTGAAAATATTGTGTATTATGTATTTATGTAACCTAAGGATGCAGAAGAAAATTTTTTCGAAGACATTGTACTGATAAATTAGTATGCAATAAATTATTAGTTTTAAATCAAAACTATTTATTATAAGTTAGCATATTGTTGGGCACTTCAATGAACCTAAATTTGTTATGTGTGATTAACCAGATTAACTTAATTATATTCAATTATATTTATAATGAATAGCAGTAAACAACTTTTAACAGTAACTATTGATTAAAAATTTAAATAATATTCCTGCAAATTTTCTTTAAAATTTACAATAGCTCCGAAAACAAAATAATAAATTCCAACAGTAACCACCCTTATTTAAGTCTTATAATTAATATGAAAGACCAATTATTTGAAATTAAACTGAACAATTAAATAAAAAATAAACATCTACAACTCAATAAATGAAAAATAATAAACTAATTAAAAACGAAACCGATTTCCCAACACAAAAAAAAATCACCGTTCCTGATAATCTCACTGTGTTATCTATAAATAATAACAATTAATTTTGATGTAATAAAACGAAATTATTTAAACTAATTAAGAGCCAGTCATCATACTACCTAAGAAATCACCATATGTAAAGAATCCACTTACTTTGCAAGCCATGGTGTCTGGATGTTTGTACCACACTGACTGTAAGCGCCCTACGCGCCGTTTTATATATCTATGGCGTCCTAGCTACACGGATGGACGGTTCCATGCTGCCATTGTGCAGCCAACGACCTTATCTTTAGGATTTGAGGTAACTGTTTGGTTTTTGGCATGACCTATAGTTTTGAATCATTTCGCAATTTTCTATCAATCACAGGGTAATTATTGGGTTAAGCGTTAACCCTATAATTATCTGGATAATTGATAGAAAATTGAAATATTTACCCTTAACCGTTAAGGGTAAATATTTCGTGGTCAGTAACTGGCTTAGATACGAAAGGTAAAACTACAAATTAACACTTTAATTTATTAAAATACTGCCATTAAAAGGTTTTATTAATGTTGATCGATTAAACATTAGGTCAAGACATGAGGTGTTGTCCATTATTCGTTTCGCTCACACTCCAAAGGCCTATATTTTTTGAGACAAAAGGTAGCCTATGTCTTTCCCCAGGGTGCCATCTGTCTCCATACTAAATTTAATCAAAATCTCTTCAGAGTTAAAACACAGATTTACTTTCAATTCATACTCTGTTACTTAAATATATTTTAATGCGTGATAATAATAATTTAATATTATTATTGACTAATGAAAATCTTTATAACATTAAGATGACCTATATTTAAGTCCAAGTCCACGAGTCCAGTAATCTTGAAACTTACTTATAACGAAAATAAACTTAAATATAAATATACGATAAGACCGCCAATTGTACTTAATTATGAAACTTTGTTTATATTTTCTTTTTGGTGTACAATAAAGAATAATCTATCTATCTTATCTATCTATACTGGTTTACTTTTAATTTAACTTACTTTCTGAAGTACATCGAAAAAAAAAGAACAGATACAGACCAATATTGTTAAATCTGGTGTATATTTCATTCTGATACGCCGCCTGGAAGCATTCATTATATACCTACCTAAATCCTATTTTAACTGAGACTGCCTCGTTGGTCTAGTGGTCCCAATCGCGACTGCTACGCTAGAGGTCTTGGGTTCGATCCCCAGGTCGATCAAAGTGTTATTGAGTTTTTCTATGAAATTCTAAGTAGCAGCTCGGAGTCTGGATTTGTGCCCGGTGAATGGCAATAGGCTCGCCCCCTATTATATGGGACCCAAACATACCGGCGAACTGTGGGTGTACATTAAGTGCACCTTTGCCTAACCCTTCGGGGAATACAGGCGTGATGATGGTATGTAAATCCTATTTTAACGCGAGTGAAACCTGAGTCAAAAGCTAGTAATTATGTAAAACAAGCACAAGATTCAGCAGATTCCCATCGTTTAAAAGAACCTATGTTGCTTTACAACTAATTAGCGAGATAGGACGACAAGACGTTCATGTCATGATGCCAACTAACAGGTCAGACTCGTTGAAATATCTCGATAAAATTATAAATAGTATTATATTTATTCTAAATGGTAATGTCAAAGAACTTTACCAAGATTCATTCATTTATTTTGTTGTGTTAGTTAACTGTACCCCTTTATAATATAGGTATGTAACATAACATAACATACCATCACGCCTGTATTCCCCGAAGGGTTAAGCAGAGGTGTACTAATGTACTCCCACATTTCGCCGGTATGTTTAGGTCCCATGTAATAGGGGGCGAGCCTATTGCCATTAACCGGGCACAAATCCAGACTCCGAACTGCTACTGGGCATTTCACAGAAAAACCCAATAACACTTTGCTCGACCTGGGGATCGAACCCAGGACCTCTAGCGTAGCAGTCGCGCTTAGGACCACTAGACTAATGAGGCAGTCCTATAGGTAAGTATAGATAAGTATGTATTGTATTGCCTTTACAGATCACTGAAGTGGAAAATTGAATGATAATTTAATTGTTTGTTGTTGAATTGATTATGAATAATTACTTTGTATATTTTATACGGAAGTGTACTCAGGAAAGGATAGGATAGTTTAAGACTTGGCCATTGAGCATCATTAACATAATATATTGTCCTTAAGGCTCTGCTACTGAACGCCAAAGAGCCCAATATTCGATTTCTAGTCACGCCAGCAAGTTACTCTAGCGAAAGGAATAAACTTTTATTTATTAATTTTGTAATATGGTATCTTAACGTAAATAAACTATAGGTAAACATAACTACAGTGGTTAACACCGTACACCTCTGCCTTATTCTGCAGGAAGTACAGGCTAAGATGACAACATCGATTATTTTTATCAAAATGTAAATGATGACAATAAATGATATTTATTTCCGTAAATAGATCCTTTAAAGGCACTGCTATTATATACTTACTACTTAAAAAGCTTAAACTCGTAAATAAGCGTTAAATTTAAGAATGACGTGAAGGATCCAATGAGCCACTTAGGGCGTAAAATTACTGTTAAGTACCTGTATGGGAGTAAAAAAATAAACAAAAGGAAATTGAATGACATGCTTATCGTGTACGCGTAGCTTCTTCCATTCAATTAACTAGGCCTGTTGCTGTTAAATACATTTTACAGTTTGTTTTTTTTAAAGCCTGGCAATGTGGTTCCCACATTACTAGTAATCTTGTTAACCCCTCGTACTAAGCTAAATGTTTGTATTACGAGTGGGTTCACGTCGGTAGTGCAATGGGTGAGTTTCGAACCGGGAACCGCATGATCGCAGGTCCGACGCCTTAGCCATTAGGCTACCGACGCAATTTTTTAACAAACATGCGCTGCTGCTAAATGAAATGTAGTGCAGTGCTAACCTTGTGATAGCCTAGTGATATGACCATTGGATTGCCAAGTCAAAGGTGTTGAGTTCGATTCTAAGGCATTCACCTCTAACTTGTCGAAGTCATAATATGTGTATTAATAATTAATTATAACGCGCTTAAACGGTAAAAGAAAACAACGTGAATATCCAATAGATTTTATAGACGGCGTATGAAGTCTGCTAACCCGCAGTAGGTTAGCGTGGTGGCCTATAGCCTAATCACTCTCGTTCTGAGAGAAGACCCATGCCCAGCAGTGGGTAAATGTAATAAGTTAATGATGATGCTTAATGAAATGCATCACCAGATAGCACAGTATGGAATAATAACTTCATCATCACTATCTCATAGCTCACGGCTTAGACACAATTTTTGAAATAAATATTACACTTTAAGTTCACAAGTTCCACTGAGGGATAAGGTCATTCGGTTTGTCCTCTAATTAAGACCGTAACGATAAGGCTGGGAAAAACTAAACAAAAGTAAATGAAAAATATATTCCAGTTTTCCAACATTATTTATAAAGAATTCTTGTTAAATTTTAATGAGTTAATGTTTTAACAATAAAGATTACGTAGTGATTTTTTGTCGGTAGTTAAAGTTTTAAATTATATTATAATTATATTTATTGTATTGTTAATCAATTGTCGTTATTTAATTTTTTATATTACTTTTTGTATGTAACAATAATAATTAAGTATAACCTTTATCTAGTGCCTCATTTACGTATTTTTTCTAATCATAGAAACAGAAACGTATATTATTTTTTTATGCGGACGAGATTACAATAAAGTCGATCATCAATTCACACGAAAATAATATAAGGAGCTTGTTTATGTAATTTAAGTTAATTCCCTTTAATAAGATTCGCATTGTCGTTCTTATGATAAGAAGGTAGGAAATACAGCAATTAGTTTGAAGTAGGACTGCCTTAACACTGTATTTCGACATGTTGGGAACTTCGCGATACCTAGTAAGTTATAAGCGGTAGAGTAGGTACTAAGTTATAAGCGGTACGTCACATTGGAAGTCGTAGAAGGCCCTTAGTTTTTTTTTAATACGTAATTGGCGTTTACTTAAAGAGGCCTACGTCCATCATTGGTCAAATGCGGATGATGATGATGATACGATTTGTCAAAAGTAGCCATTTCTGTCCTACAGATAATAAGTAATGTTTATCTATGTCTGGTATAGAATTAAAATGCTTTCATCAAAAAAACATTTAAAATATTTTGACAAAAGATAAATAAATAAACAGTAAAGTAAAACAAATAAAATGGTTTGGTTAATTTCACCAATATGGTATACAAACAAATGCTATTATCAAAAATGCAACAGAATTTGTATGAAATAAACTCCAGAGTTATTCAACGGGAACTTTCTTAGAGTTTGTGAATTTTGGCCACACGCTTTGACTTTTCCGCTACCGCTCATACTTTTGGACATACGATCAAACGGACATTGTCACCATAAGTAGCCCCTTCCTTCCTTCTACCGCCAGAGGTCGCTGTGATCATTATACGTAACTGTCAGTGAAACCTTGACTAGTTATATAAAATTTACGTACTTCCAAAGTACTGCTTTATTCGGTAATAAGGAATTACATAAGTAGAACTCTCTAAATAATAGTTAGCTAAAGGTACTAAAACTGATGTATGCGTGCCATCAGTTAGGACAGATCAACATATAGCTGCTATGGCTCTTTCTTTAAAATACCTCTACTACCCTCCCACAGCATATCGACGTTGAGTAGCAGTATGCATACTGTTGCTTTTGCCTCAGTCCCCTTTATTCTACTTTTCTCCTTCCCCGCCCGTTTCCTTAAATAGGCTCGGCAATGCATCTGCAAGTCCTTTGGTATTACAGATGTTCATAGCTGGCGATGACAACTTACCATTAGGTGGCAAAACATTTTCTGTATTTTTCACATCATGATCATCATCATATCAGCCGTCCATTGCTGAACATGAACTGCTGAACATAGGCCTTCCCCAAAGAGCGCCAACCATCCATCGTGATTTCACATGGTTACACTATATTAGGTCACATCCGCGATCAAGTTCAAGCTCTGTTTTATTCAAGTTCACCAAACGCATCACATAAGAGAGTCGGTGCCAATACTCCGCTTATTCTGAGAATACCTTATAAGATGACTCACAAGCTATATGACGATATTGTATGGTGGATTAGTATGCACTTGGGAAAGGTATCTTATGAATTTTAATAATTTATTTGATTTTTGACTGTTTGATTAGTATTTTTTTATTTTTGTCATCCATTCAAATATATTTAATTGTAGATATGCCTTTTTACTGTGTCGAAAATTTCTATGGGTATGTCGGATCTTACCGACAAAAAATTGCAATTAGTTAATTACGTTATTATTATTATATATTCTTTATTGTACACCAAAATTAAAATACAAAAGACTAACTTATTCTAATACAAAAGTACAATTGGCGGCCTTATCGCAATTTGCGATTTCTTCCAGGCAACCTTAGGATGGACTGGACTGAACCAAAATACCTATATATATATATATATTTATATATATATATATTTATATATATATATATATATATATATATATATCCTCCATTCGGGACCACAGGTCTATAAGTTGATTGAAACAATATCTTTAATTACCTGAATTGGCCTTCAAAAAGTATCAATTTTATTGTTCTAAGTCGACATTGACAAAACCTAAGTCCAGACAATAGTTGCCAATTTCATTCTTACCAAATCTAGTCCAAATAAGAAAGACCTATTGTTTTCAACATGTTATATAACGGGAACGAATCATAAAGCATTGATTCTATCCGTATTCCGAGCCATTTCGCAGAATCAAACTTGTTTAATAACACACTTGCCAAATACGTCACAGAGCGACAAAATACCAAGCGAAGCATTCAAAGAATACGTAATGAGATTGGAGGATTTCAATTCAGTAAAAACCAGTGCTTTGATGTCGGCGATTTAGGACGATCCTTATACTGTATTTTGGTAAAAGGAAATTATGAATAGGTTCATAGCATAAAATACCATTACGCCTGTGTTCCCCGAACGGTTAGGCAGAGGTGTATTAATGTACACCAACATTTCGCCAGAATATTTAGGTCCCATGTTATAGGGGGCGATTACTATTAACCGGGCACAAATCTAGACTCCGAGCTGCTACTGGGAATTTCATAGAGAAACCCAATAACACTTTGCTCAACCTGAGGATCAAACCCACGATCTTTAGCGTAGCACCACGATTAGGACCACTGACTAATGAGGCAGTTAGAGTAGGTTCATGTTAGCAATAAATATAATTATAATCAATCCCTTCTCCGCGACAGAGTCCAGGCTCGCTTTTTGATTTGATGCATAAGAACATTAGGCATAGTCCGTCCATCTTGTCAGTACATATCATATCATCCATCGTATCAGAAGGTTTAATCATGCATGTATCACGTGTCACACTTGTTTTTTCCTTCAAATTACCATCATAACCAATTTCTGCAGTCTTCCTTATTGTAATACTTTTACATCTATGAGTAGTTTTGACTTCAGCTTTATTCAAAGTTGTCTGTCTTGTTAGCTGGTCGATGACTAGAAATGCTTGCTTGCTTATTTCTAACTCTTCTTTTATAGTCCATACCTTTACTCCAACATTTATTACCTCTTGGTAACATGCATATCTATGCATATCCAACTCCAGTCTACACATTGTAAACTTCACAAGTCCTTAAAATACCTTTAGGTATTCAATGAGCAGTTACATAAAAAATACACGTTACCTTACAATGCTCTGACGTCACTGGTGTGGCCACATTCATTCATACAACGTTAACATTCGCGTCGTGAACTGGTCTTAATGGAATTCTTTTTTTATTATGAGAATACTGTTTTCTATATCAATCGATCGACGGATATGTGTTCTATAAATGGAGGATAGATGTCTTCGTGTGTATATTTGGACTTGTGCAGAAACACCTGTGTAGATAACCGGAATAATATTGGAAAATTATTTATTTATTTTTTTTTTTTTTTTCGTTTTCGTTTTATAAACTCATTTCGCATTTTATATTAACATAAAGATACTATAAATACGGAATTTCTTACGAGCCAAATCTGACATTCTCGTGTCATTCTTCATTCATCTGCCGTTGAAAGGAAGTTACTTCCAGGGGCATCCTAATTACCCCATTACACTGCAATATAAATAAAGACCTTTTGCAAATAATAGTTGAGGCACAATCAATCGATGGCCATGTCTGATCGCCAATGGATGGCGTCCGTCATCGTCAATTGTTTTGCGGCGGCCGTGAAATCATCTTATGTCATACTGCATCAGTCCGGTTTTTTGGTTGATCGTAATTAACTAAGTTAGGTATTTAATTAATTGGCACCTACATTTTTTCTGGTCTTTATACCTAAGTATATGAGTAAGGCTCCATTCCTCATCATTATCAGCCCGAATTCGGCCACGGATAGATGTAGGTCTCTTTTAGTGAATCCCACAGAGGCTGCCGATCTTGAGTTCCGACCCGTTAAGTCTCTTTAAAATAGAGTAAGAGTCCGCAATTAATCAGGCACTACTGATATTTTAGGACTAGAACTAGAATAGTAAATATCTATACTGATATAATAAAGCTGAAGAGATGTTTGTTTGAACGCACTAATCGCTAGAACTACCAGTCGGATACAATAAAATCGTTTATAATAGCCACATTCATTAAGGATCCTTAGGATCGGGGTAAAGAGGGTGCCACCGCGAGGCACAGCTAGTAAAAAAATAAACACCAAAACATAAAGGTAAAATCGCTAAACAATGCAAAATGGAGGTAAATCTTACAAATTCAATTCCCAGTATTAGTTCTAAAAATACATTGGACTTGTGCCAGGTATCGGTTTCCCACAATTGTGGTTTTAATGAATGTACTGCCACCGTAATATTGGTAATAAATTTTACAATGTTCATAATATGCACATAAAAATTTGTTTGCACTTAACGATTACCTGACAGGCATGCTGATTTCGTCACAGTCGAGGTGAATGCGGTCATGACTCCCGAGGCTCCTAAGGCCCGAGTGAGGGAAATGTTTTTTCTCAAAGGGTTTCCAACTCTACTCCTCATTTTAGATTTCAATCCCAAATTCACTTCTTTCCAATCCAAATTCAAATCATAAAATGGTTCCTCCTTGTCCGCAGGGTTTGGAGTTTTGATTGGATTCTTCTCTACGCCTCACGATACTCATCCTTATATCGCCACGGTGAGGCTATTTTGCATTACAAAGGATCGTTATTGCAGTATTTTCTTATTGCCTTAGGTTTAACTGCCTCAAACTTCTATTCTTGAAATGGGTTCATTGGCAGTTCAGTTCTGGCAGTGTTAATTTTTTTTGGCAGGAAATTTTCGGTATCATCCGGGAGCGTAGATTTGTGCCCAATAAATGGCAATAAGCCTGTCCCCTATAATGCTGACGTACTGTACAGAGTAAATATTGGCTTTGCCCAACTTTTGGGAGTATAAGTGTGATGGTATGATTTGATACATGAGTATCTACCAGTAGCGAAGGATCAATTTCAATAAGCCAAAAAAGCAATGTTTAGACACCACTAGTGACTGTTCAAAAGGGAAGCCGGTAAAAATGTATTTGGTATTTATTTTTTATAGTGGCAAGCATACTGCCTGTTGGTAAGCGATTACCGTAGCCTATGAACGCTTGCAACACCAGGGGTATCGCTCGCGTGTTGCCGGCCCTGTAAAGAAAAAGGGAATGAAAGGAGAAACGGAGAAGGTTGGACTGGGTGAGGAATAAGGCCTCCGGCGCTCCACAGTCACCGTACGAAACGCAACAGTATGCATAATGCTACTTCACATCGATACTCTGTGGGAGGATACTACTTCCCTGATCATGACGACCCATTTATGCTGTCACGTAGACATGCCAGGGAGACACTACTACTACTAAAAGCCTTGCTATTACACGACTCTCCGCAACAAGTAGTTCCAATTGCACCCCCTGTCTCCAAGGTCGCTCTGTCAACACTAACGCGTGACATAACCGCTACTGTGTCAATCGCCACGCGTGACAGCGCCGATGCTATGACATTAGATTAGTATATCTACATACGGTGATTAATGAGCTCGGTTATTACTGAAATTAGGTGGACACGAAGGTGAATCGCGACGATGATGTAAAGACGTACTAGTTTGAAACACCATTTCGGATTGGGATGCTAGTAACTGTCATCATTCTCCAGGTCATGAAGACATTATCTCTATACCATCTCTAGAGATTTTCTCAACCTTACAATCGTTAGTCAAAGCAAAATAATTGAATCACGATAGACGACTAATATAACAAAATAGGCGGCCTCAAACCGCCCGCCCTTCACCACCTCGTAGTGTTTTTGTTAGAATTTGCGCAACAAATTCCCCAGCTACATATTTACGTCTGTTAAGTTACTTACGCGTTAAAGTTTATTTATTATTACAGGTCAATTTCAGGTCAGTTTATTTATCAAGTCTCATCTAATATAATTGAATTAGTTCCATAAGGTGGTAGGTTCAGTTACGAAAATATAGGTTGCAATACCGAGGATATAGGTACGTCAGAATTTATTCAGTAGCTCGTCTCTCTAGGTGGCTTCCAACGTCTCAAATCTCTTCCAGGCCAAGCGTAAAGAAAAAAAACATTAGCTTTATTTCTCTCCTCTTTCACCTTCATGTTTATAAGTTCAATTTCGCAAACTGCTTTCTACGACCTCCTACCAATATCATACTCAAACTTCCTTGAAATAATGTCAATATATGTATTACTATCCAATCAAATCGTAATTCGACAATTAAGTTTATAGAATTCGGTAACTGTAAAGCTTGACTTGTTGTTTTGTGTACTTAGAGGTCGTACCTACATAGCTGTTGACAAGATTAACAACAATAGCCATTATTCGTGAGAACTAAGTTGATAAAACAATAATGTCTTGTAATTTATGGGTTTATAATAAGACCGTGTTCTTGCCATACGAGTATCTAATGAGCATATTATGAGTAATAAGTAAATATAGGTATATCCTGATACTGGTTTTGATGGTGGTTATCCGAACGTTTTTTTTTATAATTATATAAAAAGCTTACTAGCAGTGTGAGTCGCACATTACTATTATTCTTATTAACCCCTCGTGCTAAGCTAAATGCTTGTGATACGAGTGGGTTCACGTCGGTAGTGCAATGGGTGGGTCCGAACCGGAAACCAAATGATCGCAAGACCGACGCCCTAGCCATTAGGCTACCGCCGCTTACAAATATATGATAGGATATTATGACTTTCTAATAGAAAAACATTTATATTTAATAGTTGCCTAATAGGTAAAATAAAACTCAAGTATATATCTTAATAAATTATTGGTGTTTGTACAAAATGTATAATGGCATCTAATGAGAATTCAAATTACCTACAATAAGGCGTCAAATACCATTTTCAGATATTATTATATAAACATTTGCAATACAGTATCTACTCTTAATACGTAGACAAATTATTCAGCAAGAAATTGGTATTGCAGAGCTAACACAATGTAATCTACTAAAATTAGAATTAGAACTAGATTATTATTTAAATTATGAAAAATTTAAAGTAAAAAGTTGGGTAAAAGCAGGGCAGTATAAGCCCACTCAACACAGATTTAAACTATAATTGAATTACAACCAATCGTTAACCTACTTAAAACTATAGACAATATTTTAACCTACAACTAGCGCCACCTATCACAAATACTGCTCAATCGGCGCATAATCCACGTTGTTGCCGCGGGGACCCACTAGGTACCCTGACCGACCGCTAGGTGGCGCTTGTGTCCTGAAATACTCTGCTACGTTGCCGCTTACACTGCCATAGGGAATGCCTCCTGAAAATTTAATTTTTGATTAGGTATGTATTTTTGAATAATATTTTTGAAATACATAGATGATATCAGTTCAAATTGCATCGCCTATAAGGGCGACGAGCGTGCGATAGACGTCCATCGTGTAAAAGGTACATAAGGTCGAAAACGGCAATGCATTTGATGACGCACTTTTCTTCTGTCGCCCTATTGTTGGGGCCGTGGCATTCATGATCACCTTCGCCGGGATCCAAATGCCTGAGACTGAGAGCCTATGGTAGAATAGACTGTTACTCCTATCGTTTGACCCTTTAAAGGAGCTGCCTTACATCCTCCTCAAAGGCAAGTGTATGTCAGACTTTATCCGAGTACAGGGGCTAACAGCTCATGACAGTTTTTTAGCCTGTCGGTCGGTCTTTCAAAACCCAGTGCGTCTATTACAGATCAGGTCAGAGGAATATGCTTCCTCTACCGCCACTACCTCCGCAAGCAAAACTTGGTCACAATACGAAGCAATAACTTCCTCCTCGGCTCCTAACCATAATTATCTAATAGTTTTATTGCATTACTTTAATTTTAAATATAGTAAACGATAAGCATTCTTTAAAATTCCATCGAGACTTTTTAATTTTTTTTCCAAGGTTCTGCATATTAATACAATAAGTTATTCAAATAGGTTCATGATTGTGAAACAAAATATTGTGTTGCTTTGTAAGTTAGGTCGATACCAAACCGCAAGAGACTTATATTATAAACTTGCACAATACATTATTTGTTCATAAAGTACTTAATGGTAAAAGAAAAAAGTATAGTAGGAGTACATAACCAGCTATTGTAAAATACAAATACCACTAATACTCTGTCTTGCAACTGCAAAAGTTATTGTATTTGCAATTATTTTGTTGATCTAGTATTAAGTTTTACTCTTATATAGGAATTATATTGGTACAATCAAGACAACACTCCCTTCTTCTTCTTTAACCTGCTGCCATCTAATGCTGGATGTAGGTCTCTTCATAAACACGCCATCTGAATGATCTTGGGGTTTTCGAATGCAGTCCTTTTCAGTCCATCCTCCATGCCATTTTCCAATAATATTGGCTTTCAATCTGTGCCTGAATTTTAGTAGATAATCTACAGGAAGTGACCGCCATCAGACCTCCACAACCGAATTTCTTTGCAGCCCCGATATTCGAAGGATTGACTGGTTGTCAGACTTTTTAGGCTTCTGACCAATAACGATTTTTATAGGTGCTCTTACACACACTAAAATAAGAAAAATAACTAAAGCAACAAACGCTCTGAGTTACGCACAAAAATTGTAATGGAAGTGGGCGGGACATATTGCGCGGCTAACAGATCACAGATGGACCGAAAAAGTAACATTCGGGAACGGTCCACCAGGCAATAGAACAAGAGGTAGACCTATCACAAGATGGGAAGATGATATAAAAGCAATAGCTGGTCCAAACTGGAGACAATTTGCTGAAGACAGAGTCAAATGGGCATCACTGGAGGAGGACTTTACCCATTTTGGGGTTCCGGTAGATTAAGAAATTAGAAAAGATTAAGAATTAGATTAAAAACTATAAATATTAAATACTTACTATGATATAATACATAGAATGCTTAAAAAAAATAACGTAGAATAAAACTAAACAAAACTAACAAATACATCGATTTTAAGAAGCGTAAATTTACTGGAAATAAAAGGCTATTTTATTTTTTATTTTATAGGTGCTCTTATGTCAACCGAGACCAACGGCTTTACGTGCTGGCGGAAGAATGGTCCAATGAACCCATCCAAATACTGATCGCGGCTGGTGATGCTTAACCTTTAAAAATCTGTTCATCAACGCAGCTATAACTTAGCCACGAGCCCCTCACAACTTTTAGCGTAACTTGGCAATACCTAGCATATCACTCCCACCTGATATTATACTGAGATAAAAAACCTTTTTGGTATAGTTGACAGACCTGGTGACATTCTTTTTATGAATTTTATTAATCTGACTTACCAAGGTGATTATTTTTAAAAGGAGGTCTACATACTTAAAAAATAAACTTACCATAGGATAGTCCAGGGCCGGGCAAAGGAACTGTGTCACCGCTGTCTGGTCGTGCTGCAGGTTTTGCAGCAGACAACACCACCAGTGCAAACACAGCACTCAGCAGAAATAACACCTGGAAAACGCGTATAAAATTTCTTAAATAAGTTTGAAAACGGAATTTCTTTAAAATAACTTTATTTGCTTGAAGATTGATATATGAAATTATACCGGAGCGAACAGACTGTAAATAATTGTACGCTACTAAAGAAATATAATTTTATCTCAATGGGATAAAATATAGGACATGTCTGAATGCTAGATGCTGTGTACTGTATTCATTCTAAAATATCCTTTGTGTCGTTGAGATATAGTTTGATTTTAGTTATTATATCGATATAGTGAATTAATAGTGTATACTCTAGCGTCTTAACAGCACGCTAGCTTACATGCTAACATTTAAATTTAGCTTTCATGGGACAATTTTGTATGAAACAGGTTTTTTTTTTCGATATTTCTGGGTTGGTCTCATATTGAAAGCTTTTAATAATCATGAGTACTTTTGTGCTACAACCCCTTACCAATACCTCAATGTTAATTGATCTCATTTTAACAGGAATAGGCTTTTCAAATTACTAATGAAGTTAAATTTTTCAAAAAATTGCAATTTCTTTCAGTTCATATTTATTGAAAGATTTGTAAGAAATAAGCTAAAATATACTCCTCGAACATAGGTACCGATACTTTGAGTCGAACCGAACTTTTTATTTTTAAGGATAGAATTTCTACCAACTACTGTTCTAATTGAGCCTTCAACGTTCTAGCCTTCTTGCAATTAAAACTAGCACTATTTCCTATAACAACAGAGTTGGAAATTATTAATATTTAAATGTTATTGATGGCCATGACAAACCAACCTTCAGCTATGCCAAGCCCCTAATTGTTTACAACTAGATGCATTAGACATAGGAAGTAAAAATATATAGTATCCGCATTGTAGGTAGTAGTTTGACTTTGAAAATATATTATCTGCTAAATATATATATTTTTATTTAAAATCCATAGTTATAGGTAGGTATCAAATTAATTCGTATGCGTAAGGTCCGGCTATAAATATAATAGATTTTGCAATGTCTGTTGTTTTTGAAGGGTTATGGAAGGGTTATGAAAGATATAGTGTAGGAGTCGATGGAGGTCAAAAACCCTGCTGCAATTCAGCAGGGTTCAAATTCAAATATACATACCATCACACCTGTATTCCCCGAAGGGTTAGGTAGAGGTGTACTACTGTACGCCCGCAGTTTGCCAATATGTTAAGGTCCGATGTAATAGGGGGCGAGCCTATTGCCATTAACCGGGCACAAATCCAGACACCGAGCTGCTACTGGGAATTTGATAGAAAAACCCAACACTTTGCTCGAAGTGGGAATCGAACCTCTAGCGTAGGAGTGGCGCTTAGGACCACTATACTAATGAGGCAGTCTTAAATGAAGGCCAAATAAAAATATCTAAATTAAAACTTCAATAACTAGGTATTTAGATTATTTCATTACATTCTGTGCGTACGAAAAAGTCGGAATTACTAGACTAGCTCATGAGATATTAAAACAACCGCATTGATACAATGCAACTGACATTTAAAAGCCTTGGCCGGTTATGTTTTTATGCAGTTGGAGTTTTATGCTACATTCATTTGTTTGGCTGCTTTTGTTTTTAAATTATTGCTATTTTTTTCCGCAATATATGTAATGTAGACTATACTTAAAGGAATATGCACATTAGGCTATATCCTCGCTTAGAAGTTGATATGAGCCCTTACAATACCATAAGGGTATTTTCCATTACATTAAGCTTAGCCTTTATAGTTAGATAACGTTATGAGTCGTGGTTATTGCACCATTTGTCAAAATGACAATAATTAGGGGTTGGTTTATCCCTAATTATTGTCAGTTTTGAATTTTAACCAATATAAAACTTGACAACCGACTTTCTTTATCTAGTCTATGAATTTTAATTAGACTGCCTCCATTAGTCTAGTGGCCCTTAGCACGACTGCTACACTAGAGGTCCTGGGTTCGATTCCCAGGTCGGGAAAGTGTTATTGGGCTTTTCTGTGAAATTCCCAGAAGCAGCTCAGAATCTGGATTTGTGCCCAGTTAATGAGGCTCGCCCCCTATTACATGGGACCTAAGCATACCGGCGAAATGTGGGTGTATATTAGTACACCTCTGCCTAACCCTTCGGGGAATACAAGCGTGATGGTATATGAAATTTGATTACTGTAACTTTTTTTTACGTTTCAGAAGAGGAATTGTTTACACCAAACTATACCGTCCAAATTCCTTGAATTGGTTTATCATAAATTAAATTCGCTCAAAATTTATAACTACCTACATAGCAACAAATTCGAACGCATTATTCACTGGCTAACCTCCAACACATACACGGTGCATGACATAACATACATAACACATGCCGTGTATTACATTAGCCGAGAGCTGAACTTGATCTTGATATGTCGTTTCACCTTCATTGAAGGCTGTATTAGGAAAGTAATTACTAAGAAGTTGATAGCCGTGTGGGCTCGCTCTTAGATAGCTGGAAATTGATAACGAATAAGTTTCAAGCTACTTTAGACTTTTTTTTTTAAACAGTTTACTAGCAATGTGGGTCTCACATTAATAGTATTCTCGGCTAAATGCTTGTATCACGAGTCGGTTCACGTCGGTGGTGCAACGGGTGGGTTTTGAACCGGCAACCACATGATCGCAAGTCCGACGCCCTAGCCATTACGCTGCCGCCACTTTTATTAGGTTCGATTGGTTTATATGCCATGTTTAATTTATTAATTCTTGCGGTCCTAATGCCATTAGGCATTTTTGCTAGACTCCAGACGACCTTAGGGTGATACAGAGATAAATAATCATTGTTTTTAAAGAAAATATCCTCAAAGGTATTTTTTATATCATAGAATAATTTATTATCCTGACTAACATAATCTCCACTCAATGTTATGAATAAAATACCATGTTGCAGGTTATATATTTTTTATTAACTTTAATTACTCTCGATCAAAAAGAGATTAACTTAACTTCATACCACTTTCATGTTTACGGTTATCGGCGAAAGCAATACTGTTAACAAGGCTATCCACTTAAATGCGTGTTACGTCTACTCATGCATTCATATTATACATATTACGTAGGTACCTATCAACAAGCAAACTCACGATAAACCTATTATGTACCTAAAATTAATACTTATAGTAAAATAGCATCTAAGTACTTAAATTTTATATTCTCAGTTTGGACCAGAGGCTAGGTACTGTAACGTGTTAACGTCATCAA
Source organism: Subacronicta megacephala (assembly GCA_958496365.1). Classification (NCBI taxonomy): domain Eukaryota; kingdom Metazoa; phylum Arthropoda; class Insecta; order Lepidoptera; family Noctuidae; genus Subacronicta; species Subacronicta megacephala. The sequence continues at coordinate 15,370,344 of OY292518.1, forward strand.
ATTTAGGCTGTGAGAAAGGGATGGCGATATGTAAAGATATTCCGCTCTCTCAATCGCAAAACGATCACTGCATTTAGAACACTGCTACTATTAAAATTTACCAACTGTTGATTTGTCAAAATCCGTGACGTAACACATGTCATAGTTCGATATTGACCAAGGTCAAGATCGCATAACTTCCGACACAACTTTGAATGTGACAAAAACGAATTCATTGTAAGTATTTTCATAGGGGTTTGTTTATTTCCCGTGACTTGATGTGTCATTAAGTCCTAGCTATTAGAGGTAAATTACTCACCTAATTTACAAACTTGCAACTAGTTTTCGATAATTCAAACGCTGCTTGAAATTTAAATACATTTGTAGAGATAGAGAGAGATTCAACATCTTATCATATAACCTATGTATTTTGTCTGAATCAAATGGGTAACCTAAATGGTTATATCAGTTTGTACACATAATACTTGCTAAATAATTTCCAAATCATGGAATTCAAGCATTTTGTTTTGTAAATGCAATACCTACCGATAGTCAGACATCAATTAAAAAAGTTGAATCCGATTCACAATCGGCGAAGACATCGAGTAACATTCACAATAAATACAATCGAAATTAGAACCTCCTTTGAAGACTTTTAAAAAAGAAAAATCGCGAGTATTACTTTTTATTGTTTATATAAGATACTTAACCAATTAGTAATACATATATGTAAATAAACTTACCCGCAAAGAAAACATGATGGTCACAAATACAGTACTTTAGTGAGGCGCGCGGGCAAACCGCTGCTATTTATATACACACGGTGACCGTCAAAATATATAGGTAACTGCATAAGCTTTAGCTTATAACTAATATTTATTATTACCTACAATCCATCCATAGTTCACTACTAAAGTTATGCGAGAGTAACTGTCTTGTCGTCTGTTTAATGGTTTGTTATGTCACACTTATACCGCTGAACAAGTTTCGTTACAAAGATAGATCGGACCTTTAAGAATAACATAGCCCTTTTGTCTTAACAAACCCGATTGCGAGTGAAACCGCAGCAGTACTTAAGTATTCTTAAGCGAACACAAGTTATCCAAACTCAGAGCTACTACTGGGTATTTTATAGAAAAACCATTAATAATACTGCTTGACCTGGGAAACCGGGTTGATAATTTTACTTTCCCATTCCGAGCTGCTACTGAAAATTTAATAAAAATACCCTAAATGACATTGCTGGACTTGGACATCGAACCCAGGACCAAAACCGTGTCAGTCGTTGTTAGCTACACAGATAAAATGAATCACCGTCTGCTGTGATGGTGGTATATAGTAGGTATTTAAATGAAAAGTAAGAGACTTTTGACTGGCTTTTCTATATTTCGTTCCTCACTTTGACATAAGTAAAACATGTCCTTGCTTACACCTTGAGTAAAAGTAATCTTAACAGTTGACATTTAGGGCATACCAAATATGGAGTAATAGATATGATCTCCATTAATGAACTGCTAGATACAATTTTTAGATAAAATTGGTATTTCTTTTGTAATAAATTGTTTGGTATGCTGATACTTCGTGTAATTAATTTCAAATGAATACAACAAATGAACCATAATTCAGAACGCTAAAAAGCCATATTTAGAAATTAATGCAATCATTGCATAGACCTTACCTTAGTGATCTCGAAATGGGTAGGTGCATTCCAATGCGTAACTCCATAAATAAGTTACAATTTTAATACACTATGCTATGGAAGAGTTATCAATCTCTTCCATAGCAATCCTCTAGTAAAAAATATTCAAAAGTCAAAATCAGCACTTTAATCCTAGCAGTACTAAGAACGTAGTAAAAAAACATTGTTCTTTTTACTTTAACCAAAGTGCCTCAAAGTATAGTTTGAAAATGTTTAAGAAGTAAGTATGCAGCGTCTAATAATCATTTCAATCATTTCAAAAAAAGATCTTTAGATTTTTTTTACTATTATTTCCACAAAACGGCACTGTACCTACTTCCGAAGACAAACATCGAAAGTGTCGGTGCACCAACTCGGCGCAAACACCATGGCCTGTCTACGCCGGTGGGCGCCTCTCATTGCCACCAGCAAATCTTGGTGCAGCACGTGTAGATGGTGATGCGTGGCCAACAGCATCCACCATCCATACACTATTACCTTTATAACTTTAAAACAAAATATTTAAACTTATTATAGTTTAACATTAAGACTGTCATCTAATAGGAAACAATAATAATAGTTTTGTTTCATCATCGACTACTCCTCTCTAGCCAGTACTTGTTCAAGGCAGTAGCATAGTGTAATGAAACATTACACTATGGCAGTAGTAGGTAAGTCAAGCTAAGTTATTAGCAGTTCGGAACATCAGTCACAGATGGCGTTGTATTCTAAACAAGCAAGAGTAGGTTTCAGTAAAATGTCACCTTGTTTCCACGTAGAAAGAAATTTAATGTAAATTCTTTGAAATAAGAATACTTTAAATAAAATGTTGCAGATTCAAAACTAACTCCATCATTTAAAAAAACTAATGGCAGTATTAGGTAGATAAAAGTAGGAAAAAAATATGTTGTATGTTGACATAGAAATAATTGCCGATTCCTTCTCGGTTATTTTCGAAAAGATTCCCGCATGGAGGAAATACCCTCTGTATTTCCTCCATGCGGGAATCTTTCGTTTTGTATTCGATGAAATATATATTTATAAACCTACCCGCAATACAGGAAAATGTATCAGGAATATAAGCTAATATTGTTAATAAAAAAGAAAATAAGTACGGTCGCCAGCAGCACATCAAGTTACATCATCAACAACCCATTACATTGTCCCACTGCTGGGCACGGGTCTCCTCTCAGTACGAGAGGGATTAGGCTATAGTCCGGCACGCAAGCCTACTGCGGGTTGGCAGACTTCACACGCCGTCAAGAAAATCTCTCAGGCGTGCAGGTTTCCTCACGAAGTTTTCCTTCACCGTTTAAGCGCGTGATAATTAATTATTAATACGCACATGACTTAGAAAAGTCAGAGGTGCGTGCCTTGGATTCGAACTCGAGACCTTTGATTTGGCAGTCCAATGGTCATATCACTAGGCTATCACTACACTAACTCATCAATAACTACATCAAGTTACAACAAACTGTAAAATTTTCTCAGTTGATTTTAAACTTAATCATCAAGATTTTGTAAGGTTTAAAATCATTTGCAGAAATTTGTCAGTTGTGTAAACATTTTTGTACATAAACTTACGCCATGTTCCCCCATAAGGGAAGGCTAAAACCACAGACTGTCACTTGCAGAAGAAGGATATGGCCTATGGGTACACCGATATTATTAGCAATGTTATTAGCAATATTATTAGCAAGGTCCTCCAAAAAGGTCAGGTACGTTAATAGTATTCGCAACCGGCGCGTGTGTATCTATGAATAAACAAAAGAAAATACATACCTAACTATTAATAATTCTTCTAGGTTTTACTTCTGATGATGATGATGATGTACTCTTTCACAAGTACCTGGACAAGCACGTACTATTATAATAAAGATCAAAACCTAAGAGGTGGTTTCAGTTTATTTTCGAATTAGATACGTTTTACAAAACGGGGCGTGTAAAAAACGATTTCCTTGACTCCGTAGTTTCCAATGTTAGTCAACAGTCATCTAGAGTTACTAAATGCAAATCAAGCTATATTGTTCGGGCGCAAAAAAACAACTAACTCTTTACCTGGCCTAAGTACTTCAGGATCCGCCACTGATTGCACAAGATGCTGGAAAATTCTTATGTTTTAATCCAATTATGAAAGATAACAGGAACTTAGCCAAAATAAATGTTTACACTTCATTATGGAATGGTTAAGTCACGTCGACTTAAGCGTCTTATACTCGTAGTGTCAGATTTAATCTAAGCACGCTCGCGTATCGCTCGGACGCTCGGTGTTGCGTTGTCCATGTAATATGCAAACTGTGGTTACTGTAATAATTATTTGTAAATATTAATAACTAATTAAAAAGTCACGCCTTGTTATACATTTTTGATTCATTGGCCCTGTACAGTGAGGCCACAAATCGAAACGCTATTAGACGTCGGATATACAAACAAACACTTCAACCGTATCTATACTAACATTAAGAAGAGGTAAGTTTGTGAGGTTGTAAGGGGTAATTTCTAGATCTTCTGAACCGATTTTGAAAATTCTTTCACCATTAGAAAGCTACATTATTCCTGAGTGACATAGGCTATATCATTATCATCGTGTAAAATGAAAAGAAACGTTTAGTCAACGCGGGCGAAGCCGCGGGCGGGAAGCTAGTAATATTATTATTTTAAAATGTTACAGTAGAAATATGAGACTGGAAACCTCTTGTCTCCATAATATTAATTCTTCTTTCATAATATTAATTTGATCTTGTTTCAAACATTTTTGTTGACCCTAATTTCATAGCTGGACACGGGTCTCCAAGTTGCTCCTAAATTGCGCAAGAGTACCTACTCTATCCTCCGCTTTCCGCAATCAGAAAGCAGGTTATTGTATTGTCGTTTGTTGGTAACCGCTCTTAGACTATGAAACAAAACACGTAATTAATGATAATACTAGGAATATAATAATAATAATACAAGAAATTTTACATTTTCAATTTTTTTTATCTATAAGCAACCCTATTGACGATGTAAGAAATAAATATGGGAAAAGCTAATTTCTTTTTCACGTTCAGGTATTTTTTCTTGTAAATGTTACGTTGACGTTGTATGATGACCCTTAATTTATTTACTGTAAACAAAAATAAGGTTACTAAAATCCAAATCAAATCTTTATAGTGCAATCACTTGAGAAAGACGACAGATTTGTTTTTTTTTTCAATTTTCTTAATAGTTAAAGAATATAGGAAAAGTTTGCTTGGAAAATTAAAAAAATCGGACATTAACTGAAGGTTATTTTTTATGATATTTTGCATAAATATGATTGTAAGTTAATATAAACGACATAATGTCGCTTAGTTGAAAAAGCGAACATAGTACTTAACCTTGGAGGGACGGGGATTCGAACCCTACCAAAGGCCGAATTATTCTTGCACTAAAAAGTTATATCTTTAAAATGATAGTGTTTTTTCTATGGAAAAGGATGTGCTGTACAAAGTCTATCGGGTCAGCTAGTTGACAATAAAAACTTGGTTGGGAACTACGGTTCGGTCTACGGCTAGACAGTGAAAAAAAAAAAACAAAAAAGTAGTATTGGAACCGTGACGAACCGTGACGGGGTACTCGTAACTGTGACCGAATAAACACCATCGCTTTCATTTGTTTTTTTTTTGGAAACGAATGTTCAGGTCGATCGAAATAACTGTGCGTATCTGAAGTTATCCGCAAGTGGTTTTGATGTGGTAAATGTTAGATGCGTTTGTGCATGAAATTTGCTGTTTATGAATCGATAATGATCATACTTTTATCTATAGAGGATATCTCTGAGATATTTCCATTAAAATAGCGTAGCATTTATTTTGCATATCGAGTGGTGTGGTGTTTAGTTTGATTTTAAATTCTATTGTGAAGGTTTTTAATTGGATTTTTTTTCTACGCAACTTTAATTTCTCTTAATGTTGTGCATATCTTTATTTAATATTAACATTAATCCTTATCCCTCAATTTGCTACTTATCAATATTTAAGGTTTTATTGTTTATATAAATAAATATATAAAAAAAATATTATGGTGTCTCCCTATAGGCTCTACAATACACTAGAAAATCTAGAATACAATAGACTGTGATCTCAATACAATTTTACAATGTTATATACGGTAGTAAAACACGATTAATTTTAAACTGAAATATCGTAAAAATGAAAGAATTATTGTCTATTGGTATAACATACCATCACGCCTGTATTCCCCGAAGGGATAGGCATACTAATGTACATTCGCCGGTATGTTTAGGTCCCATGTAATAGGGGGCGAGCCTATTGCCATTAACCGGGCACAAATCCAGACGCCGAGCTGCTACTGGGAATTTCATAGAAAACCCCAGTAACACTTTACTCGACCTGGGGATCGAACCCAGGACCTCAAGCGTAGCAGTCGCGCTTAGGACTACTAGACTAATGAGGCAGTCTATTGGTATAAATCATAAAACAATTGTTTAGCAATACCAGTCACATCTTATGCCTATCGCGACCTAGACCCTAGGTTACCGACACTGAAAGTGAGCACTAGAACGATACAATTGGCCAATAATGAATAGTTGAGAAATGTCTGGATTTAAGTGGTACTTCCTCGTACGAGAGAATTGGATTGCGATAAGTAGGTATTGCCAAATGTTAGAAGTTCTGTATTGTATTAAATGTTATTATTAAATATATTCTATTCGAAGCGGGGCGGTAGCCTAATGGCTAGGGCCTCTGACTTGCGATCATGTGGTTGCCGGTTCGAAACCCACCCATTGCAGTACCGACGTGAATCCACTCGTAACACAAGCATTTTACCTATGCACAACAATACTAGTAATGTGCGACCCATAATGCTAGGTAGTGCACATTTTTTTACAAAAAAAAATATAAAAAAACTACACTAATAATTCAAGAAATAAAGAGCCCTATATTGGTACCTACTGGCCTAGTAGGTACCTTACTGAGGTCTGTTCTTTTAGATCGAGATGGATTAAAACAATTGTAACAACAACAACATAACATACCATCACGCCTGTATTCCCCGAAGGGTTAGGCAGAGGTGTACTTAATGTACACCCATAGTTCGCCGGTATGTTTTAGGTCCCATGTAATAGGGGGCGAGCCTATTGCCATTGACCGGGCACAGATCCAGACTCCGAGCTGCTACTGGGAATTTCATAGAAAAACCCAATAACACTTTGCTCGACCTGGGGATCGAACCCAGGACCTCTAGCGTAGCAGTCGCGCTTGGGACCACTAGACTAACGAGGCAGTCTGGTATGGGAGAGTTCCTATGAATCAATCTTCTGATGTTTATCTACTTAAACCCGGTGGTTCTCTTTCACCATTGCAGCCATGTCACACTCACATATTTTATATTGTCTGATCTATAAATGAAAAAGTGTCTAGAGTCGTCATAACAGAATATATAGGTAGTAGCATATAGCATGAATGTATCTCCACACACAAGTGACGATAATATAGATAAATAAATGCCTCTAATGATGATTGTAAGGTGCATACCTATATAGATAGTCAACCTCGCTATTAAGTTGCTGCAATAAGATACCATCATGCCTTTATCACAGAAGAGTTAGGCCTCTGCCTAACTCTGTGAAGTGAATCAGTGAATATACCTCTGTATATTCACTTCATTACCAAACAATTGGGCATACATTTTAAACTTTAAACCGCTGCTGAGAATGTCCAAGTTAAAACTCCAATAACACTACTCGCCCTGGGAATCGAACCCAAAAGTTGCTGCTGCCTCATTAGTTTAGTGGTCCTAAGCGCGACTGTTACGCTAGAGGTTCTGAGTTCGATCTCCAGATCGAGCAGAGTTATTGGATTTTATAAAATTCTCAGTAGCAGCTCGGAGTCTGGATTTCTGACCCGTTTAATGGTAATAGGCTCGCTCCCTAATACATGGGACCTAAACATAGCGGCGAAGCGTGGGTGTACATTAGCACACCTCTGCCTAACCCTTCGGGAAATACAGGCGTGATGGTATGTAAGCTCTTGCGTAACCCGTTAACTACTAAAACCAATAATAATTTTCTATAAAGGCTTAATTCGAGTCCACCACAGCCCACTGCAACCCACGGGGCTCTAAACATTACATCAACTTAACCGAATGCTCCATTTACTGATTGCAAACATCATTACATAAATAAGACCCCCTCGAAATATTTCACAAAACTACCATTGAATTGTTAGTTGAGATTGCGATGTTGATAAATCGCTCCAATCTACAACAATTAGATACGATCGAAGATATTTGATTGTTATCAAAGTTGCTTAATTATGGAGCTATTTAGGCTCATTCTAGAAAATAATCTTTCTGTTTACTTATTCGATATTACATGTCTTGCTTTAGAAATGTATTATATTATAGAATTATAGTATTATATACACCTAATATGAACATTAGAATACAATAGAAACATTGCAATTTTTTATGGAATCAGTTTGATCCTGAATGAATTTGTTTTTTATTTGAAATACACGGACAGAGTTTTCTTTGATTTTCTTTTAGAATGAAAAACACTTTATTCCTCTTTTGACACTTTATCACGCTTTGAATCCTAGGAGTAGGTCATTTAAACATAATTGATCGTTTGGCCAAGACTCGCAGTGAAGAAGTTATAAAATTAATAAAGTTATGAAAACTTCTGTTATTTTCTTGAAGTTTATGTTTCATTCCAATACTGATTACTATTCGTGCCTCTAAAGCATACTGCACCTAATATAAATAAACGGTGGCAACATAATTCAAGCCCTGAATTGGAATTGAATAGAATTTTCAAATTGCTGCAATGAGTACTTTGTATGCTGTCTTCAAAATCGATAATATTTCACTATACCTACTGGACCGGTCGCCTTTCGCCTACCTGCAACCACTCCCTACTGTCAACATTGTGGATTCATAAACTACAGTAGCAGCAGGTTCAATTTTATGTTCACTGTTTCCTTATAATTCTGTGACTTGAATTCATACCTATTTCCTCGTAGCTTTTAACCAAAGACTTTGTGAAAGTTTTTGTGAACAGTTTTCTGAGAAAATGATGTCAGGGGTGATATTTTTATTGATAAACCCATGTAGGAATCTCACCAAAAGCATTCTAGTGGAGTGCCTTTGCCGATTTTGCTACCGATAAAGTGGCTTGGCTAATACATCTTCTAACATAATTATAATGAATTTTTGTTTATTTGTTCGTCTTTCTTCGTCGTTGTCGTGTTATTCTTTGTTATTCATCCAATTACGCCAGTTACGGTTTTCAACCAAAACAATCTATACAAAGAATTAAATGTATTTCAATAATTGCATAGCTAGTTTAAAGTAATTATGATGTTTACAAGTCCTTTCCTTTCGCTTTTACTTCATAATTATAACGATCATTGCCCAAAAGTACTTATTATATTTGGTCAACAAATTTAGTCTCGGAGTCAGACCGGTATTTTCACCGCACACCGAGCAAATTTCGCCATACACGTTCTCACATAATTACTAGCTGTACAGAAACTATAGCAAGGCCGCAGCTAATGGAGAACTATGGGGCACTGAACTGCTTATACATTTTATATAGTCAAATATCATTGACCAAGAGAAATGTTACGTAAAAATTTCGTAAGCATATAAATTATACTTTTTTTATATTGTAATAGAATACACAGCATAAATACGTGCCTGATAATTAGTGCCAACCACAGACACCTTTTTAAAACCTTAGTTTTTCTGTTTCATTTGCCTACATAGCATAAAGTGCGTAATATTACCTTCTCAGTTATTATACTGTGGATAGTATACTATAGGCCCAATTCCTCCCTCAGTCCCCTTCCTTGAAACACTGGAGGCCCAATTCCTCTCTCAGTCCCCGTCCTTCTACTTTTCTTCTTCTCCTCCTGTACCCACAGGTTCGGCAACGCGTGAGCGATATGATCGCTTGAACTTAACAATATAACATAAGTGCATACATTTACGCGTGTATTTCCGGAGGTCTAGTCAGAGGTGTAGTTATGTATACCAACAGTTCGCTGGTATGTTTTTTGACAAAAGCAATAGAAGGCTATTGCCAGTAAACCGGCACAAATCCAACATCTGAGCTACTATTGAGAATGATAAAGAAAAATACTGCGCTCACCAAACCAAATCTATAAATAATAATAATAACTCAACAGCAACTCATGTACAATAGATCAAATACCTAATTATGATTTCCTCTAAAAAACAAACAATTTTCAGAATATTATTTCAAGATGATTAGGGATTAGGATAGCGAAGTTGCGAATGTATCTATAAATAATGTGACGTTCAAAATAATCTTGTGAGTTAAATACCGTTGAGAATATCAACGCTTATGTTGCTTACCTACGAGTATCCTTAATTGCGAGGTAATTTACCAAGAAAATAATAGTATTATTATTATTATATAAATGATACCTACTATAGTGCATTATCTCAAATAACAATGGATCTTCTTGATTCTTAAACCTGCCTGTTATTGCTCCATATAGCAATAACAGGCCTTTTCTATAGTCGACGAAAGTGAGGGTTTTAGAACTAATTACATCATGCCATCGCACCTGCATCCGCGAAGGATTAGGCAGAAGTGTTAAGTAGAGGTGCACTAATGCACAATAACACAGTCCAAATTACAAGCAATTCTTTACATGACCTGGGAATTATACCTCGGACGCGATATATAAATTATAGGTATAATAATATATTGTCTGTCTAGAGAAAGTCAACACAGTCAACTAAATGCTGTATTGAACTATCTTGCCCTCGTAATATATACGCTTACGAAACTTCTGTTGGCTTTTGGCGGAAACCAAAACGGTGGGCTTGCTTGTTGTCCTTCATTTATCGCCACAGGGAGAGAGGTAGTCAGCCTATGTAATCCTAATGTATTAATAAACACTCCTTGTTACCCAATACTCTTGTACAACATATTAGGCGTTGTATACAAAGTGCAGAAATTCCAAACAAACGATAAATCATGCGTTTTCACGTAACATGCCTTGTAAGACAACGACATCCGGCTGTCTTTGTTCAGACACTAGCCATTTATCTGTTTCGTTATCTTTCATATACCTTTTTTCTTAATTTCTCCATTGAACAGGTATTTAGTGCAAGTTATGAGAGGTTGCAGTATTTTGTGGTATTACATTTCATACTGGAGACCAATGATAGGCAAATGTTAATGAGAATATCATAGAATCGAAAAGAGTGGGTTCAGCAAAGGGAGACTATACTCAACAGAGGGTGGATCCGGGCTATAATGACGATAATTTATTCATCTCGCATTATAAATCAGTCAGAAGTAGGTATGTGATCTGATACGTATGCCATTTAAAGGTATCGACAACGTTCACATTAGCAACATAATTTGATTATAATCACTAACAAAATGTGTGCAGTGATAGCCTAGTGATATGACAATTGGACTGCCAAGTCAAAGGTCTTGAGTTCCCAAGGCGCGCACCTCTGACATTTGAAGTCATGTGCGTATTAATAATTAATTTTCACGCGCTAAACGGTGAAGGAAAACATCGTGAGGAAACCTGCATGCCTGGGAGATTTTCTTGATGGCCTGTGAAATCTGCCATCCCGCAGTAGGCTAGCGAGAGGGATTAGGCTATAGTCCGCCATATAGCCTAATCTAACCTAATCGTACTGAGAGGAAACCCGTGCCCAGTAGTAGGACAATGTAATGGGTTGATGATGATGATGATGATGTTGATGATGACTAAAAAAATTGTTTATGATGATGATGAAGAATTAATTCTGTTAAAATAAAATCATTCTGCTACTGATGAATCCAGTGGAAACAAAGTGTTATTATTATTCAAAGACAAAAATAAGATTTGAGATACCTACTTTCATCAACCCGCGTATTGCTTCAGTGCTGGGCACGGGTCTTCTCTTCAAGTAACAAGGTGAGTGTCCACCGTGCTGTCTTACCGTTCATTCGCAGATTTCACGAAATTACTTATTTTGTCATTTTAATATATACTTTTTCATGTGTTAACGAGTTATAGTCATTGTTATTGTAGGTACTGCAAATATACAAAATTCAAGTTACTTTTTATTAAAAAAATTACAGTCTCTATTACTTTCATGTTTTAAACAAACTTGCTTATTTTATATTTCAAAAAAAAAAATACCAATATCATTATTTACACGCGATACCTATTTTATAAGATCCGCGACAGTTAACCGCTTGGGCCATACGCGATAAGCAAAGCGAACGGCCGACAAGCAATCGGTCCGCGACGAACGACCGAGGAGATAAAAACCGTTCGGTAGCCCATCGACCTGGTTCAGTCAACCGTCAGCCACCGTCGCGATCCGTGATGTGAACAATGCAAATGACCAAAGTTCCCGGTTTACTCCTAGTGCTCTTGTGTTGTGAACTGTGTTTGACTATCAAGGTCCCAGTCACTTGGGCCGAGAGTGCTAACAGTGAAGTGAAATATGAAAAACTTGAGGCAATCCCTAATAATGAGCACATCATCAAGCCTCAGAATGTGCAGATTAACAGACCTACAAATCAACAGCAGATCCCAACTGAGTACTTCGAATATACCGCACAGAAACCCAAGTTTGCTGCTGATATATCTGCGTTCCACGGAGTGCAAAACCCTGAACAAAATTACAAGGCGCGTCCCGTGAGACCGCATACGGGTAAACAGAAACCTGCACTCGGTAATCATCAAATGCTTAGTGGTGATAAACCAATTTATCAACCATTTCAAAAGTACGTACAGCAAAATGAAAATTTAAACAGTTATGTGAAACCAACATCAAGTAATTATGAGATATTCCACCCGTATCGAGCAGAAGAACCCGCATTACAACAGATTTATAAGGACCCTGTACTAACAAAAATAAGGAATGATTTACACGACAGTAAAAATCGATTACAGGCGTATGAGCAGCAAGCTGGTGAACTTAATATCGATAAAGATGAATATTTAGAGAGCCCGGAGAAAACGGATACTAAACTTATACCGCAGAAAAATGTACCAACACAATACGAGATTCATAAGCCTGAAAGACAACCGACTTACTACAGAGTACCTCCTAGAAATTCCCACAGAGATAATGTACTAAATAAAAAAATTAAACATCCTTGGAATCAAAACGTAAAAGTGAAACCAATGCACTTCCGCCCGTTACATAATCACATTCATCATTTAAGACAACAACATGCTTCTAAATATGACGATGAACGTAATGAGTACCCTCAATTGCCGCAGAATGAGGATATTGCTGGACATCAGGATGGTTACGATATATATGAAAAAGGTCAACAGAAGTACACACAACTAAGGAATAATCTTGATGAATCCGTTAACCAAATTGTACAGCAAAATCGACCAGCAACCTTCCAACAACTGGAACTACAAAAACAGGAGCCTGAAGATGAGAATGATGACGACAAAGAAGAGTTTGTGCCTATAAAGAATTATGCTCAAGTCAGAAAAACTGAGACGTTTAAACATTTACCTAAAAAGGCTGCCTTTGATGATGCAGAAACTTACGAAGAAATCATAAACGCACCTCGACTTAGGGAAGCTGTCAAAAGTACCAAAGCGCAAACAGTCTACAGCGAAGAAGGCTACGAAGATTCAGCATACGATCATGCTGGAGAACAGAAACATGCCTCAGATCATGAAGGCCATGGTGGCTTTCTTAAGCAACACGAAATCAGCGATGGATTGTACAAAATCCCTACCGTCAGTGGAAAATATCAGGACGGTAAAGGATCGAAGTACAGAGAAAACACAGAACATGGCAAAAAATGGAAGAATAGTAAAAAGGACGATGAAGAAGAAACAGAGGCTGAAGATTTTTCTAGTGTCGAACAAGAAGGATCTGTTGATGCTGAAATATATAAAGACGGTCGTAATATTGCAGATACTGGAAATAGAAACAAAAGACAGGATACTGGTACTGACTCTGCTACTGATGATGGTGCTAGTGATGACAGCAACATTGATAGTAAAAGTGATGAAAATAATAGTGATGATAGTGATAGCGATACTGATAGTGATAATGATAGTGAATCATTCGCTAAAACATATCAATCTGACGAAACGAACGCACAGCACGACGTTGACAAGAGAGAAGCAAATTTCGAAGTTCCCGAAATAGATATAAATTCTACCTTATTAATTAAAAATGATATTCCAAAACTTTCGAAACTTATAGAAGAAGAAAACGCAGAAAAAATACAACAAAAATATCCTTATTATTTCAAAACAATAAAGGGTATCGATAAAAACTCACCGCTTAGATATGCTGAAAATCTGAAATTTATACCTAAGAAATCAGATGGTGGTACAGAATTTTACGATTCAAGGACCCAGTTTGAATGCCCTGAAGTAGATGACGATGTGGATCCTATACCGGAAAAATTAAAAAATGGTAAAAACCCTACAGAAGAGGAGAGCGACGAAGATAATGATGAATCAAAACCTAACAAGAATAAAAGTTTTGAAATTGTACAACAACCTCGCCTCAAAGGCCTTGGGGATAAAATTGATTGTTTTAAAGCTAAGTATTTTGGCGAAAATCCTTTGGACAGTCCATTTTTTAAAGAAGAAATTATATCAAACCCAGAACCTATCGTTGCACCTAAACTTGCCACACAAAAACTTAAAGATATCAAAACCGAAAGTGCTCTTGAATCAAAAATAAACAATGTCATCGATTCATCTCCCAAATTAAGAGAAGATGCTCAAGCAAATATATTTGTCTTGTTAGATAAATTAAGGGGTGATCAAAATAATTTACAAGAATCATTTAATAAAAAGAATGAAGAGTTAATCTCCTCTTTAAACATTCCACAAGGTAAACTAGCTAGTAATGATACCCAGCAGGCTAGTTTATATAGCGATATTTTGAAGAATATAAAAAATACTTTACAAAATTCAGAGAATAATACTGACCTATCAACAAAATTGTTAAATACGAAGAATGATAATCCAAATATGACTTACAACTTCTTTCAAAATAAAGAAGAAGTGACGAAGCTACCTCCAAAACTAAGAAAAAAAAGGGCATCAACATTTGTATATGAACCATATAAAATAATAAGAGACAGCCAAGTTCAAGATTCAAAGAAAACTACAACAACAAGTAATATTAGCCCCTTAATCAAGCAATTGCAATCAAGTAGAGTGGCAGATCGAGTTTCTAGATCAAACAAAGATGATAAACAAATTAAGCCCAATACTAACAGCCGCACGTATGTAGATATAGGCAAAAAAGATAGAACAAATCCTTCTAACACTGTAAATAGCAGTCCAGACACAACTTTTGTAGACGTGAGCGTAGATAACCGAAGAGGCGAACCTAGGTACGAACTTAGACCTACAAATCATAAATCAGAATATGCTCCTGTTGAAAATAAAAAAGTAATGTCTCTTGAAGCATACAAGTCGCAAACAACTACCAATAAATATGAAGGAAGTAGTACACAAAGACCTACTCGAGGTAGACAGCGTTTTAGTTTAACTACAACGCCTCGACCTTATTATGATGTATCGCAGTTCATTCCTAAAACTTCCGATATTCAAAATGCAGCTGCTTCCAATACAGTTAAAAAAACAGTTACCAATGCTGCTCCTCAAGCTATTACAGAGAATGAAAAAAAGCCCAAGCAAGATTCTGATGAAAAAAATGCTGAAGATGATTATGAAGATGATGATGAGGATGAAGATGAAGATGATGAAGAAGATAATGATGAAGAAGAAGTTACAACTACAACGACAACATCCGCCCCAAGGCCATCATTTAGGAGAAGGATCAGAGTAACTACAACTGAGAAAATTCCAGAACTCAACACAGAACCGCTGCGATTGAAACTAGTAACCAGATTCCGTAATTATAAACCAGATGAAAATACTAAAACTGATCTAGAAACCACAGAGCGGCCTAGAGTGAATGCTGAAGAAGATGACATAGCGATACCTAAATATAGGGAAAAGAAAAAGAAATCTCATACAAGCACTTTAGTGACAGACACTAAAAAATATGGTGATAATGAAGATGACGATATGAGAAAGGAAGAAGTAGATGCTCTAATTGGGATTAAACATGACATGAGGGATTATACGCCAATGTATGAAAAAGAGGAAGAAGATAAAGAAAAACTACACCGATCCAGGAAAAATGAAGAAGATGACGAACATGGTGTGGATGATGATGAAAATGATGAAGATGATGATGATGAAGACGATGATGATGAAGGGGAAGATGATGAAGACGAAGATGATGAAGATGAAGATGATAATGATGACGACAGTGACGATAGCGATGAAGATGACGAAGAAGAAGAAAAACCAGTTCCAGAACCTGAAATGACTACTCCTGAACCAACAAAACGCAGTTTAGTTCGAACAACAGATGCTCCACCAACAACTGTTGCTACACAAATTCGAACTACCACCCCTACGGTATCTCCTCGCATAACAAAACCAGAAACCAAACCAATAATTACGAGAAAAAAGATTGAAATACATAAAGAGTTACCCGGCAATAAGTCCGCTCCACACGTTACTCAATTTAAACAAGACATTAAGGAAGTGGAAATAATTAAAGAAATACCGGCGGTACCTAAAAAAAAGCCACCAAAAAATGTCGAAGCCTTAAATTTATACAAAGATGATGACTTAGCAAAAGCTATTAACGATTTAGGGGATGTTGAAATATTCAGAGAAAACTTAGATCTAGACAGTGGGCCAAAACATGGTGGCAACTATAGAAAAGCTACAAAAGAAGACCTGAGACTACTTGGTCCTCAAGTAAGTACTACTAATCCTCTAAAAGATGCTGAAGCCTCACAAAGTGAGAACACTAAACATATTGAACTAGATGAATACACACCCAAAAGATTGCATGGAGGAAATCTAAAATCATTGAGCGATATAAAACGCACGAGAAATAGCGGCAGAAGTTCCAAACTTATCGAACTGACTGAACCCACACCAAGAGGAATGCATGGCGGTAACTTTAAGTATAACAATAAAAGACGCGGCGATAAAAAGAGCGAAAAATTAGTTGAATTAGACGACGATCGATATGAAGACAATTCGTCACGACAGGATGATGATTATAAACCCCACAGTTCGGGAAGAGAAAGAATGCATGGTGGAAATTACAAAAGCGCTAAATTAGTGGCACCAAAAGATAATACAGATGATATTGTAGTAAAAAGTTCAAATAACGCCAGAAGAAGTGCCGCTGTTCTTCTTAACAGTTTTGCTCAAGCCGTTCCCATATTGACCAGCACGCCAGGTTATATTGTTGATCCTAGTAAGCGAATGTATTATTACGTTGAAGCTTGAACAGTATGAAATACTTCATTGTCAGTCTGTGCATACTTTTGTTTTGTATGAGAAGTTAAGTTTCCATTTCGTCTCAAACCTAAGTATTTAAATAATTGAAGCAATTAAATAATACCAATATTTAATTGCTTCCGCTGAAAGTTGACTATTTTTATTTGAAAACTATTAGTAGTCTAAACACACACATTTACCTATTGTCGTTACAATTATAGATTATGATATAATAATTTAAAGTACGATTGCAATATTCCCACATTAATTTCTGTTATTAATTTCATGCACAGTATCTCTAATCTAGTAGCTTAAATCAATTATATTTAAATGTATACAAGTACCACTAAATGTTAATTTTGAGTTACTTACTTTTTAGTTTTTGTAAAACAGTCACAATTTCATTCTTCCCAAAATAAAATATATTTTTACTTTTTTATTCACTTGGCAATTATTGTTATTAACTCGCATAATAGTATAGTGTAAGTAGGTAACCAAACTATTCATAGTTTTATTTTTGGCACACTGTCGTGGGCTAAGTAAGCAAAACTAAATTATTGTTATAGTTTCGTAAGATGGCGATTGGATATTTTCGAAAGTAATTAGTTTATTGTAATAGAAAGTGCCACATTACGTATCGCGGGACTAGAGCCAAAAGCGATCGATTGAGTTATCAAAATCTATAATTATTTGCTATTGTTAACCGTTCTGTGATAGATGTAATTGTTAATGTGTTTTACAATAAAAATCAACTTATTTAAATAGTTGTTATTTTTATAAATAAAGTTTAGTGTAAAATTATATACTATTATTTTTTTAATAAATCGTTTCCTTTTATAATTATTTTAATATTTTCTGTAGCTCTTCATAACACAGTATCAAATTGAGACTTCATTCATATTTCATCAGGAAGTTTATAGCATTCAAAACAGTTACATGAATACTTGTTGAAATTACTAAAGCAAGTCTGTTTTCAAATAACCAGTTACTAGTATTGCCAAACACACTGAATCGATTTCCGCATCCATTTAAGTATATTTGTAACGACCTGACCAATGTACTACTTAAAACAGTCAAGACACAGCGACTAATTTTCGGACATGACAAATGGCACAATGTCCAATAATATATTGCCAAAGATTCCATTAAACTCTGTTATCACACGATAAACTGTCTCAATGCACATCTAGGTTACGTACTAGTGTCCCAACACACTTTTTGTGAATTGTTACACTATTTTCTTGAGCTTGAAAGAATGAGAGATATCTTCACGTAGCGCGTTCAACTTTGGTGCAGTGGCTTTCACTTTTGCCGCTATTTATCTGGATCGATTCTATTTTAAGATATTTTGTAAACGTTAAGTGTTTCAGAGCTTAAAATTGATTAAAGGTTCATTATAATTATAAAAAAAACAATACCAATAACTGTAAATTTGCTGCAGTGTAGTGTGGTTACGTGCAAATTTGCACTTTTCAAATATTTTTCTATCTGTGATGTTTGGTTTGTTTTTTCTTCAGTTACTATTACTATTGTTTATTAAAAACCTAATAAAAAATAAATTGCATAACTTTGTAATAAGAATTGTTTATTTTAATTTCAGTGGCAAGTCTATGAAATTTTACAGTAAAAAAGAAACTTATACTAAAGATGAGCTTAACATAATAATTTAAATAAATTACAAAATAATAATTAAATTAACAATAAATATTAACAATTCACGTTGCAACTTTGATTTGGTTTGGTCAATGCAACTATACAATATTCCGTAGCTTAAAGCTGTAACTACAACTATATGGGAGAATTTAGACAAGCAATCAAGACTGATAGCGTACAGAATGGCTGATGCAATCTCAATACTCGTTTTGCCTTAGAAACTTGCAACGAATTTTACTTGTTAGATTTATGTTATATTGTATATTGCAACTTAGACAACTCTCGAATTCACAAAGTGATTAAGATCAAACCTACTTTCTAGACCTTTGTTTATTATTATCAATATAATAATTAATCGAACTATTACTTTAAAAAGTTATAAATAGGCGTTCTGTATCAAATATCACATCAGAAGAAACGTCGTCTCAATTGCTTGTCGTAAAAATCTTTATTAATTAAATTATCTCATTCTTAAATCATTAATTAAAACTTGAATAATTGCATCATTAAAAAATACTTCACTCAATAATTCGATATACTGATAACATCACCGTAATTATAATTTTATAATCTATATCATTTTGTTTATGTTTTTCGACCAACAGCATTGCTTTGGCTATCTCTAGAAGGTGGGTGGTTAATTGGTTTCCATTCAGATTCTGTACTTGGCCTAAAACTTTGTTCAATATCTTCTCTATCTATAGACTCTTCTTCCTCAATTTCTTTGTCTTCATCGAAAAAGTCTATAATTGGATGATAGTTATAATTTATTCTCTTCCCATTGGAGGTAAAATGTTCGTTATTATTACTGGGTTCTTTTGTGTTTTGACTTGGTGTCACTTTTTCCGTAGTTAACGCTGGAAGTTTTGGAGCAATGGTTACTCTTGGCTTTGGAGTATTAATAGATGATGCCTGACCAATATCAGGCTCTTCATAATCACTAGTTTCTTCCATCGTATCTCCGCTACTGGTAGGGAAAGATTCAATAGCTTGTGATCCTGAGGAGACAAGATCATCTGGTCCACCAGATATTTTTTTTCTAATAGGTCTTCGTCCGGATGGGCTTGGCCTTGCAGTTCTCTTAAACTGACTTCCAGGTAGTTTAAATTTAGGTGCAGTATCTTTGATAAAGTTAAATGATTGACCAGCTGCCGGTGTAGGAGGCTCCAAATAACTTGGCAAAGTCACTTCATCGAAATTTGATGAAGGTGGGTTTCTAGCGGAAAGTGGCCGTTTTATATGCCTTACTGAACTGGCCTGGTTGAACGAGTCAGGGAAGTATGTATTTCCATAGGAATCTATAGGATTTGACAATGAGTCCTCGTTGTCATTGTGTTTACTAAAAGGACTGCCCGATATCAAGTTTTGGTTATCTGTGAAGGGTGAGAACGATTCTATGGGTGTCTTATGGGTAAACGGTGGTGATTTTAGTTTTGGTTTTTGTATAGTCGATTGAACGTTTTCAAAAGCATGGTTCCCGGTTTCGGACGACAAATCTTCTCCTGGGAAGTGTTCTGAAGAGGTTTCTTGAAGTCTGTGGCCTAATGGCGGGAAGGAAACGCTGTAGCCTTCAATGTGACAGGAACAGCATGTTGGGACCTGAAAGCGGTAATGTTGTTCCTATTATATGGTTGCATTCGATTTAACGCAAAACTGCTTTGTTTGTTATTTTGGTACGCTACATCATAATGATAGGTACTCTTATTACTGATTAGGCAGTACCTAAGCATTTCAAAAGAAGTTTTTGTACTTTGAGAGGACGTATTAGATTTTACCTTGAATATATCCATATGAAGACCGTTTTGTTGATCCCATGTAAGCAGCCGATGATAATTATAAACTTGAACACATTTCGATTTGAAGTTATCTGTCAGGTAGGTGCACGATTCTTTTGGTTTTCTGTAAAAATACGACTTTACATTAATAATTCATCATGACATTATTTACCATTACTGAGGTTTGATTTAATTTTTTTTAAATCAAACGAACCAGCTCTGCTGATGCAATAGTTATAACAAAGAAGCATTTGGAAATCGCCGAGTCAACTACGTTCTTATCATTCATCAACCCATTTAGGTAGTGTCCATCACACGGGTCGCCTCTCAGTGTGAGAGGGGTTAGGCTACAGTCCACCACGCAAGCTAACGCGGGTCGGCAGACTTCACACGCCGTCGATAAAATCTCTCATACTTGCAGGTTTCCTTGACCGTTTTAAGCGAGTGATAAATTATTATTAATACGCACATAATTACAAAAAGTCAGGGTCCTTGGAATCAAACTCAAGACCTACGAATTGGCAGTCCAATAGTCATAATATCATTAGGGGATTAATGGGATAGCCATTATAGTTGTATTAAATCTGTGTACCTACTGATATTAAATTTATTTATCAGTTAAACAATCGTCGTAATTATTTATTTTTAAACTTTTACTAAATCTTATTAAAGATAGAAATCGACTGTTACAAAAGCGACAGCATTGTCAAGATTTATTGTCAGCCAAATTAATTTTCCTTCACCTGATTACAATCTTGCAAGTTAGTAGCAGAATTATATTTTCGTAAGACATTTGACATGTAGCTAAACCTGAAATAATCGACTTCCGGTCATTTTAATTTATAGTTTTGCAACTAATAATTTGATTACAGTTTTTAATCATAACATTATGTAACAAGACACTTATTTCAGAGATTGATGAAATCTGTTACTAAGACTGGACTCACGATTTATTACTGTGCTGTTAGTCGATACAATTTATCATAATAAAATTATGCATTAGATAATTATTTCGTTGCAAAATTGTAAATTTTATACAATATAGATTTACAGAAAGCTTTAATTTACAACATTGTGTTAAGACTTCAAAGCAATCACAAGAAAAAAAGACTTCAAAGATTTAAGAATTTTAAGAAATGAATATTTTCGTAGATGATAATCTCGCTTTAGGCCCATTTTTGTTTATTTTATTTAATAAAAGCCCCTTTCCATACAGAGAAGGAATTATAACGATTTAAAACTGCTACTAACGATTTAGTAGTTTTATAACTTACGTAATTTTCTTTCACCAAAGGGAAATCTTAGATTGTATGTATGTATCTTTATTAAACTTTTATAAATAACATTTTTAAACAAGGCCCCACAAAACCGTTTTCACGGTTTGTCTGTGGGATTAATCCCTAATCCTGGAGTTTACCACAGAAGCTCCAGTCACCCTAACATTTTAATATTCTCCACAAAGTCTAGATACGTGTTTACTTCTTCTCAAGCTCTTTTGGACTCAAACAAGTAAGTCCTCATTTGCAGCCTGACTTCAACTAATGCTAGCATTCGTTTTTATCTATATAAACGCCTCCTTATTTTTTCTGTTTCATTATGACCCTATACCATTCTAACCACAATTTATTTTATTAGAATCTCACCGGGTTGTAATGACTAAAATGGTGATCGATGAGTAGCAAGAGTCGCAGCGTGATAAGATGACGATATTCTTATTCAAGCAAGAAGAATAAAACATCAAGTACTTACAAACACTTTTCAAGCCTTAATGTCTGCGTATGCTCGCCTGTGTTGACAATGTACTTCCATTGGCCAGACGTGGCCCTCGCTCGTTGTGGTCTAGCGTATTTCACGGTGCTCGGGCACATGAAGCCTGCTTCACCGGCTCCGGCGAAATCACGGTTTGCTGTATCGCCTCGTCTGGATGGACATTAAAAGGGTGTTTTGACTTTGACATTAGCTAAGCTAAGCTTCCTAGATATCCGTGGCCGTGGTTCACCGTTTTTGTTAACCACGCCTTCTCTGGGGTCTTTGTGGTTGACTAGTACTGCTCCTTTTGCAGGTTTCCTATTGGTCGCACTATTAACAATATAAACAACTTAATTTTTTTTCCAGCTTTGATATAACTTACAATGTGCTTAGTATTAGATATTGCTGCTAAGTGTATACTATGTAGTATAGCTGTGTTGCTGTGACGCTGTCACAGGCTTTTTTAATATGTCAGTAAGCAAGTACTTTGTTATAAACTGACCTATCTTTATAGATTTTGTATCGGGTATTCGAAATAAAACGTTTTGTTATTTTACTCGAACTTCTATAATAACTAACCTATTAGACACCAGGTAGTGCTGCTCATTGTATTTAGCCTCTTGTGCTGCAGTGACTCCATCAACTACGCCTTCTCCTGGATCTTTGTAGTCAGCCAGCAGTGCTGCTGCTGCTGCTTTATTGCGTCTTATTGACTGCACTATGGCTTCCCTGAAATAAAGAAATATAAATTATCAGTTTTAAATAAACGAATTTAAATTTTTCAGATTCATTATCGTCAATCTTCGATTTATTGAGATTAATTCCAGTAAGCATAATGATTTATCAAATCCTACAGTCATATATGCACCGCGCGAACGGTGGAACGGAACGCGCCGTCTACGGGTCGCTCTTGAGATTTATTTTTGTTAGGTAATTGCAAATATCACAATTTATTTTAAACTGGCAACACTGACGTTTAGCTTTTGTTTGGTTATTACGAATTATTTCAAACTGGCAACTCTGACATTTACATTCTTCATTCATTTACATTCATTCTTCTGACATTTTTCTTTTGTATTGGCAACCCTCGTAAAAAACATGGCGAGGCATATTCGGTCAGTTGCGCGGGCTGAAGAGTCAGTTGGTTTCTGCTACTTGAACGGAAAGGTTTTCCGCTACAAGCTATTGATATATTTTATTGTGAAGTGAATTTTAAAGTACTGTTCTGTGCACATTATTGATAAAATAAAATAAAGGTTTTGGTGTTAAACTGGTGTCTGTTTTAGCGAAACCGAGGATTACTGAATATCCTAATCACAGATCTAAATCAGTCTGTGATCCCTTATACGCCTGGCTTAATAAAGCGGTTCCTTGGGTAACATTTTACATTTCAGAAGTGGTAAGTACCTACTCTTTTATATTTTTTTTTTCTCTTTCGTCAAGTATATTTGTCTAACGAAATTAATGCCCATATATAATTAATTAAGAATAATAGCAGATATGAACAACTGGAACTCTGTTACCTGAATAATTTATCTAAATCTCGTGATATATCTGTTTTTTTTTTTCTCTCGTAATAATACTATAAAATGTAGTTTAATTGTTTTTGTGTTTTTTATGTCGCTGCTTATTTTGTCGAAATATTGCGATAGATGTTTAATTCCGTATCGCGTGGGCTTTATGGGTACAAAATTAGGTTATTTTTACTATAAACGCACACTTTTGAAAAATATTTCAACTACCCCACGTAGTGTCTCAATCGAATTTATACATAGTTGGCTTTGTTTCTGAGTTTTAGGTAATATGGAGCGCGAGAATAAGTCTCCGTCTCGGCGTCTGGTAACTCCGGACCGTGCCGAGTCTCGTCAACGATCAAGCAGGCGTAGCCGTAGCCGCACTCGCCACGAAAGCATCTCCGGATATCGGCGCAGCCGCGTGGCCGAGCACAGCAGCACCCGGGAGTCCGACAGGCTACGAGCAATAGAACGAGAAATGGAACGAGAACGGAACCGGCTCCGGGTCCTACAGGATGACTTGGACAGGGAGCGTGACCGGATGCGGCGTACTGTGAGTAATCGTCGAGAATTTGTTCAACATTCACGATGCATAACACCTGCTGAGAATGAAGTACGTTCTCGTAGGCGAGAGAGGAGTTCAGGTGTAGATGAAGGTCCTGAGAGACGTCGTAGCCGAATCGACCGGCAGTCAAAAAGGTCTCCCAGTCCTTCTTTTTCAACTAAAGACGTAGCTAATATCCTTAACACACTCAAACATGTACAGTCCCAACCGTCGACGCCAGTTGCACTTCATTCTAATAATCACAAAAATATTTTGCCGGAATTTGACCCGTCGTCTAAGAATCAACGCGTAGATATTTGGTTGAAAAAGGTTAACGAGTGCGCAACCGTCTACGGCTGGGACGATAAAACTACTATCCATTTTGCAATGCAGAAACTCCAGGGTTTGGCCAAGACCTGGTATGAGAGCCTACCTACAATTCTTTTTAATTGGTCCGAGTGGCAAAGTAAATTAGTTAGCGCTTTCCCATGTGAGCAAAACTATGGTCAAACTCTGGAGGATATGTTGAAACGCAAAAGTAGGTTTAATGAAGCTATCGAAGTTTACTATTATGAGAAACTGGCCTTATTGAACCAATGTAACATTGAGGGAAAGCGTGCTGTTGAATGTATTATACACGGTTTAACAGATAAAACATTGAGGTCGAGCGCTACCACATTGCGTTGTTCACAACCAGAACAGTTGCTGCAGTTTTTAATGAGTAGTAAAGAATCTTTTCAACCTGTAGATAGGCCAAACTATAAATTTAGGTCAGGAATAGATTCCAATTCCGTTGGCAATAATAATACAAATAAGGTAGGAAACAAATCTATTAACAATCAAAATAGCAGTAATATATTTTGCTATAACTGTAAGGAAAGGGGTCATCCCTTTCTAAAATGTCCCAAACCTATTCTTAAGTGTAATAAATGTAATAAGGTGGGTCATAAGACTGAAAATTGTTTCTCCAACGTCAAGGATATTAATAGTGGTGTTACTATTAATAAAACTATGTGTATATCGGATTCAAACCCGAGCTCTAAATTCTATAAAGAGATTCTCATTAATAACGTCTCGACTAAAGGCTTTGTAGATTTTGGTAGCGAGGTTTCGTTGATAAGACGTTCAAATGCATCTAGTTTAGGATTATCCTGTAATAATCAATCCACATCTTTAAAAGGTTTTGGGAATGATATAGTTCGTACCGTTGGTAGTGTTGATGTAGATTTGTCTGTCGATGGGGTGCTTGCTAATGTTGTTTGTCAGGTGGTTGATGATCATTACTTGGAGCAACCTCTACTCATAGGACAATCGTTCACGGAACAACCGCATGTTGCTGTTTACAAAACGGCGGATAAGCTTAGTTTCTTCGATATTGGTAGTGAGATGCCATTCTCAGGCACCGATTTCCACAATAATATACCGATTAAAGTTGTTGCTACTGCTGATACCTACGTTTGCGGGCCAGCAAGTATCAAAGCAGTTATTGACCCGCAAGTGAAAGGTTATGGTCACATTCTGATTGATAGCAAGGTTATAGGTAAATTTACTGAACAAGTTGTTATCCTAGGAGGGGTGTACCCCGTTAAACAAAACTGTATTGTTAACATATTTGTTTATCCAGTATCAACATATAGTCGCATAAAAGAGGGACTTGTGATCAGTCGAGGTGTAGAAGTTAGCGTAGTGAGTCGCATTGTTAAGCCTCCTAAAGAATGTTCGCAGCGACCTGTTTGTATGGATAGGGCTAAGATTTATGTAGGAGACAGTGTAGACGAGATTCAACGACAAAAGCTGTTGGAATTATTAGATAGATATCAACATTGCTTTGCTTCTTCCTTGAATGAATTAGGTTGTACAAATGTCACCGAAATGTCGATCGAACTTAATAATATGAAACCTGTTGTTTATCGGCCGTATAGGCTTTCGTATAAGGAGCGGGAAAATGTACGGGATATGGTTACTGAAATGTTAGAAGCAGGGATAATCAGAGAGTCTGTATCACAATATGCGAGCCCAATTATTCTAGTGCGCAAGAAGGATGGCAAAATGAGAATGTGTGTGGATTACAGAATGCTAAATTCGGTGACGGTAAAGGAGCGTTACCCGATGCCTAACATTGATGACGAAATTGCGCGACTGTCGGGGCAGGCTTATTTTGTTACCCTTGATTTAACATCGGGGTATTACCAAGTCCCCATATCGGAACAGTCGCGACCACTTACATCATTCGTCACGCCGGATGGCCAATACGAGTTTAATCGTATGCCGTTCGGTCTGGCAAACGCTCCAGCTGTATTCCAGCGGATGATGAACCGCGTCCTTGGTCCAGCACGCTATGACGGGGCAACTGCATATATTGATGATGTCCTTATTTACGGTAAAAGTGTTGAGGAATGTCTGGCTAGATTAGAAAATGTTTTGCAATTGTTAGAAATAGCTAATTTAACTCTTAATTTGGAAAAATGTAAATTTCTAATGGATAGGATTGATTATTTGGGCTACGACATTAGTGTTGCCGGAGTCCGACCAGGAAGTAAAAAGATGCAATGCGTTCTTGATTTTCCGCGCCCCATAAATCCGCACTCGGTACGGCAGTTTCTCGGCCTCGTAGGATACTTCCGAAAATTTATTAGGAATTTCGCATCATTGGCAGATCCGTTAACAAAGTTGCTCGCAAAGGGTGCAGCATGGTCTTGGACATGTGACCAGGAAAATGCGTTCGAAACCCTCAAACGATTGTTAGTGGAGAGACCTATTCTTGCCATTTATGATCCGACGGCCGAGACTGAGCTACACACCGACGCCAGTAAGTTAGGAGTTGGGGGAGTATTACTGCAGCGATCTGGTAGCGATTCTTTCAGACCCGTGGCTTACTACAGTCGGAAGACTTCTCCCGAGGAGAAAAATTTCCATGCTTATGAGCTCGAGACACTTGCTGTAGTTTGCGCATTGAAAAAGTTCAGGGTGTATTTGCTAGGCCAAAATTTCAAAGTTATCACAGATTGTAACGCCCTGCGTTCTACCTTCTCCAAACGAGACATAATTCCTCGAGTGGCGCGTTGGTGGCTACTAATGCAAGAGTTCCAATGCACAGTCGAATATCGACCAGGTGCGAGAATGGCACATGTTGATGCTCTATCTCGCAATCCCATAATGGATGTCGAAACTTCAAAGGTTTTGGAGCAATACCCATCTGTAATGACCATTACCAATGAAGATTGGCTGCATACCTTGCAATTAGGTGACTCAGAATTATGTAGGATTCGAGATGTTCTTGTTTCAGGTATTGACGCAGATGGATTAAAATATATTCGCGATAATTTTTTGATTAAAGATGGTAAATTGTATCGTTATTTAAATGGAGATCAGAATAATATTCGTTGGGTCGTACCGAAGGGTGCAAGGTGGCAACTTTGTCGTATAAACCATGACGACATAGGTCATTTTGGAGTCGAAAAGACATTGGAACGTTTAAAAAAAATCGTATTGGTTCTCCAAGATGACGTCTTTTGTAAAGAAATATGTTAAAGCCTGTATTGAATGCGCCTATGCCAAGAAAAATAATTCTAAAAAGGAGGGATACTTGCATCCAATCGAAAAATCAGAAGTTCCGTTTCATACGCTGCATATTGACCACCTTGGACCCTTCGTGAAGTCGAAACGGGGAAATACTCATCTCTTAGTCATAGTCGATGGGTTTACCAAGTTTGTTTTTACTAAGCCGGTGCGCAATACTAAAACTGAAAGTGCAGTTAGGGTCTTGGAAGATATTTTTTATACGTTTCGTGTTCCGGATCGTATGATCAGCGATCGAGGAACATGTTTTACGTCTCATTCTTTTAAAAGATTTTGTCTAGACAAGGGCGTAAGGCATGTTCTTAACGCTGTAGCCAGTCCGCGATCAAATGGACAGGTCGAAAGGTACAACCGCACCATCCTTGACTCGCTAACAGCTCAGAATTTAAATCGTGATGAAAGAGAGTGGGATGATACGGTTGGAAAAGTACAGTGGGGATTAAATAACACGTGCCAAAAGACCACTGGTAGAACACCAGCAGAAGTAATGTTTGGCACGTGTATAAATTCAGAGTTAAATCCCATGTTAAATGAAGTGCGGCGAGATACCTGCGAACTTAGTGATTTGGCTACAATTAGGGAACAGGTTAAGGACTCGATTGATGTTCAGCAGGAAAAGCAAAAACATAGCTATGATAAGGGGAGATCTCCGGCTAGAGTGTATGCTGAAGGAGAATTAGTTAAAATAACAAAAACTGCTTTTAATAATGACGGCAAGAGCAAGAAACTTCTTCCTTCATATATAGGTCCATATCGCGTTATTTCGGTGTTAGGAAATGATAGGTATAGGGTAGCAGCTGTTCAGGGATTAACAGGAGCTAAAAGCAAGCGTCAAACAACCGTGGCTGCTGACCGAATGTTGCCTTGGATCAATGTGGCTGCGCTAGAGGTCAATGAATCTGAATCGACCGATAATGACGAGGTAAATAGTGATTGTTAATTATTATGTATACCCTATGATAGAGGGATAGTTTTGTGTAGCAGTGATTTATAACCTGTGGTTTAATTTTTTTGGTGTATGAACATTAATTAAGCAGAATAAATATATATTATTTTATGTTATCAGAATTGAGACATTGACTTATCTGTGAGAATGGATGGGTTCACAGATTGTCACATCGCTTACCCTGTTTACGAGAATGGATGGGTTCGTGACAGGGTCGGTGAGATGTTTCATGTAAATGGAGGGTGTCCTGATTGCAAGAACTGATTGGTTTGCGATTTGGACTCGTTCTATTGATCTGATTTTGTAAGAAAAGATGGAATTATAAACATAATGTTAACATTTTAATTATGTGTAGTTCTGCGGGAATGGATGGGTCCGCAGAGCACATGGATATTTTATTTGTCATTCTACAGGTATACTTTATAGTCATATCACTTAAGTGTTTGTATTGTGAGGCCTGCACAATTGACCGAATGTTAGGTAACTGTACCGTGCATGAGGACATGCACGAGGTCAGGATGGACGAATGTTAGGTAATTGCAAATATCACAATTTATTTTAAACTGGCAACACTGACGTTTAGCTTTTGTTTGGTTATTACGAATTATTTCAAACTGGCAACTCTGACATTTACATTCTTCATTCATTTACATTCATTCTTCTGACATTTTTCTTTTGTATTGGCAACCCTCGTAAAAAACATGGCGAGGCATATTCGGTCAGTTGCGCGGGCTGAAGAGTCAGTTGGTTTCTGCTACTTGAACGGAAAGGTTTTCCGCTACAAGCTATTGATATATTTTATTGTGAAGTGAATTTTAAAGTACTGTTCTGTGCACATTATTGATAAAATAAAATAAAGGTTTTGGTGTTAAACTGGTGTCTGTTTTAGCGAAACCGAGGATTACTGAATATCCTAATCACAGATCTAAATCAGTCTGTGATCCCTTATACGCCTGGCTTAATAAAGCGGTTCCTTGGGTAACATTTTACATTTTCCTAAATTAGTTAATTCGGGCTCTAAAGTTTAAAAAATGTGTTTAATTGAACCATCTTACGTTAATGGACTTGGAAATTATGGAGTACAGTGTTAAATTAGTGAATTTCTAACTTTTTTGATCATTATCTAGTGTTCAATAGTACAGTGACAATAGAAGGATTGAGGGTGGCGCGAAGTGTCGAGTCGCGAAGTGTCGAGTCGCGCATCGCACTCTTTCACACTTGCGGGAGTTAACTATCTGTGTCTCGTTCGCATTGCTGGCTCACAGCAATTTTGGAATGCAATATGAATTGTGCGGTTTGTAACAATAAAACAGTTGTTGAGGAGAGGATTAGTTGTAATGGATGTGGAGCGGGATTCCATTATCGATGTGTGGATATTACCTTAGCTGCGTTTAAGAAAGATCAGGTACTATTAAAACGTAATTTCAAGTGTGATTCGTGTCTTAATGTAACCAAACGTATACGGGTAACAGATGACACACCAGTACGTGGTGTTCGGACCGCTGGCGCTGGACTCCTGGAACCAAATCAATCTTTCGACGAAAATGTTTCTCAGACGCAAGTAAAATCACTGTCTTCGGATGAGATAATAGATAAAGTAAATAGTGTAATCCTTGCGAAGTTCAGTGCTTTTGAAACCAATATTATACAGGAAATTAAAGACACTGTGGCCGTGCTGGCGCTAGAAAATAGTAAATTGAGAGAAGAGTTAAAGGAAGCTAATATTAAATGTAGTTCTTATGAGCAGCAACTTAAGAATTTAGAATCGGAGAGATTGTTGACGAGCAACAAAAATGAAAATTGCAAGGGCCTAAATCCACTACCAATATCTACAATACCAAGTTGTACTGCTACACCGGCTGTTTCGTGTCGCTCTAGCAATATGGACAAATACGCGCAGGCGCCCGCGCTCTCTACACCTACACCCGTGGAGACTAGCTATGCAGCGGTGGCCAAGAAAGCAGCGGGTGCGAACGTTGGTGACAACAATAGTAACGATTGGAGAGAAGTTATAAATAAAAAAAGAAGTAACCCCATAAAAAAAGGGGGTAATAACTCCATTGCCTCGTTAAAAGCAGTTGAACGTACGAAATTTTTGCATGTTTGGAGACTAGAAAAATGCACTACAGTGGACAATATGAAGGAGTATTTAAAGCAAATATTGGGAAATGACTCGGAAATCATCATTGAAAAATTAACGCCGAAAACTGAGCGAAACTACGCCTCGTTTAAGATTGGTGCTGCGTTAAGTAATTTTGAGAAACTTTGTGACCCAGAAGTATGGCCCGTTAATGTCGAATTCTCTGAATGGATTTGGTTTCGTCACTCAACCAAAACAAACAAGTTTGAAACCGAGCCGACAATTTAATATTTTGTATCAAAATGTCAGAGGCCTTCGGACAAAAACTACGAATTTTTTGTCTCTACTAGAATCATCGGAATGTGACTTATTCGCTATTACCGAAACTGGCCTAAATGAATCTATTCAAAACACGGAATTCGTGCTCCCTGGATATCAAATATTACGATGTGACCGTATGGATGGGCGCAAGCAAGGAGGCGTACTTTTAGTGGCCACACCGCGGTTTGAGTTGCGACGAGTGACTGTGCCAGGAGATATTGATATAGACGGTATGAAGTTTGAACTAATTTGTGCTGCAGTTTATATACAAAACCGTTTTTTATTTACATGCTGTGCTGTGTATATTCCACCAAAGACTGACGAAAACGAATATATGTTGATGTTTAGCATACTAGAAAAAATGTGTGTCAAATATAAAAATAGTTTAGTTGTATTAGGGGACTTTAATATGCACTCGTGTAGTAACAATGTTTCTAATTATTATGAATATTTTATGGCCTACTGTGAGTTCACGCAGTGTAACGCTGTACCTAACTGTAACAATAGGCAGTTGGACCTCGTGTTGAGCGCGCGCGTTGGCGGCGTGTCGGTGAGCGCGGCGGACGAGGCCATGCTGCCCGTGGATGCCTACCATCCCGCACTAGCCGTATGCGTGGAGCGGCGCGCGCCGACGCACGCGCCCCTCGCCCCTGCGCCTTCTGCTCCGAGCGAGCCGCCGCATAATATGCGTAGGTTTTTACATTCAACTTGTAAGTTATGGAATTTTAAGAAAGCCGACTTCTATCAAATGTATACTTTACTATCTGAAATAGAATGGAGTGAGATATACCATTTACGTGATCCGGAATTAGTTCTAGATTTATTTTATAGTAAGATTTACGAAATTTTTGACAAGTGTGTTCCATTGAAAAAATATAATAAAAATTCAATTAATAATAGACGTATTTACCCAGTATGGTACACTCATGAAATTATTAACGATATTCAAATAAAGTACAATTTGCATAAAAAATATAAGTCAAGTAAATCGCGGTCTGATTATTTGGAATTTGCCTCGTACAGAGCGATAGTTAAAGCCGAAACGGCATTGGCACACGATAAGTACCGCAATCGCGTGCAGGCACATTTGGCTAAGGATCCGCGAGCGTTTTGGGGATACATAAGATCCAGAAAGGGCGATTCGTGTAGTAGAAGGCTAATTGCAGACGGACGTGTTTTGTCAGATTATGAATCTGCCCGCGAGTTTTCTCAATTCTTTAAGTCTGTGTATAATCCGGAACCGCCTGTGTTGAGCGTGGAGGCGACGTGCGCGGGCACGGGCGGGAGCGCCTGGGCGCACCTCGCGCCTTTGACACCTGCTGACGTGCGGCGCGCTCTTGCACGGTTGCCGCCAAAACAGTCTGCAGGGCCTGACGGTATCCCAGCGTTTATCTTTAGAGACTGTTGTGCAGTTTTAATTGACCCGTTGCTACACTTATTTAATGCATGTATAGGAACCGGTAAGTTTCCTGACCGCTGGAAACTCACTAGGGTTGTCCCAGTACCGAAAGGAAGGGGTGGTCCTGCACCCAGTGATTACAGACCGGTGGCGGTTTTATGTACTCCAGCTAAAGCTTTTGAGTCGGCAATCCACAACAGCCT
The DNA here is from genome assembly GCA_958496365.1 of Subacronicta megacephala. Classification (NCBI taxonomy): domain Eukaryota; kingdom Metazoa; phylum Arthropoda; class Insecta; order Lepidoptera; family Noctuidae; genus Subacronicta; species Subacronicta megacephala. The sequence continues at coordinate 15,403,105 of OY292518.1, forward strand.
GTACCCACAAATAAGCTCTCTGTTGTCCGACGCTCAGCATGGCTTTCGTCCTGGGCGGGGGACAACAGGGAATTTACTAGATCTAATGACACATTTAGTACCAACGGTGGACGCTGGTCATCAAGTAGATGTTGCCTATTTTGATTTTAGGAAGGCTTTTGACACCGTGGACAATGACATCCTCCTAGCTAAGATGGCCAGTGTCGGCTGCACACCGCACACGTTGACCTTTTTCGCCAGTTATTTGAGAGACCGATGTCAGTACGTTGACTGTAGTGGACAGTATTCTGAACCTTACTTTACAAGATCCGGTGTAAGTCAAGGTAGTAATTTAGGGCCTCTTCTATTCATCTTAATGATCAACGACTTATCTAATGTAATTAATAATTCTATTCCTTTGTTATTTGCCGACGATTTAAAATTAGTTCTCGAAATAGGGCAGAACGTGGATCATGAGGTGCTGCAGCAAGATATAAATAAGGTTGTTGAATGGAGTTATAGAAATAAACTGTATTTCAACGTAGGCAAATGTTCAGTGTTATCGTTCACGCGCAGTCGCAATCCGAGTCACTATCAATATTATATGGACGGAACTCAGCTGCAACGCGTCACTGAAGTTAGGGACTTAGGCGTGCACTTCACTGCAGACCTACATTACAAAACACATGTCACCAAAGTTTGTAAGAAAGCATACCGCAACTTAGGAATGATGTTACGTCTTTCAAACCAGTTTACCAACATCTGTGCACTGAGGGCATTATATGAGGCCCTTGTGAAAAGTCATCTGGAAGGCAATACTATAATCTGGGCGCCTCATGAAATTAAATACAAACTAATGTTAGAACGAATACAAAACAAATTTCTAAGATTTATATATTTTAAACAGTACGGTGTATACCCTGGATATCCACTACTGTACCCTACCTTGTTTCTATTAGGTATGATTGGCTATTTTAAACTTGAGGTGAGAAGGGAGGTAGCCCTCGCCACTTATGTATTTAAAGTTATGCGTGGTAAGATACACAATCCAGCTGTCCTGGGGATGGTTAGATTGTGTGTCCCGGATGAGTACGTGTTCCGTCGGCGGCGGCCGCCACTGTTGTGTGTGCCGGTGGCGCGCACCAACTTGCTGCAGCAGGCGCCCCTCACGCGCGCTTTGCGGGCCCTCAACGCGATATCACAACAGGTTGACTTATTTAGCTGCACACTGAGTGAATTTACACGAACCGCTTACTGTACAATATCTCTTAGTTAATAATAAATGATAGCACTGTCTGTATGATAGGTATTAAGATAAAAGTAAATTATGCATGCTGTTAGATATTAGATAGATTATAAGTACTGTAACTACGCTATTGTATTAGGTTAAGACCTGTGATAATAGTTGTATGTGAATAAATAAATAAATAAATAAATATATATTTTTTTTTTCTTAGATATCACGTCATCTCTGTACCTAAATTATAAAAAAAATCACGCTTAAATTATAATTAACTGTAAAATCAATGCAAACTTTAGAAAGTTAACTTAAGGAATTATTATTTGTGTATACAAAGTACCTAATACTTCACTAGGTACCTACAGACAATCTTAGTATTGCATAATTTTATGGAAAATATTTTAACTATCACGATCGTTTCTGGCCCGCACACGCATTCACGAAATATTTAATTACATACGGCAAATAAGTTAAACTTATGTAAAGTCGGTGAAATCACTGGTAGGTACGTATTTTAATCCAGCACAAATCAAAAATTCAAACCACCATTAAGTGCTTAAATTTTACTTAATTTCTCTTCTTATACTTTCTATACATTTTTACACAAACATAAATTACGTACTTGCCTACATGTTTTTACATAAACATATATTGCATGCCTACATGTATAACTTTATGTACCTACCATTAGGTAGGTAAAAATAATATAATTATATATTATTTTCATGGTTATTGTTTAAATGTCTCCTGTAGCAGGTTATTTTCGGAATTGGGCTATTTCCTATTTGGATGTTATGTTATATATCTAATAATAAGCAACAGAATCAACTATATTTCATACAACAAGAAAATTTATTATAAACATTACTGCTAAACAGTGCTATTCCAACGGAACTAAGCAATCAAGTCAGATGTGGAATGTAAAATATACACGATTACTATCAATAATGTGATATTCACAGAGATTTGAGATACCTAGCAAATTCTCTTGCAGACGACCGGCAAGTTGTAACAGTTTCCAAGTTGTTGTAACCTATTATGTCGAAGGGTTAAAAGTTTCTTGATGTCTATCGCATTGCATTTTACATTTTCATTAGGTACTTCAGTAATTTTAAATAACTCGTTGTCTATAGAAATCGTCATTCAGATTTGTCTTCAAGGTTAATTAGTTACGTTTCGATGGTTTAACTCAAGACCGCAGACACAATTATAGTTTAAAGAAAAACAAACAGTAATTATTATTGTTATGTAAGATACGCTCATTATGATCAAATCTATTTGTGTAAGGATTTACCAGCTCCATAGAAATAAAGCTTATTTCGAAACAACGAACAAAAGCCGTAGTTGTTGTATTGTGATCGTCACTTGTGAGTTACAAGTTCACCGTTAAACCAAGCGGCTAGCATAAACTGTAGGATTTTCTTAGGGGCCCTAAGCTCCCTTATTCAGTTTTGGTTTTAAGGTATGTTTCCTTAGATGAGCACTGCGCTTGTGTCAGGCCTCATGAATCATGCCTGGCGATTCTGTACAGAGCATAATGGCAGTCTGGAAGCTTGGATTCATGATGTGAAAAGTATGACAAAAACCTTTTCGGAGTTATATTAATATTAACATAGAAGTGTGAATATGGAATGGAGACTTCATTTTAATAATAAAATTCATTTGTTGCACAGTAACGATAGACAGCCTGATTCTCGAACTTTTACGATGAAGAAACTATAGTGAGATATAATATATACATATCTACATACATAGATTTTTTAATTATTATAGAAAATCCATAACACGGAAATATAATCCTCGAACCTCCTCCAAGTTTTATTAAAAGGACCCTTTACCCAAATAAGCGACGGCGATAGTTTACCCGCTGCGTCATATGCCACAGGTCGTCAGACCATTCGATTTCTTTCACAAAATACTAGAAATTACTTAGCATGTGTAGTTGTGTACCTACGCAATACAATTACATACCGGCAAAATATGTAAATCTCACATACTCGAACTCACACCTCATTCGCAATAATCGGTCACGCAAATCGTTCTGCGAAAATTGACATTCGCAATCCGCACGGAATTCCGAAAGATTCACTTTCGCTAACATATTACTCTTGCTTTCTATACAATCCTGGTTATGCAACAGAATATCAATACATAAAAACCTGTTCCAAAACATTAAAACTATTTAAGTTTGGGAGAAGTTGCTTTTCTGGTTTATGGTTTTGTTATAATCGCTCATCATAATTAGTATTTGTGTAGGGACACGAACATCCGAAAGACACACACATAAATAATAAAATGATCAATAATAAAACCATAAATGTGTATAGCCAAAGTTCACAAGTTGAAGGGAATGCTGGATATACTTAATACATAATTCTTGGGAATGTGGAAAATTTAATTCCAGTTGAAATTACAATATGGGAAATGCATCATTATGGCAAATCTTAAATATCTGTTCTATTATGATATTATTCAGAAAAAAATATATGAGATAAACAGGTTTTTTTACCATTAAATAAAAGTAACTAAAATATTGGTATAAAAAAAATATTTTACGACTTTAAATGCGACTTTTACAGCTATAAATAAGATCTTGTTTTTATTGAATAATTATGCAGATTTTCTGAGTCATGTTAATTCAACAGCAATGAAATAATATTTTAAAATCTTGATCACACACCGACAGCAGACAAAGTAACAATAACAGTATTATTAGGCTGATTCAAATTGTGTTACACATATTATTCACACGTAGTAAGAAATTAGTTATTATTTAAAATTATCGAACATTGCTGTAACGATTACATAAAGCGGATTGAAGGATAGACAGATATGTAGTAGTTGAAAAAAATATCACACAACGATGGATAGAGAATTTTTTAGCCTATAACCAATATAGGTTAAAAGAAAGTAATAATAAACCTTCCCATAACCATAACACGACACTCAACACACGAAAAATTTCGGTGCGTAATATATTAATAAATATGCATGTATTATACATACTCGTATACACCATCCGAAATGAATTTTCCAAATTATAGTGCAAATCATAAATCGAAACCGTTGTGAGTTTTACAAGAACTAAGCGCACAAACTAACAGAGCTAGACAGAGATTTGTTTTATACTATGTATGTTAGTAATGATAGTGATTGTCTTTATTTTAATGACAAAATACAAAACCTGCTCACGTTGGATAATCCTCAGAATGTAGACAGAGTGAATTTGTGAATAGTTCACATTTGTTCGGGTCTGCTGGTGAGGTAGGAAGCTTTCGTGCTGGAGTAGGTCTTCTCCTAGGAATTGATTGTGGCACTGAAGCAACTGGTTCAGGAGTCGTGCGCCGAATTAGAGATGGAGGCTTCGGCTGGTAAGCACCACGGCGGAATTGGCTCCCTGGAAAATGCAAAATATGAGATGTAGAAATATATACAAAATTATATATGAAACTCTTTTGCTACAGCAGTATAATCAGTAGCAGTATAAACGAAGAAGTGGACTACTGGTTGTGGCATCACAACCAATAGTCCACTTCTTCGTTTGATATTGTAGCATATCCAAATTGTAATTTAAATGAAATCAAATGGGCATAGCAACATAACACCGCACCGCGTACGTCTGTACGGAGGTAATCAATATTTAGAGGTTTATTTCGAAAAAATAATCTTGGCAATATGTTAATCTTGGTAACTTTCTGTTTTAGCATGAAAACATTTAAATGAAATAGGCGTTTAAACAATTACTTCTTAAATCTATTTTGAGTGTGGAACTTTACGTAAGGTTAAAAGATCAGAAAAATCTTAACTTGCGGAATGACTAGGAGTTAAAAAAAAATATTTTTCTCAAAATTCATTTACTTGCATAAGATTATCTGATTTATTATATTCATCTGAATGATTTAATTCACTGCAATTGGCCATCATCATTTATTCCAAGAAGAGCGTTAACATTTTTGCTGTTTGGACTTTGATTAAAATTACGAGATCTCAACAGGTTTTCTCATTATTTACATTAGTTTCAGTTACATACTAATTATATGGACACAGCATCACTGTTCTTCTAAATATATGGGCAAATATCTTTGGGTCGACGTATAGGCAAAAATCTCACCTTTTCTGTCATTATATCTATTCAATGCTCTTAGTTTCTCAGCTACTGGCAGGTCTTGTGCGAGCGTCTGGTTCGTGGAGTCCGCCATCAGGTCCAAGGTCCCGTTATCTGACCGTGACACATTTGTTGATCTGGAAACTGTTATTGAAGTTGTTGGTTCTGAAGTTGTCGTTGACGGTACTGTTGAGTTTCGCTGAAACAGTATTTTTTTAATGTGCTTAATTCTTAGAAATATTATTCAATGAGCTTGAGGTTATAAAATATCGTGGAAATGATTAAAGTATAACAATACATTTTAAAGATACTTGCAAAATGATAACAACCGTATATCGTATATCTATGTGTGAGAGAAAAAATAACGTCTAAAACATAATTGAATATGAAATTGATGAGAAAATGTTAAAATTCGCTTCGGGAGTTATTTTTTAAATATTATGACTCAAAGTGTTTGCCAACAACTATAACTTGTGGAGCTAAATATGGTATTTATGTCAACTTTAAGGGAGTAACCAATTCTTTGGTAGTGCTTTATTGACCTAATTTCTAAGAATTTACGATTTGGTTACAATTATTGTTCATTACAATTGATAACTGCATTAAAGCCAATATCTTATTTACTTACATCATCTGTATCGTTTGCTTTGTTAATAATTTCTTTATGTTTAGTGTACTGGATTCTGTCACCAGTGTAAGTAGTATTGTTAGTGTTATTTCTTGGAAATATTCTACGGTTTCGTGTGGTCGTGAATTCGATACCCATGTCAAATGGTTCGTCATCTAATTCTGTGTCTTCAGTAAAAGATCGTCTTAGTAACTGTGGTGGTGCTGGTTCATATGGTTGTTTGACTTCCCTTGGTTCCTTCCCTGACCTGACAGCTCTTCGAATTAGATTGGCCATGTCTAAGAGTATTGGTAGCATTAAGTCTGATGTGTTGTCACTGTTACCAAACATTGATCTCACCTGGAAACATCAAAATGTTTTATGTATTCTTGTAGATTCTGTATTTGAAATAAGTGGAGTGGTTCTAATATGAAACCAGAAATAAACTACTGTGAATAGTGATAAAATATGTAAAGTGATAGATAGTTAGCAAAATATAGACAGAGCAAGACCAAGGAAGGAACCAAGACTAAATAAAGATGACAAATTATAATTCTTCATCCTAGATTACGAAGTGTTAAAAAAATCACCGCCATTACGAAAAATTACAGAGGATCCAAATCGGTTAAGCTTGCCGTTGTGTTGGGTATATGTACACACAGGTAAAGTCCCCCTTTTTATTAGCTAGGCTATATATAGTTATATGTTAAGTGCAGTGATAGCCTAGTGATACGACCATCGGACTGCTTAGTCAAAGGTCTCGAGTTCGAATCCAAGGCACCGCTGACTTTTCGAAGTCATGTGCGTATTAATAAATTAATTATCACACGCTTAAACGGTGAAGGAAAACATCGTGAGGAAACCTGCATGCCTGAGAGATTTTGGCTTGTAAAGTCTGCCAACCCGGAGTAGGCTAGCGTGGCGGACTATAGCCTAATCCCTCTCGTACTGAGAGGAGACCCGTGCCCAGCAGTGGGACAATTTAATGGGTTGATGACGATGACGATATACAGTTATAAATTCTGTTAAAAAATGCATAATCCTTTCTATGCACAATTATATAATTTATACCGTATCCCAATTAATTATATACCTTAAATGGTTTGACATTGCAGCTGTTTATTTTTATTACTTATTGTTTCGATCTCACAGCTGTACGTGCTACTCTGATAATAAACCATACAATGACCATTTCACGGTCATGAGAAGACCTAGTTCCAGTTTTGTGGTACCCATTCTTTTTAGATTCCTATCGTGTGCAGTACTGGTTATGAGATTGTTAGATATTATTACTGTGTTGTGGTTACCTTTATTTTTAGAATATACGTTGAAAGTAGTTATAGTTATTTTAGAAACACCGTTTGTTTGCAATTACAAATCCCTTGTACAACATAATATCATCTAGTGTATGTATGGTGATTTTAGTTCCTCAGGTGAAGGCTAGAGGGTTTTAAAAAAAACCGCGACTATTGCACACTAAACTACGAATACCGGAACTAAGTTGCCTTTGACTAATGATACTTAAGTAATAACTAAGTACACACAACCATCCGTAACCTTATCAAAAATCTCGAAAGCGATAAAATCAATCATTTTCAGTCGATCTAAAACTGTCAAGTGGTGGCCCGTAGTTAATAAATCACTTCCCAGAGGCCAATGGCGTAACAGTAATCTGGTTACTCGAGATAATATAGCACCATAGAGCGAAAGTTTTGACGTAAGGTGAACGAAAACGAAAGTATTCGGAAACGATGGAGACTGCCGAGTATTCGACCTGTCAGGGGCAATGTTCGGCCGATTACGTGTGTTAGTTAACTGAAGTATCCATCAACTTCTTTTTAAATGTTGATTTGGATGCGTTTGACCCTATTTTCACCTGATGGAAAGCTTAAACAAGATCTAAGGTGGAGCTCGTTATTTAAGTAAACCCTTTAGGGGCTCCAAAGGGCTTACTCATTATCACCTACAGCTTGATTTCGCCAAGTGATAGCTTATACTTGTTTAAGCCATTCACCACGATCCTGTGCCACTCACATCAAAGTACGGTCTTTGCGGTTACGGGATTTATATCATTAACCAGCTCGTTGCCCGATACTAGTACACCAGCCACCATTTCGTCGTTGGCCAATTCTACCTATCGTCACTCCGTCTCCACCGTCTTGCGTCTCGCCTACTTTGGTTCCATAATCTTTCTTTCATCGTCTTGAACCTTCGGTTTTCTCGGATCTCAAATCAAAAACTGTTAAACGATCTTTCCATCATATACAAGCGATGGCGATGGACTACAATAAACTATGAACATAGTAAAATTATGTCCAATTGTTTTTAAGTTATGCGCTCACCAACGATTAGCTTTTTATTTGTATTTATAAAAAAATATTTCTGTTTAAAATTTACAGCCGACACTGACCACCTTGACATAGTAGTGTGACATGGTTTCCGACAGGAACACCTGACCAGGCATGCAAACAAACAAACACACGATTTCCTGACAATATAGCACACGCAACCGTGGTCCCGTCACGCATATTCATATGATAATCACAACTGTATGATAATATTAATGGTTAAATCTGCTAATATATTTGTGGAATTCCCATATTCTTATAGCCTTCAGTAAGTTTTTCTCTGTGTTTGGATGCTTATGAAATTTATATAAAACATTTATTAGATTATTTATATTTGCATATCTTTTTAATCAACAGTGAAAAATGAGGAGTACTTCATTCCTACTTATTTAGTGTGTATGTTCGTCCATAACTTTGTTATTTATGTATCTACTGATTTAGAGGATCCATTTTTGAGTTCCAAAATTATGCCATGTGTCAATGTTGAAATAAAACTACTTTTTACGGATTTTATCGCGTTATATTGATTATTTTAAATTCCCGACGTTTCTACCGTTATAACGCGATAAAATCCGTAAAAAGTAGTTTTATTTCAATGTCTGATATTCGCGTAAGTGTTAGAAACCAGTATGTGTCAATGTTTTAGAAAACGCAGGTACGTTTTCTAAAACATTGTTATACGATTATTTACAACTAATTCTTATGAATAAATTAGAAAAAAAAAAGACCTTATTGATAAATTTCTCCTACCCTAAACATGAACCATTGTTATTTTAATAGGTGCTAGTCAAACCTAGTTTCAAAGTTATTGAACCCGAGAGCGATTTAGTCGCAAAAGTGAAAACTGCAATTAGTACCAACCCGCATGGCTCATCACATTATGCATCGCAAGTGTTCACGTACGAATGTTTGATCAAGCTAACAAGTTCCGTTGTGTCTGTTTATGTATTTAATATTAGTACTTTACGTAATGTTGGTTGTTGGTCAACAGACTGTAGAAGCTTTCAAATAGTTAAAGATTTTTTTTGAGTCCTTACTTCTATTTTGGTATTTGGTTTAGTTATCTTAACTTAGCGGTAAACAAGTCTAGCTCAACGGTATGTTTTAAGGTCCCTGCGATAGGGAACGAGCCTATTGCGACTAAAAATAATTGAGCTACACGATAACTGATGTATCCGTGCCATCAGTTAGGTCACGTCAACTGAAAGCTGATACGCTGCTTTTTTCAAAAAGCATGTTCAGATTTTCCTTACATTGTAAAACTCGCATATCTAATAATATTATATTGTCTGGACTTTAAAAGAAACCACGATTATTTGAGTTTGTTTCGGCGTTTCTTCTCAGAGGTCGTCAGATATGAAATGCTGGCGCCATCTAGTTAAAAAAAACTGACTTGTAAAAGTGTCTATATACCATATACCTACAGAAATACATATCATTTTTAATTTTGCATACTCCGAGCTCCTACTGAAAAATTCAAAGAAAAACTCAACAACGCTGAAGGTACTGTTTATTTGGACTACAATAAATAAAAAAACTACAACAGCTGATGAACTGTGAGATGTTCCCAATAGTTTTTCCATCTCTATGCTCCACAAAGATGCGGTTTCTGCTGCATATTCATAGATTTATCTTGAAATAGTTGTGAACCAGTCAGGTGCATCGGATCGGATTCCATGCGGCCGCGCCGCACCGACGCACTTATAAGAAAGCGGGTAATGGACTAATTTTGATGAACTATTTGGTTCTCATGAGCGAAATAACAGTTAAAATTAGTAGCATTTAAAATATAATTAGTAACAGTTTGATAACAGCCACGACTTACGAGTTGTAGGTCGTAAGTAAATCCGAACTCTGACAAGCGCTTTAGTTTTTTTAAATAATCTCCACTGCTCCCAAAGCGGTGAAGGAAATAATCGTGAGGAAACCGGCATGTACTAGAACAAAAAATTCGAAGACATGTGACATCTACCAATCCGCACTGAGCTCGCGTGGTGAATTACGGCCCACTTCCTCACACTGAGAGGAGTCCTGTGTCCCAGCAGTGGAACATTATAGGCTGATTATGAATACTCATCGAGTAATTTCATAGCTTCTTTTACTTACACTTTGCCCCTCAATAAGATTTTCTCTTAATATCAATACAAATATACAAATATTTCTTCTGCGTAGGAATCGAAGCCAAAACCCACAGTGCAGGAGCCGATTCCTGAGCCACCACGCCAAACGTGTTCAAACGCCATTAAATTATTCCTATCGTTTTACAGTGTATAAGCTTTTCAAAAACATCGTGAGGAAACCTGCATGCCTGAGAGATTTTCTTGACGGCATGTGAAGTCTGCCAACCCGCAGTAGGGTAGCGTGGCGGACTAAAGCCTAATCCCTCTCGTACTGAGAGGAGACCCGTGCCCAGCAGTGGGACAATGTAATGGGTTGATGACGACGAAGCTTTTCAATACAATAGCTCATAACAGGTAGTAGTCAAAGTAAATAAGTTTATAGCGAGCAGCAAGATTGACCCACTACCCAGGGTCCATCGGACCTAAGATTTCTTTAAACTTCTATTAAAACTTTAATCTTGATAACAGTTAGCTTTTACTTCCCGTATCGTAAGTGAAGCTGCCTTTGGGAAATCACAAATAATAATTATCACTGTTATGGGTATTAAAGCTTATTGACAAGTGTACTCTAACTTAACAACATTATACTATATTCGTTTCAGTGAAAGTTAAAATTCGTATTTAACATAATCGATTATTAGTGTAGTTAAATTATTGGTTTGTTCTCATGAGATAGTCTTGACATTATCTACGAGTATGATTCTTGTAGTTTGCTATTTACTGAAAATAATCTCGCAGAGAAAACAACGTGCTGTTGTTTTCAACTTTAACCTCCTCTACTACGTTTTATTTTCTTTCAAATGAAACTTTTGCTTACTCATTCAATTTTATTTTCTAATTTCGTTGCGGGTTTCAAATGTATCTTTCTCAGGGGAATGGCATGACTACCATTCTCATGTTTACGTGTTTTAACTGTTGTGACTACATTTAATGGGATTTGTTATAAATAGTTTTACCGTGGCGCAGCTCTAGTTGGGTTTCAGGATATTTCAATTTCGATAGATTAGATATATGAGCCTAAAAAAATTTGAAGACCCTTGTTATTACGCAAAAACTGTCAATGAATGTATGTTTATTATACCTCATGTTATTATACTTAATCCACCACACATACAATATACAATTACACAATCAATCATAAATACAATCACATAAAATTAGGTTATAATTACGTTAAAAAAAAAAATACAGAACATAGAACCTCCTGCTTTTTGAAGTCGGTTAAAAATTGTCATGGACACACTCATGCTGGACGTCAAACATTTTATATTAATTCTGACTGTTTCACAAAACAATTTATAGGTACAAGGGCATAAAGCACTTAATTGAATCTCATATCATTTGACCTTTTATGACAATATGACTTTTCATATTTTGTAATATATTGACCCTTTTAGTATAAATACTGGTATAGACTGAGATATTAACTTTGTCAGGTATATAACATAGCACTCATTAACTCAAGTACTAAGTTGCACCCCCTTGGTCACCCCCTTCCCTCTAAAATGGCGAGGGGGGAGATGGCTGATCCGTGCGTTATACTCGTGAACGGGTGCTGCTTGTGGTGACTGGTCGACTTGCTGTCTTTAATATGTATATTTATTTATTGTTATTTTTTTTCCCTTTTTTAATTCACAAGTTGACTGGGTGGCCTTGTTGGTCCTAGTAATCATGCATAATATTATTTTGTTTTCAAATGTTAATTGTACGATATTAAAATGTAAATGTGAGTACTATGTAGGTTAGCTTTAACACGTATCAGATGTATAATAAACTTCTCTGACAGTTTTGAGTATTTCACATGACCTACACAAATGTCCTGCTGATCTGGTATCGTTGTGCGACGGGTCGTTGAGCTCCCTATAAAATGGTTGAGCTACACGATGACTGATGTATGCGTGCCGTCAGTTAGGACAGGTCAACTCAAAGCTGCTATGGCTCTGTCTTCAAAAGGCCTGTTTAGATTTTGCCCTACATTGTTAAACTCGCATATCTAACAACACTATTGTCTGGACTTTAAGAGACCATGATTCTCTGAGTTTGTTTCGACGTTTCTTCTCAGAGGTCGTCAGATAGGAAACGTCGGCGCCACCTAGTTAAAAAAAAAATGTAAAAAATCGACTTGTAAAAGTGTCCTGAAAAGATCTATTTACAGAAATAAATATCATTTCATTTCATTTCACCGAAATTTCCAGTAGGTACATTAAATTAAGCCACTACAAAATAACTATTTATATACTTAAGAAGCTCTATATAATAGAAAAACATAATTTAATAAAAACAATAACTTTCCTATTCTTTGCAAACACGTTTATTAGTTCATCAACTTATTATATTATTTATTAACTATCTATATTTGAACTAGTCACCCAGTATTGTATTCCTCGAAAGGATAGGCAGAGGTGTACTTCATGTACACCCAAAGTTCGCCCGTATATTTAGGTCCCATGTAATAGGGGGCGACCCTATTGCAATTCACCGGATATATATCCAAACTCCGAGCTGCTACTGAGAATTATATAGTAAAACCTAATAACACTTTGCTCGACCTGTGAAGAGAACCCAAGACCTCTAGCGTAGCAGTCATCAATTATAAATAAATAAATGGCTTTCATATCAACACTGCGGATTTCTAGGGTCGAAGAGTTCATTTCGGCACGACTATTTTACGGTACAATTGTTAACAAAAGAAAAATAGCAACAGCCAGTGTTTACAACACCTGCTGTATAATAATTGTGTGAACAATTGATTATAGAATTACGTTATATTCAAAGAAATTGATCAAATTATTATTTGGCTTAGAATTGGTTTGATGTCTTCAATAAACCAAAGATAAAGTTATTAAAAGTGGATTTTAATTAAACGCAACATTTATTTTTACCTTATAGTTAAGACCTCTGTTTGAGCATAAGATTAAATTGATTCCAGTGATTTGAATAACAAGAACAATTTTTAAACATCGGTCCCTATTTTCGCAATTAAGTAACTAATAAATACTCTCGGTTAAACCAACATTATAATTATCCTATCTACAAAAGCAATAAGCAGTTTAGGTCCTATTCACACTAATATAAAAAATAATAGTTCTATTATTTATTGAAGGTAATAATTTACTGTTAATAATATTTATAAGCTTAATAAAATTATATGACCATTATATTACTGTCTTACTGGCCCACTCAAGCTCGGCCGTAATTATGAGCTTAAATTTATCATTACGTGCAAAAGACTTTAATTTCTCTGCTTTTATTTAACAACTTCGCGTTAAAAATGGTAATAAATAATCGACGATATAATAAAATAATATTTTTTTGTAAATGAATTAGATACCTATAATAAAAGTAAGGTTAGAGATATATTTATTTCTCATAAGAATTTACAATAATTCACTTATATGAGAAAGTTTAAGTACACAAACAATCAATAATATAATATAATGTAAAAGTGACAGGCTAATTATTCGCTCCTGCAAAGACTGCGATTTCAAAGGATGAATCCTCCGCTTCGAGAAATTCAAGAAACTCTAAGATCAAACCTAGTGCAATAATCATGACGGTGGAGGAAAACATTGTAACAATACCTGCGTCAGAAAAGAGACTTAGAAGAGATGAGAAGAAGATGCTTGAGATATCTTCATTACAGCGTGGACGACTTCACACGTATCTTTAAATAAAATATGCGAACCCGCATTAGGCCTGCATGGTGGACTAAAGCCGTACCTCTCCCATTCTAACAAAAGACTCTTTCGTAGCGTTGGTATAGTTAAAAGATTAAGAGTAGAATCAAGAACACATCCTACATCCTCACGCTGCAGCCACGAAAATACCTCTAGACTAATGAGGCAGGTCAGAAAGACAATACTGTATTATAACATAAGCTATAATAAATCCCATACAATATGGAACAGCGTGAAATTTACACTGCCGGTTAAAAAAATGACACAGTTCCGTGTTATTGGAGATCAAATGAAATCGCTTTATCGAAGATTATGATAGTTTACAGAACAATGAGTGAGATGGAATGCTCGACGGTATTAGTCATTAAATTATCGATAAAAAATTGACAAGTGAAATGTGTGGTACAATAATTTCTATCGTGTAATTATTTTAGTGTAAGTTGTTTTTTAATTATGCGTCAGTCATTGTAATGAATGATTGACGAAGTTTAGTCGTTAATTTTCTATCTTGATGCATTCATTTTCGAAGTGAAAAAATATATATAAAGGATATTTAATTTTCCTTGACATTTTCTTCCTAAAATAACAAGTATTCTACAAGTTATAGCAGTGACAACAAATTACAAATGCTTTACCAGTCAATGAAATCTACTTGATTAACCAAACCGTACTAGGTTCATGATGCTCTAAACCTTTTGAGTACCTACCTATATGCCAATGAACTATATAAAGGTAATAGTGTTAGTTTACAAATATCTACTTACATTTCCTTTGATAAATAATTATTTTAAAAAAATAGTTTACACTAGGAATATCAGTGTTTCTTTAAAAACTATTTTTTCCCCTTTAACCCAGGAAATAAGGATGCTTTGTTTTATTGCCATAACTCAGAATCCTACTTAATTTATAAGGAAAAATCAATCATGAAATGAATAAAATGATTTCCGCAAAGTAACATCCATTTAACAGAGCTATTCTTTGTTTATTTCTAAGCATAACTGTTTTTCACATGACTAATTACAACACGCTTGCACCAGAGAAACGGAAAAGTAAAAACTATATAATTGTGCGAACCAATTCTCTCACTGTATTGTGGTGAAATAATAATGTGGAGCATTTTTGTTGGCCGCCAGTGCACCGGGGAAACGGCGGCGTATGAGTAGATTTTAAACAACAATTCTATGTTAAACAATAGTGTAACACTGGCTAGTAAAAAGCGATTTAATTAAGTAGTATACGGTATCCGTAATTTTGTTCACCTATCCATTAATATTACGGTATTTTCTCGTGAGATGGCGCCACATCTTGGGTTTAGCTAGAGAAGAGCTGGATAAACTATCCAAAACGCCTGAAGATTATGTAAAGCAACAAGCTACCCGTAATTAACTCTTAATGATTGACTTTATAGAGGTTATTTTTAGACTGCGGAGTCAGTTACGTCCATTTGGACCTACATTTTGGATGATTCACCAGATTTCCTAATGATTTTATCGTAAGATAATAGTTTGAGTTTATTTAAAGAATAAAAATGACACTTTCTTACTAGATTTACCGTATATGTACACTATAACGCTTATGATATACCTAAATATCACCATATCATAATATTTAGGAGGTAGGTACCATTGTTCTAAATACTAAATACAGAAGACGCTATCCACAATACCTATGTGTTATACCGGTTTGTTTATGGAATGTAGCCCTATATGGCTTTCTCTGTGACATTTTTAATCAAATATGAGAGCGAAAGCTCCCTGCCCCTGTCCTACATCGTACCCATGACAACGTTTTTCCAAACAATATCACATTATCAAGGAAAGTCTCCTGCTAGGTATCGACAATAGAACGAAATGTATGACAAAATGACATAGCCAGAATTAGCTATAAACAAACTAAACGAGATTTTGCGTGTCAACACAAAATTATATGACACTTTCTTTTAAGTACGTTTATTTTAGTTTTAGTAGCTACTTTATTTAGAAAGTCAATATTGTTTAGTTAAGCGGGAGTGGTTAGCGTCAGGTACGGTCTCTGATATTATTGAAAGCCCTCTAGCGGTCACCGGAGCAACTAAAGAGATGTTTTTCTCTGCCACTCCAAATCTCCTCTTAACTAACCAATCATGTCCTGCACGAGGTGGAGGTGTACTTAATGTACCCCCAACCTTGGCAGGTATGTTTTTTTTTTTTTAAAAAAAAGCTTACTAGCAATGTGGGTCACACATTACTAGTAATCTTGTTAACCCCTCGTGCTAAGCTAAATGCTTGTGTTACAAGTGGGTTCACGTCGGTAGTGCAACGGGTGAGTTACGAACCGGCAACCACATGATCGCAAGTCCGACGCCCTAGCCATTAGGCTACCGCCACTTAAATTAAGTTAAGTTCCCACGTAATAGAGGGCGAGCCTATTCACATAAACCGGGCAGAGATTCAGAATCCGAGCTGCTACTGAGAAATTCATGAAAAACTCGATAACACTGCTCGACCTGGGATTCGAACCCAGGACCTTTAGCGTGGCAGTCACCATTCATCATTCAGGCATAAGTCTAGTGCTCTGGCCTCTTGACTAATGAGGGAATACTATTTATAATCTTAATGCGGTTTTACGTGGGAAAATTTATTTCAGATTTTCTCAAACGATAGATTTGTGTTGTGATGTCAATGACACGCACCGACAGAGTTCACCTCGTAATTGTGGTTAGATAACCATTACAATTGTTACGTTATGAGTCCAATAATTTTATGATTTATTCAACTCAAGTCGTCATAGTTTAACCGACCCTTCATAAGCCGATATTGGCTTGCGAGGGGTCGCGAGTTTGTATTCTACGAATATCATGTAGACATTAACTTTGACTTAAGTTTTGTATCAGGCCATCACTTGACAACGGATCTACCGATTTCTTTAAAATCTTCTTAATAAGCTGAATAATTTTTGTAGGGTAAACAAAATTCCTCATTCTGTTTCTACCATTACCACCGATATTTTATGATACAGGCAATGTTTGTATTAAAATAAATTATCTACAATGATAATTCATAGAAAAATAGCAAGCTGTTTATCTATGTAAGTAGTTAGGCTACTTACATATAAACTTGTCAGTTTTCTTATTAAAATTTTAAATTAAAAAGAAAATATTGATCAACTGCCTCATTGATATAGTCGTCATAACCGCGACCGGCGACTGCTACCTACACTTGAGGTCCTGGTTCCGATTCCCACGTCGAGTAAAGTGAGTTTCCCGATGAAATTTTCAGTAGCAGCTTGGAGGTTGGATTTGTAATCGGTTAGTGGCAATAGGCTTGCTTCTATTACATAGGATCTATAGGCAAATACCGGATCTAAAAAATTTGTAATGGTAATAGAATTATTAAAATAAAATCAGTAGTTTCAGAGACTATCAATTACAAACAAACAAATCTGTCCTCTTTATAATATTAGTATAGATCATGTAGATAATAAGTTTTATGAAGTGTTTTAAAGAGTTTACCTGTGCAAGATTCAGCGGTGATCTTCCAGGTGGTGTGCTCACTTGGTTGGTAACCAGCGATGCCAGCGCCACCCTCTGGTTTCCCGACATGGCCCTGATGATGGGAAGGATCTGGGCAAACTTGCCCACGTGGTCCTTCCGCTCCAACGCTCTTATAACAGCATCCTTAACCATTCCTTCTTTAGCCCTAATCTTTTGAGAAGACTTATAATTTTTAATTAAAGTTCTTCGCGTTGAAGTGTCAAAATCTTCAAAGACATCATCAGATCGGTCTTCGAAAGAGTCCAAGTTGTACTGAGGTCTATGGGAATTGGTCACTCCAGTAGGCTTTAGTATTCTAACAGGTGGTTTAACTACAGTCTGGTATTGTCTAGACTCTTGCGCAATCATGACCTCATCTGGATCACTAAATTCAAAGTCTTTCAGATCATCTTCCGCTTTCAGGAGCACGACGAACGCCGCAACGAGAACAACTCTCGAGAAACGCGCCATTTTTATTGATTTTAAATTTACTCGATTCTCATTCTAAATTACGTTACAATTTATTCATAATAACACTTTACACGGACACATATTTGGATATAAAAAATAATGTTTTTAATTCACGCGCGTTGATGTCTTTTCTGCAGCGATGCGCGCACGCAGCTCTCCGCGATTCAACGTCAAATGGACGCATGCGCGCCCCCACACACGCACACAAACATACTCTCTCATCTTGTATTTACAGGTGTCGGATAATACCGGAACTGACGACTTTCACCGTCATGGGGTCATTTTGTGGTCATCATCTGATAAGTTATCTTATCTTGGGACAATAGATCCTTCTAAGTTTGAAAAAGAGATTTCTGCTGTTGATATTTGCTATTCATTGATAGTTGTAATGTAATGTGTTATGTAACTTATATGTATTGTAAGTTATTGATGACATGCAATTCTTATTATATTATGGCTTTCTCAGCTTTGAAGTTACCATATTGTTAAAAAGCTACTTGTCCATCGATAGATCGCATTGTCATCAGCACGTAATCTATCTACAACACCTATCTCATACCATTTCAATTCCAATTGTATTTCTATTGAGCATAGGTTGAGTTTGGCTTGTACGGTTTTGCAAAGTTGGTCAAAATTAGATAATACATTTAATATTCAACAAGAGATATCTGATACATGTAAAACTATAGGTAACGCAGTATGTCAACCTATTGTGTTGCTTATTTGAGTGACATTTAATCTTTAGGAACGGTGAAAGTGCTTCTGGGGGACGTAAAGAGATAAAAAGTTTGGAAGCGGACATTACAGAATAATGTTATAGGTACTAGCTATGTTCCGTTGTGCCACCTGCACACAGTTTATTTATTTTTTTCATTTCTATTTTCACAAAGATATTTACTTATAGTCTATTATCTAGATTAGTTTAAAATTTATGTTATTTCGACCCACTTGTCATTTTAAGAGCTTTCCATTCAGTTTTTTTTTATTGAATTGAATATGTTTAATATTCGAGTGGATCTGAAATTTTTGAGAGCACCGTTTTTGTTTAACCCGTCAAGTAATCAATTACAGTCACAATGCAAAACTTATTGCTTTCGAGGCCCCGCGGCCTTCACGATTTGTTGAATTCATGTTCTAAGGATACATGCGTTAGTTTTACGGACTTAAAATCATGGAACTCTGGCAACCGGGCCATCTTTCCTTAAGACATATTTACTAAAGGGGCGCTTTTAGGTGTTAAATTTTAATATTTTTTCCCGTATTTAAAAACAAAAATATAATAACATACCATCACGCCTGTATTCCCCGAAGGGTTAGGCATGGTGTACTTAATGTACACCCACAGTTCGCCGGTATGTTTAGGTCCCATGTAATAGGGAGCGAGCCTATTGCCATTCCCCGGGCACAAATCCAGACTCCGAGCTGCTAATGAGAATTTCATAGAAAAACCCAATAACGCTTTGCTCGACCTGGGGATCGAACCCAAGTCCTCTAGCGTAGCAGTCGTGATTGGGACCACTAGACTAACGAGGCAGTCAAAAATATAATAAGTAGGTACAGTATTGTATCCATTAATTACCAAAAACATAATAATTGTTTCCCAAAATTTACAACATTGTGATCGTCCAATAAATTGTTCCCTTTCTTTTCTTTCTCTTTTAACGTCAATTTGTTTATGTAGCTCATAAAAATACACTTATGTTTGGCATAATAGCTCGGTGACCGGCATGTGTACCACGAGTTGTGAGTTCGATCTCTATACGGAACAAGTAGTTGTGTGACTTACAGGTATTTATGTATAATTATGAATTTTTTTGTTTTAAAATGTATCCACGAGAAAATCCTAATGGTGCAATGTTTTTTAAAGACGACAAGAAAGGAAATAGGAAGCTTCTATTCCGGTGTTACTATCTCAAAGATCTATCTAAAAGAGTTCGAGCAGAAATAAGGAGTTATGCGAACTGTCACGCTCTGCTTGTAGTACGCATAAAACAAACGTCGTAATTCTTAGATGATTATTATTACCTGGTAACATTCGTATGAGATACAAAGTTATGGTACTTACTAATATTTAGTCATAGAGATCACAGATTAATTTGCGTGTGACTAATCAAGCTTTATTAATGACTATTTTCTTGTTTAACGGATTTCATATACTTAGTTCTATGTTATTATTTTTATATAGATACCGATGTTGCCAAAATAGTCAATATTATTAATGTTACTTGTTAATATTAGTTCTTAAAATACACTTATAAATCCTTAATAATAATTTTATTTATTGACAAAATCTGAATATGAAAATAGTGTTATAATGTTAACAATTATTGTAAATTTTCAACGGCATTACAAGAATTTCATTGTTTGGCTCCCGCAAAAAATCAAAGCAACTAAAACGTAAACTTATAAATAACTTAGGTACCTAAGTACCTACATAACATGATGCTTCTTAAAATAATAATTTAAGATATAGTAGACTGCCTCATTGGTCTAGTGGTCCTAAACGCGACTGCTACGCTAGAGGTCCTTGGATCGATCCCCAGATCGAGCAAAGTGGTTTTTGTATAAAATTCCTAGTAGCAAGCAGCTCGGAGTCTAGATTTGTGCCCGGTTCATGGCAATAGGCTCGATCCCTATAATATGAGAAATTAGGGTGCATATTAGTACCTACACAGAGGTGTAGGTACTAATGTACATAATATGTACATAATGTATGTAATTTCTCATGGTACTCACTTACGCCTGTATTCCCCGAAGGGTTAGGCCGTAAGTAAGATACACGTAAGATGTAAGATACTTATAAAATAATGTAAGTTATAATTATGTACGTAGGCACCATATTCATTTTCCTTAACAATGTTATCTTTGCCATGTAAAAGTGTGTTCAGATTGGATAAACGAAAGAAGGAAATAATTTGAATATTAGAAGCGTGCGGTTTGGTGATACTTGTTACTTTCTTTGTGATTGAAGCTTTGTTAGCTGTGCGTAACACTGCCGAGGCGCGATGTACAGGGTGTGTTCATACTTCCAGCCTACTGATGAATGATTAATAAGCCCATGGACTGTAGTTTTTTATCGGTACCGAGTACGACATACAATCCATGAGCATTATATTTAATTTTGTTATGGACTACTTTTGTTTGCACTGCTTGACGCCTGAATTTATTTTCGCTACAAACATACTGCATGCGGTTTTATAAAAAAAAACAGGCATCTTCTTAAACAATAACTTTATCATCCCCTATACATTTTCATAATCACTAAATGATAAATGATATTTATTTCTGTAAATAGATCTTTTAAAGACACTTTTACAAGTCGTTTTTTTTTACATTTTTTTAAAACTATATGGCGCCGACTTTTCCTATCTGAAATGTCGAAACAAACTCAGAGAATCATGGTCTCTTTTAAAGTCGTGATAATAGTGATATCATAGATATGCGAGTTTTACAATGTAGGGAAAAATCTGAACAGGCCGGCCTTTTGAAGAAAGAGCTAGAACAGCTTTGAGTTGACCTGTCCTAACTGACGGCACGCATACATACACTAGCTTTACAATATAAAAAAATAGAAATTAAGAGTGCTTAACAAAGTGCAAAACATGTAGCAAACATCTAACTCTCAAAGAGTGAGTGAGATAGATAGCTGTTTACAACATGTTTTGTCGTCAGTGGAAACACGGGATATTAACAAAAAAAATATCTCTACGCCCTGTACATAAAGGACATCAAGTAAATGCGTTAAGCAACGGTGCATTCTGTGGTTGAACGAAAGTACACTGCGATTACACTGGCGTGCACTATCATTACTGCACCAAAGACAAACGCTCAGCTATCTGCGTGGCACGATGGTGGCACCAAATGTAAAGTTGCGGTATTCCAGCGTTGAGTAAGGTGCGCCTAATAAATGGCAAGGAGTGTACTTTCCCTTTTGAATCAATATTAAATGTTTTTGAGTAGATGTTGTAGACTGCCTCATTAGTCTAAGCGCAACTGCTGCACTAGATGTCCAGAGCTCGATTTCCAGATCAAACAAAGTTTTGTATTGGGTTTTTCTATGAAATTCTCAGTAGCAGCGCGAAGTTTGGATCTGTGCTCGGTTAATGGCAATAAGCTCGCCAGCTCGCCCAAAATATACAGTTAAGTACAATGTACAGTTACATTTCTGCTTAACCTTTCGGGGTAAACAGACGTGATGGTTTGTTGACGTGAGTACTCTACTCTAGACAAAAAGTCACAGACTTTTTGTCTTATAAAGAAGAATATCTTCGTTCCCACTCTGCAAATAATAATCACATCAGCCTGTATTCTTCCAGTAATAGGTAAAAGGCCACATTTTGATATGCCAGGTTTCGAACCCGGAAATTTGTGTCAAGGAAGCAAACTTTATACCTTGGGCCACCATGGCTGAGGTCAAGTGAGGTCGTGTTATGAGTGTAGGTACTTATATAATAGGATGAAGTTCTACTTGACTCGGGAATTTCATCATCAATCCATCTTACGACACCCTGCCTCACGGGTCTTCTATCAAAATGAGCGAATGCAACAATATGGCAGTTAAAAAGTTTAAATTAAAGATAAATGTATAATATATGTTTTTCATTGGAAATACGATACATAATGATTTCTTTCATTAACATACTTAGTAATATAATACACGCCGGTATTCCCCAAAAGTTAAAGCAGAGGTGTACTTATGTACACCCACAGTTCACCGGTGTGTTTAGGTCCCATGTAATAGGAGGCGAGCCTATTGCCATTTACCGGGCATACCATCTCGCCTGTATTCCCCGAAGGGTTAGGCAGGGATTTACCTACTAATGTACAGACTTCGTCGGCATGTTAATGTCCCATGTAATGGGACTAGCCTATTGCCATTAACCGGGCAGAAATACAAACTCCGAGCTGCTACTGACAATTAAATTGTAAAATTCAATTAGGTACACTGCTCGACCTTGGAATCGAACCCAAGATCTCTAGCGTAGCAGTCGTGCTTAGGGCCACTAGAAACCAGTGCTTTATATATTTATATATTACATTTCCTCAGTATCCATCAAACAACAACACCGTTAAATTTTTCAATACATTTTAATATTCATTTATAATAAAATAATTCTTTTAAAACTTAAAAAATAAAATCAGATCTAACTAACTATATCCAATACTATCATACAATCATACATTTTTTGAGACTAGACAGCGATATCGAACTGAAATAATTATGGGATAGAGAAACAGAGATATATTTTTATCTGTATAGTAAATAACATTAAATATAACATGTTATTATTATAACACTCAGGCCCGCACTCAGAGTCCTATAATAACGTTAATGAACCACTATTTTACAATTACTTAAAGATTTCCAGTAATTACAAAATCTATACCACCTCATAAAATTAAAATTAAGTACAAAATAAAACCTTCAAATTTAATTCGCTATATAATGCTGTCTGTCTACTGGATATTTAAGTAATCCCAAATTAATAGTTCAATAACGTTAAAAACATCTGTGAGCGAGCCAGTATATAAAAACATCTAATATTTACAGCAGCCAACGCTTGTAATATAAATGTATATAGCACCATTGTGATCCAACTATCTTTATATTTGATTATTAATGGAAAATTTAAAATTACGTACCAGAGCATTGACCAAAACTTGGAAAAATTATCAAGTTTTGGATTTACAGACTTAATATACACTCAGCAAAGTTCACATTCTTTTGACCTTTCTTTGACATTTATTTAGAGCCTTTCTTAAGGTTTGGTCACCGAAAAATCAACTCAAACTTTATGGTAATTAAGTAGACATTTTAATGAATGGCAATCATATTAGCTTCTGATAGCTGCATAATTATATTCAGCGAAGTGAAAGTCAAAGGCTAAAATTCTTCTATGCAACTATGTACGAATACCCAGGTATTTTTGGCCATGTTAAAATTATTCCACTGCTTTGAATTATTTGAGAATTAAAATTTTCTTTTGTCTTTTACTTCCCTGAGTAAATACCTAAACAGTGACTGGAGAAATAAATTTCAACAATATTTTCAATCATTCAATCAGCTGTTTACAAAAAAATTCAATCTCCAGCCAAATGCTAAAGGACTTTTTTAATACATTATCAGTTTACAATGTTACGTAAAACATCCTACTCATATAAAATTTTATATTAGACCTGTATCAATTGCGGGGTTTACCTATATACCTATTACACATATACGTAATCAACATACATAACAGTTCTTTATTTACAAATTATTCTTAATGAAACCACGACAAACATTTTAATACAAAAATACTGTTATAAATTAAAAAATATTTACAAATTATAAACATAGTTTTTCAAGTTAAGAAATTTCATTTAGCATGAAATTCAACTTGTAATGTCATGTTTCCACATTAGTGCAATAATATTGTTTGTCAAATCAGTGCTTGTAAGCTAATAACGCCTAATAATAAACACACAAATTAATTAATTTCAGTCGAGTTTCACTGATTGTTTTTAGGTGTGACAAAATGTTAACAGACATAACTTAGCCAAAATAAGACAGGGTACATTTTCTTTTTATTATCTTGACCTAATGATAGAACCACTTTTCTTATATGTACATAAATAAGTGATTTTCTTTTTTTCTAAGTTATGCTCCCTGTTTCAATAAATTGCGTCAACCCCGTAGCAGAATTACGGTTGTGGAGCGTTCCTTATTTAAATCTGCCCCAACTGTCAATCACACTCCGCCATCTTGGTGATGCGCTTAAATGTCACATTCAAATTCCGGTACCCTCTTATTTCTTCCATCAGGCGCCATTTGGAAATGATTATCCCTATCCCTAGTCCCTACCCTGGGGAAGCCGTTAAAGCTGTTCCTACTGACCAAAGGATTCTCTCTCTCTCTTTCCCTTTCTCTATGAAAACTGGAAGTTGAAAGCTTCCCGTCTTTGCGTTCGGTGAAATTCGTGTCACTGAAATTTTCTTTAGGGAAATTTCGTTCGTTGAATTCGCCGTCGGAGAAGTTTCTGTCGTTGAAGGGGACATCCCGGATACCGAAGCCGCCCATCCGTGGTGTGCCGATACCGAATTTGTTTCGGAGCTCCTCATCGCGGAAGTTGAACGCTCGGTTTTCAAATTTGGCAGGACCGGTGGCGAGTCTAGAAATAAAGACCCGGTTAATACTTTGGCGTAATTTCCTGACAGCTGGCAGCATGGAAATAAGTCACGACCTCTCTTTCCAAATACATTGTAACACGTATTCTTGCAAATGAAAGTCATTTGATTGCAGCAGGTCCGATCATATAGGTCCGAATAACATGAAGCTATTTTCCATTAAAAGCGCAAATTTATTGTTTTCAGGTGGTATGAGAGAATGATACCCATTTAAAGGATATCATTCAGACACACCACCAAATCTACTCACTCTCTAAAGCTCCGTCTCTCTCTATCATACTCCGCAGAAAGACCTTCATCATCATTGATAATGGCCGACGGATCGCTATAAACCGAGGACTCTTGGTAGAAGGAGTCCAGGTCGACGTAGTTTCCTTCGGAAGGCTCGTTGTCGAGGAGTTCAGCGAGCTGTGATTTGAGTGAGGCGAAGCTCGGCCGCTGGGAGGGGTCGGCGTGCCAGCAGGCGTGCATGGCGCGGTACAGCTGCGGCTTGCAGTGCGGCGGCCGCTCCAGCCGGTAGCCCTCCGTCACCGCCGCCAGTACCTCGCGACCAGACATCGTCGCGTACGGCGTCGAACCTAGAAGTTAGTGTAACGACAAAGTGTAAGTAAATTACAGATAATGTCAGAAATGTTTGTGTTATTTAAAAAAATATGAACGAAGATTTTTAGACACAACATGATTGTCTCATTATCTCATTAAGTACAATTCCAAGTTGAGCAAAATATTAATTCAGTTTTTAAATAAGTGATTCTTAGTATTAGCCCGGATTTGGATTTGTGTCCCGTTATTGGCAAAGGGCCCCCGTTATTGCTGCATGTGATAGTACTAAAACTGTTCTCAATCTAATAATAATAGGTGTAACATTCACTATACACAAGAAAATTTTAAAATCCCTTTTCGAATACTGCCCAGCTATGATTTTCTGAAAACGCGAACACGTACATGATGTATAAAACCAACTGCCCACTTACCCAGTGTGACAATTTCCCACAGCAGTATCCCGAAGGCCCAGACGTCGGTGTGATGGCTGTACACGTTGTAGAGCAGTGCCTCAGGTGCCATCCACCGCACGGGCAGCGCGCCCCGCGCCGCGCGCGCACCTGCGCCTGCGCACCGCGACATGCCGAAGTCCGCGATCTTGCACAGCTTGTTGTGGTCCACTAGGACATTGCGGGCTGCTAGGTCGCGGTGAACGATCTAGAAAAAGCAAACACACTAGGTAAGTGCTTTCTGAAGATTAGAAAACATTTTGAAATTTTCCACTACAGATTTCATCCTGTTATATTTAAATGATTAAATGAAATTCTACGTTTTGGACCCTTGACAGCGTCCGTGGACTATGGATGTGATAAAATCCATAATAATTTGTTACTTTAAATTCTATTTTAGTTTAACATTGCTGGTGGTGATTGTAATGCTTTTTCAAAGCTCTCAATATAAAATAATAAAAATTATGGTGATATAAGATATAGATTGCACGAGCATATTCTCATTGTTACAACTATTTTATCCGTCAATTATTTAACTGTGATGATTGGAGTATAGCACCTCATTGCTGTAACAATAAGCTTAACAGGTATAAACAATCATTATTTTTAGAAGTGACATTAGAAGTGGATTGTATTCAGTCTCTTACAGTATCGACCTATATAATTCAATTTTAATGTTATAGTTATCCTTAATGTAAATCATAATATGATCTCAAATTGATTGAAATAAATGATGATTATTATAATTATTATAAATAAACGGAAAATAGTTTAATGTAAGAACAGTATCTTACATAAGAACTACCTACATGTGTCTGTACTTTTCCATAGTTATTACTAATAAACTTACCCCCTTAGATGCAATATAGTCCATCCCCCTGGCTACGCAGTACGCGAAGACAGTGAGATCTCTAGAAGTGAGCGCACCACTTCCACTGAATCGATCTGGTCGTGACCGGCGCTCGCGCAGATACGTCAGCAGCTTGCCGCACATCACGTACTCCATTATGAGGAGGTAAGGTTCTGCAAATTATAAGAGAGTTCAATGTAACAAATATGTCGTTTACTTCATTTTCCTGTGGCAAACTTGTACGTGTATTATGCTTTATTATTACTAACAACACCCGCATCTTCTTAATTTAATTTCCACGACTTGTATAGATTATTTATTAAAAATGTCCGAAATCTGAATCTTTCGATACTTGGATGTTGGAAACAATTTTACTGCCATCTCGATTTCATAAAGGTTATTTATAAAAAAAAACAGACCACTACTTTTATTTAGGTACTTACATTTATACTTATTTTCTTATGGTAGCAACTCTTTTTTATTTTAACCGTATTTCCCACTCCTGAACAAAGGTCTACCCCATTTTATAATTCATTTTTAATAACTGTTGTACATAACATAACATACCATCACGCCTGTATTCCCCGAAGGGTTAGGCAGAGGTGTACTTAATGTACACCCACAGTTCGCCGGTATGTTTAGGTCCCATGTAATAGGGGGCGAGCCTATTGCCATTCACCGGGCACAAATCCAGACTCCGAGCTGCTACTGAGAATTTCATAGAAAAACCCAATAACACTTTGCTCGACCTGGGGATCGAACCCAAGACCTCTAGCGTAGCAGTCGTGATTGGTACCACTAGACTAACGAGGCAGTCAACTGTTGTGATAAACAAAATTAAATAGTTCTGTAATAAACAAGACGAACACGGCTTTCTATCGAGTATATGTGTGTGTGTTATTCTTAGTTTCGTGTCTAGGATTTTAGACTTAGGAAAAAAAGTCTACCTTGTTCGGTGCAACAGGCAAGGACAGTCACGACGTTGGGATGAGTCCCTATCTTCTGCATGATATATATCTCATGAAGCAATTCTTGTTTCTCCTTCTGTGTGGCTGTCTCCTTGATGCTCTTGACTGCCACCAGCCGCGTCAGCCCATCGTGGCCGTTTAAGTCATCTGCTTCTGCTTTCCACACCTGTAAATAATTATTAGGTTTACATGTTGGTTTAAAGACGTAGACGACGACGAAGTATGATTCAGGTGACATGTTTTTAAATTTAGTTTGACAGGAATTAAAGAAATAATACTATATTTTTAGCATTCATACAAAAAAATCTCATCCTAAATCAGTGTATCTCACCTGTCCAAAGTTTCCTTGTCCCAATAATGTTTGAAGCCTCAACTTGTTTCTTGGGAACTCCCATTTCTGATCAGGCTTCGTCGGTGTGGGTAGCGGCGGCCTGGCCACAGGAGTTATAGGAGACTCCTTTTTAATGTCTCCATCCTCGAAATACCCCTCATACTCCGTATCTATTTCTTTGGTTTTCTTATTTAATACACTTCTTAAAACGAAAGCTACGATGGCTGCAACTGGCAGAAATCCGAGCCCAGCCAACACGTATGATGCTGTATACGTCTTCTCTGCTTCAATTACAACCTCTTCGTTTTGTGATGCTGGATCCTCATTATCCTCAACGTAAGTTTTATTTACAGTTTTTCCTGTATCATTTTTGGTATTTGGAATGAAAATTGGCTTAGAACTAGATTCTGAAGAGGTTCGGGAGGTTATAACGAACGGTTTAAAAGCTGTTGTTATATCTGGAAGCAAAGTTGTTGTCAAAGCACTAGAAGAGACTGTAGTCGCTTGTGTGCTAGATATAAGGGGTTCTATATCTTTCTCAGACGGCGGCAAAGTCGGTTCAGAAGTCGTAGTTGTAGAGGTCGTAGTCGTAGGTCGTCGTCTTCTATGTTTAGGTCTCGTTGTACTACTTGCTAAATTTTCGATGTTTCTCTGTCGAAATATACTTGCTAATCTGTCCGATATCTTCGATTCAGTTTCATTTTTGACGTTTACTACGTTTCTGGTCGACAACTCACTGGCAACTGGAGACGCAACATTAGGGTTAGGATTCTCTGTTGTCGTAGTTCTTATTCGAATAATGTGTTTAGGTTTGGAACCAGTAGGAGAAATTGTTGTAATAGCTTCAGTTTCATTAATTAGTACTCCTTTAGGTATAGAAGTGCTATTATATTCAGATGCAATGGTCACCGTGCTATTATCATCTTCTTTGAGAGCACCAATAGTTTTATTCAGTCCTTTTATGGATGATGTTATAGATACTGATGTCACGACTGCCGTATAAACTGACGTGGCTGCTTTTTCAGTCGTGGTTGCGTTCACTAGCAGGGTAGTAAGTATCGGAGTATTTTCAGTGCTTGAAGATATAACTCTTAATGGACGTCTTTTTATATTTGAATAGTTTCTGGTGTAATTTCGAGGCGTAGCAGAAGTAATATTAGTTTTAATTAATATATTTTCCTTTATACTACTACTAACATTTACTTTAGGTGCTAAGTCTTTATTTATTACGGTGCTATTTATCTTATTACTATCTTTACTTCTTTCAAATGTGGAAGGCGTGACATGTTGTACTATAGGTTCGGTGACATTTAATTGTGCAATACTTGGTGATTTTGTAGTTGGGGGTGAATTAGTAGGAAATTTTCGATATGCATTAACCAGGCCAACATGCCGTGCAGGTGCGGGGCCTTTAACTGTATTTCTTATTTTATTTTTCTCTATAAAGTTTTTAACGACTGATACATCCATATCTTCGTTGAATTCTTCTTCATCTACGCTAGTATTTTTATATTTTTCTGTAGCTGAATACCTTGAATTAAATTTTCTTTTCTCTAGCGGTGCTACAATAAAGTTAACTGATTTGGTTGATGCTGATAATGTTGGAGAGTATGTTAAATTATCGCTGATAGCTTGTCCACCGAGTTTTTGACCGAAATATTTAAACGGTGCCATTTCTTCTACGGGCAACTCCGTTTCTAGTGGTCTAAAGTGATTGTAAATTTCATCAGACATAAAACGCGTGCGATTTCCTTTATCATTTTCAACTTTAATAAGCTTTGTATTCTTACTTTCAGTACTGTTGGCTATGGTATTAGTTTCAGATTTATCCTCTGAATCCTTTTCAACTGGTTTCGGAGAGGTTTCTTCTTTTGAAATATCGCTAGACTGTGTCGTACTTTCGACTGTAGTAACAGCTTCTTTATTGACTGTGCTATTTATATTTGTGTTCTGTGTTACGTTTTCCGTATCAGAATAATTGAGAAGATAAAGGCCGTGGTTAGATTCATCGACTTGAAATTCTTCTTCAGGATCTAACTCAATGTCTTTGTCAAGATTCTCAAATTTTTCAGGTGGGACATAGACTATGCTACTTTCAGTTACTTCTACGCGGTCAGGTATTGTTACAGCCTTGTTGATTCCCTCTCTTCTTCTATTATTTATAAACCCTGCTCTACTTCTGTTCTCCTGGTATATCCTGGGTACGAACAGGTGTCGAATTTCATGTGGTTTGACGTCTTGTCTGATTTCTTTTGATCCATCGGAAGTTATCAGCTTAAGTGTAGATGTAGATGCTGGTTCATTATTCGAGTTATCAAACGTTATCCTCTTCACTGTAGAGCTATTTGAGTCTCTTACTTCTAACTGGGCGAATGCCGTGTTGGTTCTGAAATTTATAAAGAAATATGTTAAAACGTAATAATAAGTAAGAAATTTAGCTCGGTTATAAGTTCATACTATACGATAATTCTGATCAAACCATATTGAATCACATCTTCGCAAAAAAAAAAATAGTTTCTTTCTTATTAGGCATACTTTGTAGATACCTACATGTATAATCTACAAACATACATCTATCTACTACTCTAATACGTCTAGCCTTATAGAGCTAAACTAACCCACTTCACAGTCCCTTCACCTAGAGACAATACATACTTGTTAGCTTTATGTGCTAATGACGCTAGCGTACTGATATGCGTTGCCAGTCTTTCGTTCAGAAGCTGTCGCCTTCGCGCGGCGAGCAGGGAGAGCAGCTGCGAGTCCCTCGTCGCGTTTGCACTGCTCTGTGTCGTCGTCCGCCTGCCACCACCTGCAATGAATACCAAAGATGGCGTTACGATCGTAAATATTTTAAAGGTAGCTTAGTTGTGTTAGAGATGTAGGCTGGTAAATTAATTAATATACTGTGCAGAAAATAGCAGATGCAAAGGTTTATTTTTATACTGCAATAAACCTTAATTGTAACATTAATATTTGTTTTTTTCACAATTATCACAATTTCTGTTATCCTAATAGAATTGTTCGTTTCGACAACAAATAATTTTTTTTTTTTTTTAATGCAACTACAATATCCTAAAACCTTCAAACCCGTATGATTACATCAACTCATCGAACGGTACATCCGACCACAATTACAGGTGACCGTAGACGACAGCTCGCATGATGACCACAATGCAGATAATTGCACGTAATCAAGTAGCTTTGATCCGGAGGAACAACCTTCACCCAGTGGGCAATGTGCAATGTCCTCTGCATCACAAGATGATATTTGACAATATTAAGAAATGCATTTCATATTTTTAATAATCGATATTTTTGAGGACATACTTTTGAAGAACATAGGTTTTAAGACACTTTTACAAGTCGATGTTTTACATTGTTTTTTAACTAAATGGCGCCTGCATTTCCTATCGAAACAATCGTGGTTTCTTTTAAAGTCGACACATAGTTTTATCAAATATGCAAATTTTACAATGTAGTAGGTAGTTGTATTATATATCTGAACAGGCCCTTTAAAAAAAGAGCCATATCAGGCTTGAGTGGACCTGTCTAACTGACTTCACGCATGCATCAGTCATCGTGTAGCTAAAAAAATATTATTTATGATAGTCCTTAATCTTCCTATGAACCTTAAAACATCGATATCGATAGACTTCAATCCTATTAGGATCCTAGAACCATATTAATTAATTTACTAAATTTTTCGCGATTCATAGGATTCCAAGACAGATTTTTTAATTTCAATTGCACCAATATTAAAATAAGTTGTTTTGATTTGTCAAAAACTAGTTGCGATTATAAGCTTTAATTTAAAGCTCCCACTCAAGAGCTACTCCCAGATTGTAAAACACGTTGTGGGTACATACAACACACTACACATACGCTTCAATGTCAACACCGCCATTGCTAGATCCTACTCTCACGGCTCGGCGATTAAAACAATAAGTGTAACTTAACACATCAGACCTTGACACACACACAGAGAAAGTACCAACATTAATCCGCTATGCCTAACGGGGATCCTTTTGTTTGTTTGTACATACTATCCACAAAGTATATTACGAAGAACACACATCAACCAGTCATCACCCTATTGTGTTTGGTAGAGATTGAAACGAGATTCTCTGTCCCTAGTAAAGAATCTGCATGACATATCGGTTTGTGATGTCATAAGCCCACGAGGTGCCTTTCGATTCAATTTAATTTCAGTCTCATTACAAAATTATATCATAATACTTGGACTGGACTTGCGATCATGTGGTTGCCGGTTCCAAAGCGAAACCCACTCGTTGCATTACCGACGTGGACCCACTCGTAATTCAAGCATTTAGCTTAGTACGAGGGGTTAACAATAATACTAGAAATGTGCGACACACATTGCTAGCAAGCTTTTATTTAAAAAGAAAAAAATCCTCCTTGACCTTTCAAAGAAGCCAAACAATTATTGTTATGATCCTGTAGAGGGCGCCCGTTCTTATGTTTTCCGTGCATTGCACGTTATACCTCAGAAGCCAATAGCCGTCAAAATAACCAGTTTCGTGTAGAAAACTGCAATCAAACATCACTCCGGTCATCTTTCCTGACTTTTTCAACTATATGAATTTCTAATCGCGTTTTTATGCGCAGCAAAAAGATGCGCACGAGTCGCGGACGGGTTTCACCGCCCACACGCTAGAGAAACTGAATGTTGGACGAGTAATTATGTAGCGTTGCTATTGATAAATAATCGGTTGGTATTATTTAATATCGTGATGGGTATAAATAATTGATTTATGATCGCCATTATAGATTAGATACAATTAAAAGTGTTAAAAAATATTTCCGGACAAGTTTATACGCACTAATAAACACATTTTTTTTTTGTAGTAATACTAATAATTAATAATTTTTGCTTGTCAGTTGTCTGGCGAAACCAGTACCGACTTATATACTATACCTTTTCTACCACCAGATATATCTACTAACTAATAGTAATAAAAAAACTTCAATAAAACTTGAAGTGAAATAATTCCCTAGATTTTGATAACATTCACATTGACGGATAACTTCTTGCGCATAAACTTCATTATCATGTATTATTTTAAATCATACTAACCCTAAACACATGTTTTTTAAATTAGTTTACTTTTTTCGTTAAGCTGCATTGTTTATATAACATATCTCTCAGCAGCTAAGTATGTACCAAGCGGTTATCTAATAGCACATTTAAATCCATAAACTAAAGAGACCATTAAAAATAAATAAACACTAGCCCAATTTAAAAGTGTCTTAATAGACAATAAAATGGCGTGCATTCAGTTATTTACATCAGTTGCATAATGTTATGTAAACGGAATTCGTGCGAAATTGTTGGATTTGTTCGTAATCTCACGGTTTTTCAGTAACGTGTTCTTTACTAGTTTGTGTCACGATTCTGCGTGGGACAAGTCGAGAACTCAAAGCGGATGAATAAAGCATTTTTCGAAGTACTACTTATGGTGGTAGTACTTCGAAAAATGCTTCAACGCATAAAAAGAGGTAAAGACAACAAAAGCTTTCCAACTAGTCCTTTAGGAAGTGACATCGAATCGTATAATTTTTTTTTATCAAACCCTACGTGAAAATGCTAGTGTGATGGTAGTGGTTCGTTGTAAGTTCATATTGTCATCTAATTCCTCTCATAAAATAAAATTGAGCCCTTTTTTGATGAGTGTGGAAATTCCGCTGTCCGGATAAGGCTTAGGTCATGTCAGATATCACAGCTATCAACTAAAAACAGATCGAAAATTTCGTGCAACATCCCATATTACACAAACACATATAACTAGTTGTTGTTTGATCCACTGTGTTGACCGGTCACAGCGGTCACAGCAATTATAACTTATCGCGCTAAAACTACAAATGATGGTAGAAGTACAAAAAACAATTTGTGTTATTTTTATCATTCATAAACATAACATAACATGCCATCACGCATGTATTCCCCGAAGTCTAAGCGAGACTATTGCCATTAACCGGGCACAAACCAGACTCCGAGCTGCTACTGGGAATTTCACAGAAAAACCCATTAACACTTTGCTCGACCTGGGGATCGAACCCAGAACCTCTAGCGTAGAAGTCGCGCTTAGGGCCACTAGACTAATGAGGCTGACATTTTTAGCATTCATAACAATTTCAAATTATTATGTCAATCGTGAATGATAGTTAAAAACCCAAAAAGCCTGACAAACTTGT
Source organism: Subacronicta megacephala (assembly GCA_958496365.1). Lineage (NCBI taxonomy): Eukaryota > Metazoa > Arthropoda > Insecta > Lepidoptera > Noctuidae > Subacronicta > Subacronicta megacephala. The sequence continues at coordinate 15,437,684 of OY292518.1, forward strand.
CCTCAGGATGTGGGTATTGTCTAGAAATTGAAATGCGGAGGTCTGATGGCCGTCGTTTAGTATTATAAAATACTGATAGTCAGCCAAATCTGGTAAGACCCCAATATAGTTTGAAAAAGACTGGGAGAGTGATATCAATCCTATAATAAATATATATTGACTCATACATGTTAAATTGAACTTAATTATGAAACACTCACAGATATATGTATACAGCAAAATTAAAAATAAATGAGGTTACATTCAGTACCAAAGAAAGTGTTACAAAAATTAATTACAAGTTCATTTAGACAGCCGTTGATTTTACAGTTATAATTACAATCACTGTAACACCTATTGATTACAATGTAATTAAAATACATAATTAAATAATAATTAAGGATTAACACGCGATGATTGTCATGATCTTACTGTGCCAAGGTTTTATTAATAAAATTACAGCTAGGAATGCAATAGCTGTATTTTCTAATTGATTCTTTATTGTTTCTAAATGACATCGTGAAAGCTATTAACGGTTTGTTTTGGTCATTTTTTAAGATAAGATTATAAAGTTATTTTAATGAAGGGAAAATTCGACTGGAAAAATTTGACGGGCAGGCAGGTAGGACTCGCGGTGACTTAGTTGGTCATAGCGTTTGGTGTATCCAGAAGACGCAGGTTCGAATGCAGCCGCAGTCGAATTTCCTTCACTAAAATAACTTAGTTATAAATAGCTTAGTTTAGACAGTATTATATCTTATAGTGCAGAACATTCTCATAGATCGTTTGCCACCAATTTGTAGACATTTGTAGTAGTATTTCTTTTCATCTGATATTGTGGTCTTACGGATTTTTTACCTACACTATGGTCGAGCCACAAGAAACAATGCTTGCAAGTCATCAGCTGGGACTGATCTAGCATCTCAAAGCCGCCTGTCAAAGCAGCTCTTCAAAAGGCCATTTCAACATTGCCTTGCATTGTGCACTCACATAATATATTACCCGCTACTACTATGCATACCATACCATCATGCCTGTCAGTATTCCCCGAAGTGTGAGACCGACAATTATTCGTGGGTGTGTTTAGGTCCCGTGTAATAGGGGTCGCGCTTATTGCCATTAATCGGACACAAATACGGATTCCGAGCTGCTACTGAGAATTTCATCGAAAAACCTAAAAACACTGCGCTCAACCTGGAAATCGAACCCCTAGACTTGCGTAGCAGTAGCGCTTAGGACCACTGGACGAATGTCGCCGTAGTAAAAGTATCCGTAAAAGATCTATTAAAAAGTTTAATAAAACCTATGATGGAATTTAACAGTGACCTCACCTTCCCGGTCTTCCATTATTTATTACCTCTAGAACTAACCTATTCCTATCATAGAACACAACTAACTAAATGTCAAAAGACTAGTTGAAATAATTACATTAGTATTGGTGAGATTCCATTCCAAGATCTAACAGTTTCACAATGGTTCAGTTTACAGAACGGTGGTACTATGTACCTACTTGTAGGGCCCGAAGGCTAAGAAAATTTACCTTTCGTAACGTTCTGTGCTAAAATGTTGTTTTCATATTGTTCGATGTAAGAACTAACTAAGGAATGAGCTACAAATATTAGTCGGTGTATGAAATATTCATAATATTTTTGACATAGCCTACTAAACAACTACCTAACAAGGGTGAGTAAAAATCGATGGACTATTTTGATCATTTTAATTGTGTCTATGTCTACATATATCTAAGTGACCAGTTTTTTAACTTAAGCAACACTGATGCACTCAGTTTTCTTTTGTTTTTTTTAGTCTGTGAAACATTTTTTTTATGTAGGTACCCACCCAACCAATCTGAAAATCCCAAAGATCGAGCTCTGTGGCAATAACTAGGGAAATATAGCCTAATTATGAAAAACTAAAAAATAAATAAAAAGTTATATCTGCTTAGTTCACACCTAGAGTAGGTTTATCTTTGAAAACGAATTATCGGTAGCTTCGTTTAGTATTCGAAGCTCCAGTAATGTAGGTAAAACTCGTTGCAAAATAAGATCTCATAACGACTTAGGATAATTTAAAGACACTTCCAGTGATTAACCGCAAATTTCGAGTTCACGCAACTCCTAAATACTCGTAAGTAATGCAACATTTTAACGCACCAAATTAGGTGGTCAGTTAGTTCGTCTAGCGTAGAATCCGAGCAATGCGCGCCTTTCCCTAGTTACCGGTCTACTCCTGTTTACCACCAAATGCCTAAACAGTGCGTTTAACTGCCTAGCGTCCTAATGAGGCAATGACTTATGCAGACTTACAAAATAATATGCAGTTCCAAATTGCTGTGAAGGATAATTACAAGAACTAAATTGGGTATTCGTAAAGCTTTCCGAACGAGTAAGTTCGGGCAATTAGTAAGTACATGCCACTAAATCTTACTGGCATACTAATAATACCTACTTATATGGATTGAAAAACTACTATAAATATGCAGGGAGGGTTATCGACACATCTTGCGTTGCGTTGCGCGGTCAAAATGAATGGAACAACCGATTTTTTTATAACCGACGAAAAATTTCAAAGCTAGTTACAGTATCATATACTGAATTCATAGTAAGCGGTTATGCGTTGATGTCCCTTCCACTTTGTATACTCGTACAAGATATTAATAGACTGCTGTTGGTCTAGTGGTCCCAATCGCGACTGCTACGCTAGAGGTCTTGGGTTCGATCCCCAGGTCGAGCAAAGTGTTATTGAGTTTTTCTATGAAATTCTCAGTAGCAGCTCGGAGTCTGGATTTGTGCCCGGTGAATGGCAATAGGCTCGCCCCCTATTACATGGGACCCAAACATACCGGCGAACTGTGGGTGTACATTAAGTGCACCTCTGCCTAACCCTTCGGGGAATACAGGCGTGATGATATGTTATGTTATGTTAATACGGCCAAAGGCCGACTTTTGGACTAATTTCGTCATAAATCGCGGGGAGCAGGCCAGTTTCTGTGCTATTTTAGAATTACTGCTGTTATTTCGCATTGTCTATATCGTTCATTCGTAGTGAGCTCGATTGCTTGGCTAAGTAAATTGTACCAAATACGCAATATTGGTTTAACTGTTGGCCCCAGCATAGCACCTGATATGTTCCCAGCATAATTGTTCGCAAGTTCTCACAGACAGACATTCGTAACACTAGATTACATTCCATTTTCCGCTATTTTGCAAAAAATAACCTCGCAACTAATACCATTGCATAGAATACGCATTGTTTATACAATGAAACGTATTACAATTTGGTTTGGTAATGTCTGGTATGCCTTAATTGTAATCATTATAATTGAATTAATTCATTAGTGGGGCTTTAATACTTGTGGTTTTACTGTTGTTCGCAATATGTTCGAAGAAATTGTGGGGATAATGTGAGAAAAGTTAATTGAAGTAAGAAAGTCGCGATTCAGATGTTTTTCATATTTAAGATTCATTATTATGGAAAGTAATTTATGACGTGGAAGTCATGTCTTTTAGATGAAGTAAGTTTGATCTGATAACTTTCACACTTCCAGGCTTGGAGCTCTTGGAGGGATCAGACCATAGGCCTGTTAACACAAAAAGGAGGACAAAAGGAACTAAACAGTTTCTCCGCTAGAAATAGTAACCAGGAGTGTTCCATGTCATAAAGCAACAAGCTGTACAAACATCAAGTTTCATAAGACAAGCACCCAACAAAACGGAAAGCATACTATAAGAAGTAAGTGTGACAAACACACTTACAAAAATAAACACACTCACACACAGACAATCATAACTCTTTACAGGCTACGATATAGTGAGTAGAACGCACTATAATAGAGAGGCACTAACTCACAATCGCAAGTTAGGTGGCCTGTTCACACCGTTAGCGTAGAGATGGGAAAGTAATGATAGAAAATATCGATTGTTTTAAGATAATGTTACTTATTTAGGGCTTGCGTTAGTACAGTTCCTAAAGCAAGGGCTGTAAATTTTGTAATTTGTTCCCAATACCAAAGCGTCAGCATAGTATGTAGGAATGCTGTGTGCATGTGCCCAATACATAAGATATCATTGTGAAATTATAACGAATTGCACAAACTTGGTTATAAGGTCCATAGTTAAGAAGTATTAAGAACCATAACTTTTTAACAAGGTATAAAAAACATGAACAATACCAGTCACTCATCTAATTAAGAAAGATCATTATGAAATTTCCTTTGTTCTTTACATGTCTTAACCCTTACATTGTTTTAACATTGCAACTGGTATATATAATAAATGATTACTAACTTTTCTTTTGATTAAGCGATTAAGATTAGCGAAACAAAATTAAGCGGCGCGGCGCGCGGCGGCGGCGGTAATGGCTAGGATGTCGGACTTGTAGTCATGTGCTTGCCGGTTTAAAACCCACACATTGCACTACCGACAGTATTAAAATCAAAATTCCTAAAAGATCCTAGCAATTCGGTAAAGCCATCACAAAATACCCACCATACAATGAAAAATTTAAAAAATTCAGATACCCTTGGTATTATTAGTACGCAAATTAAAATATCGACATAATGTAATCACATCTCTAGTTACACCTGCATCTACCTCTCGCGTGCAGTGACCGGCAATGGGGTCGCCTTGCACCGCGTCGCCTAGCGCATGCGCGTACGCATATGTGCAAATAACACTGTCACTAATAGCTTGGTATCATACATTCAGTCTATTGTTTTATTTATACTGCTTTATATTTGGTGAGAATATATTGCATTGATACTTACAATGTATTGTCCAAACTCTATTTTATTAGACCGTGATAAGGTACAGATTTCTAGAGCAGTTTCCAACTACTGATGCTATCCAATATCTCCCCTTTTTCTTTGTAAGGAACTAGACCGTAATCCAAAAACCGAATTTATTTCGCTAATGCGTGGATATCATAATAATATGCAGTTTTTTTACGTTTAAAAAGAGCAGTAGCAATCATATATCGTAGCAAATATAATGAGCATTGCAAGCATGCATATGCAACCAGCTTTCGCTTGGATTATAAGTGTTTAATTTACTCCAGTGTCACTCAAAGCCACTCTCCAACCTTTATGTGCAAACAGGAGGCTATTATTTCAGTGTCTCCAGTGAAAAAGGGCACAACTCAAAATCGGCACTTTTCAGGAGAGCCAAAAAACCATACTTTTGATGTTTTTTAGTATTTCGGGATTAAATTATTATATTTTTTTTATTGCACATTCTAGATAATAAATAGTTCTTTTATTTAACGTAAATAACTTACCCATTCAACCACTCCTTCTATATTTTTTTTTACTTTTTGTTGAGTTGTGCCCTTATTAACGAAGCATTAATGGTATAACGTCTTTTGTTCTTGTAATTTTGCTCGTTAGTAAAGGAATATTACGACTTATTCCCTTATTTTATCAATTTTTAAGACGATTATACGACTTAATGTCTTTCTGCTATCAATAACAAACATACATGATAAACTTATCTAATATTATAATAAAATAAATAGACTATTAAATACTATTTATTGAAATAATCAACATAAAAAACGAGGAATCAACATAAAAAAATGAATTTACAGCACTTACTTACAAATGATTTTTTATTTTGGCCGCCGCAAGTGTCTGAATACATGATACATATAAAATACGTGGAACACTCAGAAAGTTTTGAGAAACTAAAAAACTAACTTCTATGTTTTTTTTTTTATTAAATCTTTTCAAGGAACTCTCCACCAGCCTCTATAGAAAGTTTCATGTGTCTGAACTAATTTAAAAAAAAAATACAATCCTCCGCAGACACCTCTTCCACGGCCTTCTCAAACGCTGCTAGCGCGTCTTCCGGCGAAGAAAACTGTATCCCTTTGAGCTGATTTTTAATTTTAGGGAATAAAAAGAAGTCACGCGGAGCCAAATCAGGATTGTAAGGAGGGTCTCAACGACCCCGTGGAGCCCGGTGTTCGGGCGATTGTTGCTCATTACAGAAAAAACTTCTGGCAGGCATTTTGTGCTATACCAATCGGCGTTGATGCTGCTTTGGTCTCGAAGTGGAATTGAAACTAGGTACCCCATCAAAGTGAAGAAACTAGCGAACAAAACTTTTCCTGCGCTCCTCGATCGCTTCACTTTCGTAGGCGTTGGTTCATTTTGAAACAGTCAAACTTTCGACTGACGCTTTGTTTCTGGATCGTATTGATAAATACAGGATTCGTCACTTGTCACAATGTCGTAAACGCGCCGTGACGAGCCTGCATCAAATTTTTGTATCATATCACGGCACCAATCCACATGGGCCTGCTTCTGAGCTTCGGTGAGGTTGTGCGTTACCCAGCGGGGAACTATCCTCCTTACGCGTAGGTGCTCGTGCAAAATCTTGTGAACACTTCCTGAACCAATCAGCAGAGTATGCTGAATCTCTTCGTACGTAATTCATCTCTTTTCTTGAATTTTTTTTTTTACTGCCAACACACTTTCTTCGGTGACAGCCGTCGTAGGACGACCACTCCTTTGTTCATTCGCCAAAGTAAGACGACCGCTATACCAGCGGTAGATGGTTGCTTTTGAAGGTCCTTCATCCATAAAAGCAATTTAAAGTCGATCAAATTACTCATCAGGTTTTAAGCCACATTTGAAATCATTGAACGATATTGTTCTCGATGCAGATCCATTTTGAATTGGCTCTCAAAAAAATGCGGAGGGAAATTTGGAAATCGAACAGTGGTATTTTTTCTTTAAATAGTAATCGAAGTTTCCAATATAAACTTTTTGTCACAAAACTTTCTGAGTGGCCTGGTAATACCTATTTCTACCAAAGTTGATGTATTAAGAGCATGTCTTAGTAAAAATCAAAGTCAAAGTAATTACATAAATAAAATAGGTACTTACAATTCTAGCCGGTTTTAACACAAATTCAGTAATTTTTGACTGCGTGTCATTTTTCCCTAGTTTTGAAGGAAACACACAAATCACACTACGCTTTTGACTGAACTTACCACGGCTACTAGCGTCGAGTACAACAACAAAACTGCATTAAACAGTTACAAGTCTTAATAATTGGCTTTAATTAAATTTTAGCTCAAAAAATATGAAATGACTTTTAAATGTTTGTATATGTTGCAGTCAATTCATTTATTTCCATTATAGAAGCGAAAAATTCGCGGCGAAATTCTAAATACACATATCGGTTAGGTTAGGTTAGAACTGTGACCACAGAACCAAAACCACTTTTGACGGATTCAGTTAGTCAAAAGTACTTTTAACCAGGTCCATTGGGCAAAACTACTTTTGACTGTTATTTAGTCAAAAGTATTATTGTCTAAATCATATGGTTAAAACTACTTTTAACTGATTTTGCTAGAGTTTTGACTGCAATATATATATTATTTAAAACAAACACACGAAACAGTATTTACTTTAAAAAGAAAAATAAACAAAATAGAAATTATAAAATAAAGAATGAAACGACTTATTCATTATACACGTGCCAATCCACCAATAGCGATAGCGCTAAGTGAGGATGAACATTTGAAATTACGCGAATCAAACGATACAAATCGAGTTGTTCCCATAAACACATGCTCACTTAAAGGTATTATCTGCATTTATTTCTTTCTACATTTAAATCGCTTCGGAACAAAATGGTTTGTGTCTTTTCTGTCATGTCAGTAGTTCAATTAACTGAAATTATGTCTTTTTGTTGGTTTGTGTTTTCGGATTTATTGCAGTTGTATCTTTTTAGCTGTGAAATTTACTTGATATCAGTGGATATGCCTTAAAAAACGGCGAGTTATGTCCTTGATGCAATTCACAAAACCAGGTTACGATTGAGCTAGAGTTATGTCCTTTTGATATGTTGTGTAACAGAACACGGAGATTACAATGGTGCAATAAAAACAAAAGGGCATAACTCGACTTATGCCTCTTTTCACTGGAGGCACTGATTTATTGCATAACAAATCTTAGCTAAACCACTCAGCATGAAATTAAAATTTACAAAGGCCACTCGATCCGGCCTGGATTGGCAGGTGGAAACGCAGTCTGATTGCTAAGTCTAATTGACAATAGTATTGTGACATGAGGAGAATGATTAAATTTATTTCAAGTGGGACTACAGGATATGATTGAAAATATTATTTAGATAGATTTATTTTGAACAACATGTTGTAGTTGAAAGTTTGGGAGTGGAGTTAAAATATTAATAGAGCTAAAATATATGACTAGCGACCCGCTTCAGTTTCTACTCAACGAATTTTGATAAGTATTCCTTATCACTTGGAATTCAGGCTATTGTACGCACGGCTACACATCAAGCTATACAAATCCAGTTTAAGCTGATCCCGCATTGAATAGGTTTCCCATACAATAAGAGGCCAGCGTAAACTGGTTTTGTATAGCTTGATGTGTGAAACTAAGAGCATATACACAGAAAGACTCGAATAGCGACTTTATGTTATACTATGTAGTGATTTCTATATATAACTATAAATATTTTACGCTAGCTATTGCCCGCAATTTTCCTCACATCTTAATTTTAAGGCTTAAGGGCTATTAAGGTAAAAAAGTAAAAGTAAAAAGTAAAAATTCATTTATTTTCCACACTAATCAAAACACAGTAACAATCATTATTATAATGGAGTGGACTGGAGCCTAAACTAGGACAGCCCTGTATTTCAGGACTCCAGGTCTTCCTCCCGCGGCGAGTGAGTTTGTACAATTTATTACTGAATGGGTGTGTTTGCTTAAGAATTTGTGATATGTGTTTGTTTGTGTGTGTACGTGCGTGTGTGTGTTGTGTGAGTGATGAGTGAGAGTAAAGTTGCGCGTATCTGTTTATGGGAGTAAGTATAAATGTGGACGTGGTTCTGCATGACTACGATTACAAATCCTTATTTCCGGAACATAAAAATTATTTAAGAATTATAAGTAGGGATTCTGTGTCAGTATAATTTAAACTCAGGAGATATTTTTGGATAATGCATTTGCATTCATGCGAGGTTTTTGGGAATATGTTTAAAAGAGAATTCAGTTTATTATATAAATAAGGTGCGAGGAAACATGGATGTCTCCTGAAGAAAGCAGTGTTGTGTTTAGTTGATTTGCATATTCTGTTATTTCTTCTTGCAGGATAAAGCAACTTAGCATCGTAGGTAAGTTCTTTATGTTTGCGCAGGGTAGTGTGTAGGATGAATATTTGCCTCACTGTCAAGACATTGCATTCCTTGTATAGACTCATTGTAGGATAACGAAAGGGTTTTCTGAACATTACTTTGAGTAACGACCTTTGTGCGCGTTCAACTTGAATGATTTTTTTCTTACAGGCCCCACCCCATACCGGAATACAATAACCCAAGATTGATTGAACCAGGGCAAAATAAACCGTTTTTAACATTTTGAACTTGAGTACGTTTCTGAGCTTCTTAAAAATCCATATCATTTTTCGCGTACGTGCAGACAGAATATCTAATTGTGCTTGCCATGAAAGGGAATCGTCTATTTGAGTGCCGAGATATCTAATATTGGTAGTTTGTACTAGAGGTGCACAAGTGCATGGTACTGATTGGATATTTTCACATTTGTGTGCTTTTAAAGTGAAGTTTTTTGGTTGTGTTTTTTTAATTATCGAAAATGTTATATATTTTGTTTTATTGACATTTAATGTTAAAAGATTTTTACTCAACCACAGTGATGTCTGATGCAGTCCTTTCTCGGCAAAGTTACGTGCCTCGGCCCAGGAATCTCCCTGAAATATGAGCGCAGTGTCATCCGCGTATGAGAATATTTTTCCTTTTGACGGTTCATATTGACAAAGTTCATTGATATATATCAGGAAGAGACCTGGGCCAAGAACACTTCCTTGAGGAACTCCACAGGTGATGGGGAGGGGGCAACTAATGTAGTCACCTATCTTCACAGATTGGTACCTATTGGTAAGAAAGTCTTTTATGAGTTGCAGAGAGAGACCGCGTATGCCGATCACTTCGAGTTTCGTCAGGAGTAGGTTAATTGAAATAGTATCGAAGGCCTTGGCTAGGTCCAGAAAAACTCCGATACATTTCCGACCTTGATCCAAGTTACTCGCTACAAAATTTGTAAGCTGTATCGCCGCGTCTTCTGCAGATTTATTAGGTTGGAAACCAAATTGAGAATCTGAAATAATATGTTCTTGATTTAGAAAACTCATTAGGCGTTTATTGATAAGCTTTTCAAATAATTTGGACATTGCAGGCAAGACCGAAATCGGACGATAGTTCTCGACAGTGTTTCTGGCCCCACTTTTATGAATAGGATGAATTAATGAATGCTTGAAGCAGTTTGGAAAAACACCTTTGTTTATACATAGGTTGAAAATGTGGCTCAGTGTAGGGCCTATGACATGTTTTATGCGTTTTAGGAATGTGGTAGGTATGCCATCACATCCAGTAGCTGAGTCATTTTTAAGGTTTTGAATTAAAGATTCAACTTCGATTGTATCTGTTTCGAGCAATACGATAGATTTTAATCTACGTTGAGTTTTAATATTACATACTATTTTAGATATATCGACAGATTTATTAATAGTATCTACGAGTTTTTGACCATTACTTGCAAAATACTGATTTATCTTATCTATGCATTGCTGGGCTTCTTGTGGGTCAGTATTTAATAATTCTTCAGCTGGATTTTTGTTTTTAGTAGTGTTAGTGATTTTACGTATTATTTCCCAAGTTTGTTTTGGATTCTTACAATTTTCAATTGTTGAGGTTTCATGTTTCTCTTTAACCTTTTTTAGAACATCATTACAAAAGTTCCTGTACCTATGATAGGAAATCTTTAGTACTTCATCTGAAGGAGAAGCCTTTAGTTTTTTGTGCAGGGCGTCGCGATGGGTGATGCATCTGAGTAAACCGGTAGTAATCCATGGCTTAAGCATTTGTTTCCTATTAGGAATTTTACGTAGCGTGGTGTTTATATCTAGAGCGTCTTTGATGTGTTTTATCAGAATGTCAATTGCGTTATTGGGATCATCTATATTAAGTATATTTGACAAATCAGTATTCATAAAGGTACTGGCTGCTTTATCGTAGTCAATAATTTGTTTGAATTTTGGGCCTTTGTTTTGCTTTGATTGTATTAAATTAAGTAAGACGGGTAAATGGTCAGTGATGGTAGTTTTAATTACAAATGTTTGAGCTTTACAATTAGTTTTAAGAATGATATGATCTAGGCAGTTAGACTCGCGTGTAGGTAAAAGGTGGGCAGGCAGAAGGCCGTTTTCAGCTAAAAGGTTCAGGTACTGTTCGCTTTTCCGATCGTCGTTGAAGGGTTTGATATCAATGTTGATATCACCAACAACAGCGACTGTACGAGACTCTCGGATCGATTGCAGGTTTGTTTCGAGGGATGTAAGAAAGGGGTCTATATCATGGTTAGATGGCGACCTATACACACAAAGAACGGCAATGTCTTTACTTTTTATAAGCAGACAGCTAGCGTCAACGAGAATTGGTTCCTCCACAATATGGCATAAATTCATGTGAATGTAGACCACGACGCCATCACTTTTGTTATGGTTAGTAGTGGAGTAGTAAAGTCTGTAATTGTCTATTTGCGGTAGAGGCTTATGTTCCGATATCCAACATTCCGTAAATACCAAGATGTCACAGTGGGTGTCTATTCTTTTAAGAAATACAAGAAAGTGATCTAAGTTGCGATTAATACTTCTGATATTGTGCGTTATCAATTTTAGGTTACTGCCCGAGTTGTTTACTAGATGAGGACAGTCATTGGGCTCCACTATGGCCGATTCCGAAACTGTTGCATTGTCCAAATCTCTTTGTATTTTAGAGATACTATTGTTGTTATCCGTTGTGAATGTGATAGCCTATAGTTAGTGGTATATCTAAGTGAAATGATGGAGTATAAATTTTAAATAAGCAAGTAAAACAAAATATGGACGTGGACACTATTACTGTGCAAAATTTCCTTCGATAACATCTACTATACATTATCTTGGTATGAATAGCTGCGTGCATATTACATTTATTTAGATTACTTAGGTTATTATATTTGTATTGTATGAGCAGTTTACGAAATGCAGAACGGAGGTTAGTAATAATATTGTTAAAATTGTGTGTGTGAATTAGGTAAGATGTGTGAAGTGTATACAGTCGTGCTGGGTGTGTGTGGTGTATATAAATTACGAACATAAAGACTATTAAACTAAACAGTAAATAAAACAGAATAGAAAAGAAGATTGAGAAATATAACTTAAAACAGTGCATATTAACCTGAAGGGCATAAAGTCATTTAATTAAGGGTAGCCAATTTACCAGCAACTTCTCTGATGTGCATGAGCGTCAATGACGAAACCATTAACAAAATATAACTTTTGAATTCATTCAATTTAACTTAAATCTTCATCTAACGTCACTGAGTAATTGAATTTCATTGACCATTTGTGTTATATAGTTATATTGGCTACAATGGTCATTATATTTAGTAGCCTTTGTGTACGTCACAAAGGTTTTATAATTAATATTATGCAATAGACAGTTTAGCCTAGTTTCTTTAAGCTAGGCATGAAAGAAAAGTAAATATAGATGGATATTTTAGTCTTGAATTTTAGGAATAACTAAGGCGAATATTCTTTCAGCTTTCATTGTGCTTTTATAGCCAAATAGTTTTCTATTGTTGATGTAGATCTTTCAACGGATAGCTAGAGTGAAAAGGTTACGTAAATATTTAATGATTACATAAAGCCTTACCTTATTGTAGATCAAGCATAGTTGTTGTTGAGAGAATGAATGAAAGACGATTGACAAAAGGAATTTATAAGGCGAATATCAGCGGCAGCGTCTGGAGACGTCGCCCTAAAAAGACATATATGATCTTATTGGCGAAGTTCCTTAAACAAAGTCAGGTGCGTAGCAACCGACGCGCGTGTAGGACAAGAAGTATAAACGTGGAAGAAGTTATTTACTTATCAAATAATAAAAAAATAGCTTTATTTAACAGCTCTCGCTGCGATATTTAATTGACATGAAGCGCACTGAAGCGGCCAGCAGCGAAAGTTGATTAAATCAGTTTTAAATATCACAAGCAATAACACTTAGTCGCAGCACCAGGGCCAACATCTGCTATTAAATTGTGTCAAAATAATTGTCATTGATTTCTAAGATATTGAATTTTCACGGTTTTGTTTACCAAATGTCATCATCAGTCCTTCTCCCCTCTAATACATAATGTGTTAAGAGTATGTATTAGAGGGGAGAGAAGGACTGATGATCACATTTAGTAAATAAAACCGTGAAAATTCAATATTTTTGAAATCAATGAAAATTATTTTGACACAATACTTATATTTGTTGGATTTATAATACAAAAATCAACAATAAAACGAAAATGACACTAAATAACACTATTATGCAGTAAATACGCTTATTCTCAAGCTTTTATGCCGCCTATTGATAGTTGCGCGTGCGCCGCATAGCAATCACTATCAAGTAGGCAACAATAATCTAGTGTAAGGAAAAGTGGACAGTTCGCAGAAATGCATGAATCCATTATTGCATGTTTGTTTTTTCCTTGTCTTGTGTAAATATTAGGGAAATATAAAAAAGGTATGTCGCTCCTCCCTTTCCGCCCCCTACTATTCACATTAGCTAAACATTAGCTAAAGCTACGGTTCGTGCAAGTATTTTACCGCAGTCGTGCGCCGCATAGACTTATGTATTGAATTTGAAGTGATCTCAACTAATAAGTATTTATTGATTATGTACTCAAACATACCGATAAATACTTACTGTTGGTGGAATTTAAAGTACACACGGCTACCCGTGTGTACTCAGATCATGAGTGAGATGATCTTTGATCATGAGATCAGCTTAAACTGGATTTGTATAGGTTGACCTGTAGAGGTCAACCTATACAAATCCAGTTTAAGCTGATCTCGCATTGTATAGGCTTCTCGTACAATAAGAGGCCAGCGTAAACTTGTTTTGTATAGCTTGATGTGTAGCATTGCGTATCAGCGTAAGGTATGACAAAAGAGTTTATTAAGTTCATGATGTCAGATTTCAGATATGAGAATTGTTGAATTCTGACGACATAAAACAGATTCTAACGCCATAAAACAGATTCTAACGCCATAAAACATATTGTTTAAATGCTAGTTTATTAAGACTGCTGTGTGCCTGTGGTTTCACCCCAATGGTCTCGTTTTTCCATCCAACAGTCCTCCTCCTGTCCTCTTCCCAATTGAGATCGTCGTCTACAGTAAATACGGTTGAATATCAGTACTTAACACAAAACTACTGCCATGTTTTGAGGATATACTGGTTGTCAGCGCTGGCTATGTGTGTTTGTGTACGATGGGATGCCGCGGAATATCTATGCATTACCCAATTTCTAAGCAACATTCAAAGGACAGATTGGTTGTAAGGCTTATTAAGCTTGTGACAACCACTAACGATTGTCATAGGTATTCGTATGACAACTAGGTCCGATGGCTTTACGGGCTCTCCGAGGCGTGGAGGAGTCTCAATGTGATAGGAATGGGCACCCATCCACAGACAGACCGCGGCTGCAGATCAGTTGATTAGCGCAGTAGCCACGAGCCACGTTTCCTAGTCAAGATGTTAGTAGGGTAGTAGGTATATTGGGATGATAGAGGGTGAGCTTTAGAACCTGCTTCGTATAAGAAACTCCTAATCAAAATATCATGATTGTATTTACCGGTTTTCAGTTGACCATTTTTGATATACCAAACTGAAAGAGAATTTTTCGGGAAACCTTTGAAAGAGTCAGAATATTCCACTTTGAACTACGAAGTTGTAAGCTGCGAGTCCAACCGGCATGGCTCAGTTCATTACCTGAAACAAAAGAGAATTATCATGAAATAAGAATGCAGCACAACTAAAACTTGTAGCACAGGTGGCATTATCTAATAATAATAACAAGTCTGGTGTTATGGGCGACATGGCCATCGGTCTAATAGGCATCGGTTTAATATAGGCGTTCATGTTATGGTTGTCGATGGCACTATAGGTGTCGGTGTTGTAGGTGTCGGTCTAAGGACTACCGTTCTTATAGGCGTCGCTCTTGTTATAGGCGTCAGTCTTATAGGCGTCGGTTTTATGGACGTAGGTCTTATGGACATCGGTGTTATAGGCGTCGGTCTTAGGCGTTGTTCATACCAAACGTATTGTCGGCCGCTGACTGTGAGCGCGCGTTACGTACTTTATCGCTTTTCCATATATATTTAACTTTTCGTTCACACCGAACCGACTTACGCTATTAAGTAGTCCGTTGTCGCTTTGGAGCATACTCACAGTCGGCGGCGGACAATACGTTTGGTGTAAACAACGCCTTATAGATGTCCGTCTTATCAGCGTCCATATTCTAGACGTCGGTGTTATAATATGCGTGAAATAACTTACAAAAATGAGTAAAGATATATATTACATTAGAAATTGATACTCCATTCCTCAACTAGCCAGACCCTTACCTCGTGAAGAGACCTGTGCCCAGCAGTGGGACTGTAAATATGTTGATGAGAGTGTATCAAAGAGGTTGTTTGTTTCTCATGTTTGAAATATCTACAAATAACACTTGCACACAATCTATTATCAGATATTACCAACAACGGTAGACGTGACATTTAACTGCCAAACACGGGCCCGCCCAGCTGGTAATAATTTATGATTATAAATATTGATACAGCACCTTTAATTAATATTTAATTTCAGATGCTGGTGAAGATAGAAATTAATGTTTAACAAGTGTGTCCTTTACAAATGTTATTTGGGAACTTCAGTACCTATTAAATAAAATGTATGTTTTCCTATATGCGTTTCTAAACTATGCATCAGATTGCAACGAAAATTTGGTGAGTGGTTGTTTGCGGACCTGGTAAGGTTTAAGACAGATTGCAGACAGCAGACATGCAGTCCATTTTTATTTTATTTTAAGTAACTGTCGCCCAGCGAATATGATACTCAGATTAGCTATGGGCTCAAAAAACACCCACTACCATTTAAAAACTAGGCGAAAACGCGACAGATCGAAGAGATATTGCAGGGACGAACTAGCCTACCCTGATGGGACTGAGGTTCATCAGCAAAGAACAGAGAACTGTGGAAAATGGAGAGAAATGCTTTTTGAATGGGACAATGCAGGTTAAATAAACAGAATTGTTTCAAATGGATTGCAAAACCAAAAACGTAATAAATAATCATTCAACGCTTCCAAGGCATGTCTATGTATACTCCTTTTACCAATAGTTTTATCTTGATTGATGTACATAATGCCTCGGGGCAAAGGCTAAAACCCAAAACCATTTGTTAAAGAAATATTTCAATTTAGCTATCTTGATTATACACTATCGATATTTCAATCACATATCAATCTGTCATCAATCTATTGATAAAAGTTATTAAAACAGAAGGAACGGATACAATGATTCATATTTTTTACTAGGTTTGCTACGAGTTATAATCCTAGTTTGTCCGAACCCAGTAAGTATTTCGCTTAATAATTATTTATAAGCGGATGTTTATGGCCTATCACATACCAATTTTGTAGTTGTAGTTTGTATCAAGTTTGTAGGTAGCATAGATTCTGAAATTTTATAATAACCGCTTAGTAACGCTTAGTAATTGAAATGACTATAATCTCTTAATTATTGCAGTATCTTTAAAAACGTACATACATGACATGACAACTGCATTAATTAGTCTTTAGTCAAAATTTCGCAATTACAATAAGGTCAAAATGTCTAATTTGACCATAATAAGCATTACTAAAGCTATTCATAGGTGTCTAGGTAAATTACCATTTTATGAAAAAAGTCAACGACAGGAAACAGTTACAAACCAGGTAATAAATACACATATCCTGCTGTTGACCTCTCTTGCCTGTATACCTAGTCCACTCCCTTTAACGTATTTTTTTTACAAAATTGGTATAAAATGGTGACCTTAAACGCATAGTCAGCTTCAGCCAGTACGATATTGTTTATTTTTACTCCTAGATCTAGCCCTAGTTTAGTAATTACCGACTTCAATAAACTTTTTTCTTTAAAGTTCCTTAAATAAACCTCCTCCAGGTTTACTTAAGGAACTTTTAAAAAAAAATTGTCAAATTAAAGCCACCGTCTTACTTTTTTTGAAGGTTGTTTTACTTTTTGCTATTATCTTAAAAACTAATTTATAGAATATACAACTATGAAAAAACATAAAGAAGATCATTAATTAATTATCTTAATAATCCTTCGGCTTCGGTAATAAACTACAATAATTTGCTAGTGAATTTCCTCATTCCAATATTTCATTATGGTAAACATAATTATAGAGTTAATAATATTAACACCTAAATAACACGCACATTATATCTCTATTATGTACAAGGTGTCTATTGAGTTACAATGACCGTTCATAATTGGGCACAATCATATTTAATGATTATTACTTATGAGATTATGACGAATGTAGGTATACGAAATGTTGATCAAGAAAGAGTGAACTTGGTAGCTTAATTTTTTTTTTTTTTTTTTTTTTTATTTGTTAGGGACAAAAAACAGTTACATGCCAAGCTTATTTAAAGATTCTAAAATTAACACAATACTTAGAAATACAGTTATACATAATAAATTCCATATTAATGTTACTACACATGTAACCCACACCATTGTCCACGAATTCACAAAAAAGAAGTTAAAAGAAAACAGACATACAATGTGCATCGTAGAAGGGAATAAAAAAAAAGTATTTAAGGAGTTAGTAACTCTATTGCTCTCGCCTTAAATCGATGTTTGGAAAGAGCAAATATGTCAAGCTCCATAAAGTGAGTGTTATAAGTATCAACGAGGTGGCGAAGAGGCACGCGCACCCCAGCATTAGTCCTGCACGAATTTGTGTGGAATAGTCGAGGCACACGAACCCCACGAAGCATGACAGATCTAGGTACTATATAATGTAAACTATTTGATAAAGGAATGCAGTCGAATCTATTATTACATATACCATGCAAGGTCATTACACCCAGAAGTAGTCGTCTAGATTCCAGGCTGAGAACATTGTAACGCTTCATTAATTGTTCATAGGAGACTTTAGAATGATAACATTTGTAATTCATAGAGCGTAGATACTTTTTCTGGACAATTTCTAGCCTATCTTTGTACTTATCATATAGAGGATCCCAAATTTGGACGGCGTATTCTAATTGCGATCGGATCAGGCTTTTATATAATATTAAGAATGTAGAGGGTCGCACAAAGTTACTTGAAAATCTCATTACTAATCCATACATCTGAAAGGCTTTTTTAACTATATTGTCAATATGAGTGTCAAAATGCAGACGAGAGTCAAGTGTAACACCCAAATCGCGGACAGATTGAACTTCGTTAAGACCTTTTTTATTTATTGAGTATTTAAATTTGATTCGATTCACATTTTTAGTAAATGAAATTGTGTAACATTTAGAAAGATTAATAAAGAGTTTATTTTTGAGGCAGTATTCATGAAATCGGTCAAGGTCCTCTTGTAAACAATAGCAGTCACGAATATTTTTACAGGTTTTATAAATTTTCATATCGTCTGCATACATCAAAAAATGTGAGTCGACAAAACAATATTTAACGTCATTTATAAACAATACAAAAAGAAAAGGACCTAATACTGATCCCTGAGGAACTCCGGATTTAACAACCATCGAGTCAGATTCATGTCCATTAATGACAATCTTTTGAGTCCTGTTGAAAATATATGAAGCAAACCATCTGAGTAAGTTGCCGCGTATACCATTATAGGCAATTTTTTCCATAAGCAGGGTGTGATCCACCTTGTCAAAGGCCTTCTGAAAATCGGTGTAAACAGCGTCAACCTGTACCCGGTGGTCCATATTTTCAAAAAGATAGTTCACAAAAGTCATGAGGTTAGTGGTGGTAGAGCGACGTTTGACAAAACCATGTTGTTCGGGTATGATTAGATGACGGATATGAGGATAATAGATGCAAGCAATGATGTAGTACACGTATATTAATGATCTGAGGAAGATTTTCCTTACTCTAATGCCAGAATTTTATGCAAACACGGAAATTATTAGCGAAACGACTCTATGATAAAAGATGAATGATTTAGGATTACATCAATAGGAAGCATTAAATAAAGTACAAATAAAGGCATTATTTGTCTTATTTTCTATTTCCATTACTTTTTCAGTGAACAAAGAATAGAAGATTTGCCTATAATGAAGTATATTATGTTTAATAATGAATGAAGACATCTATCGACATCGACAAGTACTCCAAATTTCAAATATTAGGCTTTCATCCAACCTTCGAAACACTGTATCCGGAACTCCAACTCTAAAGTGTATCCATACAGCCTTAAGCAACATGTCAAAATGAAGGTACCGAACAACTATTTGTATATTTCTTTAGTACAGAATAACATTGGCTATTCATATACACAAAGGTATTCAAGCATCAACAAAGCATTAATTGATTTCAAACATGATATTAGCAATGGGTTTATCTAAACATGATCTACAAACTTAAGAACATTGGTTAAAGGTCACGTTAATCTTTTCACATGAGTACTTACAATGATAATCAAAATAACTGGTTGTGCCCTTACTATTGCTATAAGTAAAGTAAAACTTGATGTTGATAGGGAAGGCCGCAATGATAGAGAATAAAACGCACCTTAAATAAGTATGGCAATTGCCGAAACAGATAACTGAGTAGCAAAAAGTATAAACAGTACGCGGAAAAATAATGTTATCGATAGCATGAAATCTATTATTTTAACTAATTACTTGTGCTTTTGCTTCTTGGAAGCATTTGTACTGTCACCGATACTCCATGTAACTTCGGCACTATTTAAAAAATAATTACTTGAAATCACTTACATGATTATAAGTGGTACAGTTACTTCTTTAATTTCTATTCAAAATTATAAATGATTAATCGTTTTAAGCATGACAAAAATGCTTCTCATGCGTTGCTACATCTGTTTTTCATTTTGTAACGTGCGGTTATGTTTCGCAAACATTTCCTTTCACACGAGTATTTATATTACAATAATATTCACTCATTTGCGAATAATTCATTTAATCTGCTTCATTGATCTCGTCATCGCTACTGTGGTTGCAAAGCTTAAGGTCGTGGACTCATTCGTTATTAAGGCTTTGAAATCTATACTTCAGCCCTTTTCACCCATTACCATAATATGTATATAGATCTCCCCTTTGGTCTTATTTCGTCTTATTCAACCCTTCTTAAAATCTAGTGCGGCGGTTAAGGTTTTATTCTAAAAAGCAGTATCAGTCTCCTCTATACTTGAAATTTAATATACTGGTATTTTGGTATGGTAAGGTTTTTATTGTGGACATTGTTTCTTCTTTTAATTCTCTGGGGTATCATAATTATTTATTTCTTTTTACTTTGCAGGAAATGGCGAGGAACGAGAGTACCGTCTTTTAGTATCTCTGAAATTTTATAATACACATTTACAGTATTTGTAAACATTTCGACCAACATTTTAATCACGACCGAACAATTAGGGCATTAATTAATAGGTTTTCTAATTACGCCTAATGGCGTCTATAATTATTATCTGTGGCTGTATGTCATTGAACTTCATTTGATGAATTATTCAAGTATGTCTTATTCAATCAGCAGAGTTAATGAGATTAATTAAACTAACTTTATAATCATGCAACAAAACCAAGATTAATAATATTTATAAACAACTGAAGGACAAACGAATTTAACTAACTATGATATTATTTAACTAGATGTTGCAGTTTTACTCGCATTAATGCAATTAATCTCCTTGCCAAAGAAAAAAAGCAAACATCGATGTGGTTTAACAAACATAAATCACAAACTGCAATTCGAGAAAAGTTTCTTTTATCATTTAAAAAGTATTGTTATTATTATTTTATATTATTAGTTTGTTAGTTGATAATATGTTACTAATAAAATAATATGGTTTTTTGTTTGTTAGGTTATCCTCTATGCGTTCCTGTAGGTTACATTCATTCAATTATGATGAACCGTTGATTTTTGAGATCGCGCTGACGAAGGTTTCTAACAAAAAAAAATACGCATTCCGATTACAGCCAGTTTATCATCATGTTCTTGTCCATCTCCCAATTTATTAGGGGTCGAAGCAACAATTCATTTTTTTCTATTCATTCCCTATTAGTCATCATCTCATCTTTTCCTTATCATACGGTAATAATGAGTAGTTACAGTATTTTAACTAATACTGGTAAAAATATTTTGATGACACCATAATAATAATATCCACTCCATATGATATTCCATATTATACTATATATTTTTGTAGGAATAAAGTTTGTAGCAGCTGTTTGACGAATTTACTTAGATAAATAAACAATACTAATAAAATAATTACATAAAATTAATAATTAAAATTATTTAATGACGCACATCATCTTCAAAACAACACAAATTTATAACATACCATTAAGTCTCAATTCTATGAAATGCCACTATAACCTGCGGTTGCAAACGTAAGTAAACGATGATATTTAATCTTTTTAGAAAAAGAAAATCGACTTCACTCATTTTGCAGTATTAAATCAAAGCCGATAGTTAGACACCTATCAAATTTATATGGGACCATCTGGGTGGTACAGTGGGTTATAGCTTTTACCTGACCCACTTAGACGCTGCCGACCCACCTAGGGTGGGTCAGGTAACAGCTATAACCCACTATACATTCTATAAGATAAAAAAAATATTGAAACTAGTTTATGATCGTCAAAGATATCATAAGTCGTAACATAAATACAGAAAAAAAGAATTGAGAAGTTTTTGAAGTCTTCTAAAAGGTATTTTAGCTTTTATAGTAATCATAAAATTGGCGTCCACTAACGAGTAGAATCCCATCCGGTATTCATACAAATGTTGATCAAGTGTGTTGTCACACCATGACATCAAGGTTGCAGCAATTTTCATTCGTCATGTTATGTTATTCTTGCTGCAATAATTATGGTTATTAAAATATGACTGTTGATAGCTGTTATTAATGCAACTGAACGTTATTATGTTATCAGTCTTTGGATACATATAGGTGCTATCTTTTTGTATTTTTTATGCATTTTCCATACTTATGATTATAAAGTTATTTTAGTGAAGAAAAAATCGTCACCTCAAAGACGTAAATTTAAAATGTAAACCCAAATTTCAATCTGGCGGGTGGGACTGGCGGTGGCTTAGTTGGTCATAGCGTGGTGTATCTAACCAGAAGACGCAGGGTCGTATCCTGCCCGCAGTGGATTTTTTCCTTTCCTAAAATAACTTACATTATACAATTTCTTTTATAAAATTTTCAGCTCAAATGCTTAAAAAATACTCGTTGTATTTAACAATGTGTATTTTGTTACAATTTATTTTACAATGTGTATTTTATACGAATTGTATTTTACAATGCGTATTTTTTACACATTGTATTTTACAAAGTGAAATTTCTACACATTGTATTTTAAAATGTGTATTTTTAATCATTTATATTAAAGATAAAAAATATTATCTTTACTTGTCAGTTCAAATAAACGGACAATACACATTGGCCGTATTTATAAAATAGCATATTTTAAAAGTTGGTTGAACAAAAACGCCACTAGAGGACTGTCAACTATTACAGAACTAATAACTGGCGCATCGCACGTCACAATGAGCAAAAGATAATAATCACAATAATTACATTATTGTTCCCACACTATTGTGATTTACGGAAATGGACAATTTGGTCACGCAATAGTAATTCTGCTACACTTCCGATGTTTTGTTGTGTTTAATGCTAATAACAAAATCATGAGGGCTGTGACAAGGTTAGATACACATCGAGTTGCTAAGTCATTTTTAGACTGACTAAATAGTTACCTAAATGAAGGCAAACGCCTGGTGGTAAGCGGCAATTGCAGCCAAAAGACGCCAGAAACACGATTAGTATTATAACAAGCGCGTTGTTAGTATCTTGAGACCCATTTCCCATCCACTTCCCACTCCCCATTTTGGCTAAACCAATCTTAATGGTAGCCTTTTTTGCCTCAGACTTTTGAGCCTCCCCGAACTTAAGATTTTCTATGGCGTATGTAAAATGCTCCACGATCCTTTTATTTAAAAAAGCTTACTAGCAATGTGGGTCTCACATTAAGTAACTTGTTAACCCCTCGTACTAAGCGAAAATGCTTGTATTACGAGTGGGTCGGTCCACGTCGCGTCGGTAGTGTAATGGTTAGGTTTCGAACCGACAACTACATGATCGCAAGTCCGGTGCCCTAGCCATTGCAGTTACTGCCGCTTAATGCTTACATATTTTCTGTAAAAATGGAAACCAGATAAATTATTATTATTATTGCATTTAGAAATTAAACAATCGCTTGCAATCAAAGATTAAAACATCTACTCGCACTATAATCACATAACACATAATACTACTCACTAAATATACTTATACAAATTATATTATATGCGTATGACTATGTAGTTACTCAGAACGATCCATTACATACTGAAGTGTTAAATAATATAGTTGGAGCCGTTACGGTGACCTTTTAGTCAAAGTTTGGTAACAGTTAACTTAACGTAACTTAGTATGTGATTACACGTTACATTTTAGATTTTTTACTTCAGGGATCTGCCTTCTAACCTTGATAATTCTAAACTAATTATAAATGCCAGAGTAAGTCCATCTGTTTCTTTGTAACGTTTCACGCCTAAACCGCTGAACCAATTTTGATGTTTTTATACAAAGATAGATAGGACTTTATGGAAGGACCTAGGCTACCTTCTGTCTCAAAAAGACCTTTGTCATGGCGGAGAACGCCGGCTTAAGCTAGTGTATGATACTTTTTAAAACCACTCTTTATACCTAGTTACGAATCAATGCTTTACCTTGTAACATCTGTACTCTATGCAATTATATGATTCTTGTGGACCCGACAGAGGTTGTCCTCTCGAACCCGATCGCAGCGCCATTTTTGGGGTCTAATTATGCATTTAAACGCCAGGGACCGACAACATCAACAATAAAACATCTACCTAAATTGGTCGAGTCATTTTCGAGTTTTTGGGAGACTAACGAACTGTAATTTATATTTATATATAAGAAAAAGAAGAAGATATCTGACACCTCCAAAGCTCTTGAATTTTTATAGGGAAATAGCGATTTGAGATTACCAGAAAATCTTAAGCATACGTTAGCATAATTAAAGGAGATTTGTGAAATGCTAATATATTTAGCACATCGAAGCCATGAAAGGACAAAGTTTTGGTCTATTCTTACTGATCAACTCTGATCATGAGATATTTACCCAGCGTCTGTCAGCAGTTCTCACACAATATTTCCTATCAAGTATCAGTTTCCATACGCCGAGTGTACCGACAATGGCGTCTAGACTTAATGAGGCGTTGTTCTATGGGAACTGATACCGCGGATAAACGAGCTGCTGTTCATTGTGTGATTGTTCTCTGAAGGCGCAGGATTCGGTTGAGGCGGAGAATTTATGTTATAATATTTATGCAACATTTCATATTCGAGGGCATACCTTCACGTGGTCTTTTGGAAGATGCTCCTTTAAAAAATAATCGCTGGTAGACTCCCCGGAATCCTCAGTAAACCAGATAATCCTAAGGATATCAATACCATACCATCATGTATTAATGAATGATGAGATGACGACGAATGAAAGAAAAGGACAAGGCTGCGCCGAACCCAAATAAATTGAGAAAAGGGCGGGATGATGCCTGTAAGCATGTATTCCCCGAAGGGTTACGCAAAGGTGTACTAAAATACACCCACAGTAATTCCCCGGTATGTTTTGGTTCTATGTAATAGAGGCGATCCTATTGCCATTAAACTTGCCATAATAATGTAATAGATATATAGACAGACTTACTGTTATATGGATTAACAGCCAAGAGCTTTCAGATATTTAAAAAGCTTTTTCTTAATCTTAAGACAAATTAAAGTTACATAGAATAATGATCACAATGAACAACAGTGCGTAAATTACACAATAACTTCACAAAAGCAAAAACAATACATTCTAATCTCTGTATCAGAGGTGGTCACACGACGACCTCACCTCGACCTGGGTCTAACAATGCTAAAACTGAGCTAGGCCAGTGTCACCAGGCGTTATCGAGATGATAACCAAATTATATAAGTTATACAAGAGTTCACATAACGTGCATAACAACGTTAATGTCTGAATGCCGAACTGTCTCGTAGTCATAGGTCATGAGCGCGACTGCTGCATCTGACTGCTTGGTGTCCCTGGCAACCTGAGATTTTTGGAGTTTTTTTTTTTTTGTTTGTCACTGCAACCGTAGTCGGTCTATTGTGATCGCCACTTATTGGTTCAGAGTTCACCGCTAAACCCTGCAGCTACTATAAACTGCAGGATTTTCTTAGTGGTGAGCTCCCTCATTTCATCTGGGGTTAAGACATGTTTCCCCAGATGTGCATTGCGCTTGTGTATCAGCGGTCCTAAGGTTACTTATTCACTCACATTTTCTTTTTTTTTTAAAAAGCTTACTAGCAATGTGGTTCGCACATTACTAGTAATCTTGTTAACCCCTCGTTCTAAACTAAATGCTTGCTTGTATTACGAGTGGGTTCACGTCGGTAGTGCAATGGGTGAATTTCGAACCGGCAACCACATGCCATTAGGCTACCACCGCTTCATAATTTGTATTGTTATTATCTTATTTTTGTATTGTTTACCACTTTATATAAACTGTAAATGTGAGTACATTGTAGCCATTTATGTCTAAGTACAATAGTTATAGTTATTACAGTAAATATTTTTGATCATGTGTATTCTTACACATAGGTTATCTATTTTAGCTTTATTATTAGAATTATTAGAATATTTTTGAGATATCCATGAAACAGGTCTAGTATAGATCTACTGACACCTTAACAAACTCTAAAAATCAGTTTCATTGATAAAAAAAATATGTAAATACTACGTTTGCAAACTATCATGCGTTCAAGCCAATCAGCGTTAATCACAGTTTAACCCAATACTAGACAAAGAAATAACTAGTAACCTTGCGTTAGTTACAAACAAAGCGATGAATACATAAACATGCAACGCCTCTATTTAAATACGGTGCAGGCCGAATGAAAGGTATGTACTGAGCTTTAAGAGCGATTGTACACTTGCTGAGGAACATAATTATTACGTAAAAAATATGTTTACATGAAAATATTTTAGTACTTACAATATTTTTCGTTAATTTAATTTACTACTGCATAGGTCAAATTCTACAAAATTTAATAATCTTAACCACAACCAGACCATTTTACTTATATATATCCATTAAAAGTAAAATGGTATATTATATATACCATTTTACTTTTATTATAGTTATTAGTTTGCTTATTGTTATAAGAATAACAATAAACAAACTAATAACTATAAAAAAATACATAACATTAATTAACTCAACTTTCATACGACTTTGTTCTATGCAGTTTAAATCTCTGACGTACAGTTAGTTGGCTTTGGCCCGTGACATCAGTTAAGTAGGTACCCCGCATAACCAAATTGAAAAAAAGGTAAAAAAAAAAAAATTATAGGATATGAATTTAATGAAAATATCAGTATTTTTTTTATGACACCATAAAAATGTACATCTAGCCAATTGTCTTCAAACTCATAGTACGTAACCACTGATTTCGGATCAAGCCAGCATCCTCTAATTGTTTTATTTTTTGAGTTTTTATAATCCGATGAATGCACTTAGGTAAGTCCTTAATAAAACGTCCGAAGTTCTAGCCGGACTTTGTTAATTCAACATTTTGTGATAACACTTCACCTCACATTCTTGCTCAGGACAATGTAAACTCCCTTTAAGTATATAGAGGCTTAGTGAATATGCAAATTGAGTGTCACACAGATTGAAGGCTCGATTACAGATCTAGTACCGGTCGGCATTGAGTGCGCATACACATATGATTGATACAACGACTTGTGAACAAGTTTATGGTAATCTACCAATCTTGCGCATATCTGGAAGTTTTGAAAGTATCTCATACTAAACTTAATAGCTTGTTATAGGATGCCAAAGAACCACAAGGTTATGGTAGATGGCGCAGTGCCTGAGAAATCGCTTTCGGTGCAACACATTGCAGGTTCATTCTCACACGATATAAATATAGCGAACTTACACGTACTTGGTATAAGTAAAGGTGTAAGTTTATGTGAGAATGTGTGTAACTATGACTTCATACAGAAGACCTTAAAAAAAGTTTTAAAACAAGCTTAGTTTATTGTTACACAAGAAGTTATCCTGAAGTTAAGTCTGTAATGAGTGGCCACCGGCAATGGCAGCATTTAAATTCAGATTATTTTGCCATTTTCATATTTCAATTAAAAAAAAACTTAGCTTCATCAACATAAATGTAAAAGAGTGAAAATTTTTATCACACAGGTACATTTAATACCTATTAAAATGAGGTCAATGACTACATGAATAATTTAAACTTAATTTAATAATGAACCCTCTAAACGGTACATACGTAACATTATCTAATCAGTTGCAATAGTTCTGGAATTATGATATAGAAATATAAAATGGTATAAATGACTTGTGAAAACCATTGTATGTAAATTTAAGATAAGACGGTTGCATTACTTGAATACATTGATATGATAAGTTTATGTGGAGTTGTATGATAGTTAGACATAGTATGCCACACCTTATTATGTGCAACGAACATAAGCTCAATTGATGAAGTAGTAATAAAAACAAAGGCACTAAAAGAAAAGTTCCCAGGAATACCTAAATATTCCAGATACTGATCAAACAAGACTCCATTATACTGTCGGTCTATAAAAAAGCCGCAATTGGGACGAAAAATTGGAACACTTAAAAAATGCACATGATCCCCTTTAACCATGCATTATGCTCACTTGCCTGGTTCACTTCTTTATTTATTTATATTTCAGGGCCTGCCTCGATAAAATAATGGGATTTAAGGCATCCCGCTCAGAGAATCGATGGCACGCGGCCAAATGCGGAAAGAGCTGAAAAACTGCTGCTGATGACAATCTCTTCTTATATCTTCTATCACAGTCAAAAGATTGACTAGCCAGCACATTGATAGGGAGTCTGACTACCTGGTACGCTGAAAGAGCTCTCTCGGTATTGAAGACATATAATTAAAAATACAAATAATACCTAGTTGCAACAGACTCGCCTACCATTAAAAAAACAGTGGGTGTACATCGGTATATTTGCCGAATCTTTCGAGTATACATGCGTGACGGGATGACATACAAGTATTTCTTTAGAATGTGGGTCATATTTGGGAACAAGTTCCGAATGTCCCACCTAAGGCCACTCAACTAATGAGTGTACCAACTGATTAGCATACTCACTGAACTTTATGAGTCGCTTTAATGTGACAAAGATCAATAAATACTATGTATTTAGAACTGGTCTAGATAATATTCAAATGAATGGAACCTGAAATTGAGATAATGGTAACAGAATTTGAGCTTTATTATTATGTTTATAAATATTGTGCTTTACTGAGATCATCGTTTGAGTGTGACACACGAGCGTTTAAAAAAACTTGATAAAAACAAGTTTGTTTTTATGAGTACAGAACTTTTTATATTTGTTAAGTCTCCAATCGAGTAGACCACCTGTTAGTGAGTAATCATCGAAGTTCATGGACACCTCCAACACCAAAGGAATTGCTTATGCATTAGTGACTCCCTGCGAACTGAGGACTGTCAGAGCCACAACCACTGAGGGGGAACGGGCTCTTACGCGCAAAAGCTTGATACATACACCAATTACCTTTATGACAGACTCCAACGTAAGAGTGGTTGCCAGCCAGACGCCAGTGAGATCCCAAGCCTAGCGCCGAGCAATTCAGATATTTCCTCGCGTCTCACGAGATATTTATCTGAATGGCAGTGACAAACTGTATCCTAACCCGGAGAACTTGTTATATTTCATTCTTAATGCAATACCAAAGGTTGCAGATGCGTTGCCGAGCCTATTTAAGGAAGGGACAGGAGAAGGAATTGAAAGGAAAAGGGAGGAATTGGGCCTCCGGCGCTCCAAAAATAATAATAAGAATCTGTAAACTATTGTAGGATGCTTCTTCGGCAAAATGGAGTGATCATTTTGAAAGTTTGCTGGCAGCACCTGGCTGCGAAAAGCCGTGGATAAAGATTAAATAAGAAGGTGGATAAAAAAAAAACACAAAAAATGCTACTGTGAACTATAAAGAAAGGAGTCACTAATGATTTTTCTATCTTGGCGATTCTAAAAAAGTTGTAGTTCGCAGAGTTGTAAACCAATCGCTAAATATTTGTTAGCTAACAGGTTCGTTAGTATGATATCAACATTACTACTTAGTCCAGATTCGTCACTACTTAGTTATGCAGTTTTGTAATTCTGAGATGCATTTTGATAAATGATATTGTATGTCTCAAGTATTAACAGGTTCTTAGAACATTAGCAGCCTGCTACTAGATACAATAACCAAACCAAATTCATCGCAGACGATATTTAAATCACAATGGTGAAGCAAGAATATTTCTCTTGCTATTCATAAGAAATATAATAAGGATAGTGGTATAGTAAAATTCATATTTATTTTCTTTAAAAAAGGTGAACATGCAAGCCTGAAAGATTCTCCCGATATATGAATGAATAACTCAGAAAATCTCAGAAAATATCCAAAAAGGTTTTGTCAAAACCTACAAATCCTTTTTAATTTTTTTCTGAAGTAGATAGGTTCTTTCTTAAATTCCTATGATAGTCGTTACAGGGATAAACAAATATTTAATAGCCATACTCTTCACCAAAATTAGATAAGTATAGTATATTTTTTTAATAATATCTTTGTACGATAATAAAATACAATTGAGTTATTAACTAATACACATACAATAACTGTACATTGCGACCACTTGCAATAAAACCCATAACATGTAGTAGCAATATTGAATAACAATAATCGATTCAATCGTTGCAACACTCGACGCGGCCCGCGATCTGTGTAACGATGTAATCGATATCCCCTTGAACCGAGTAGATACTCGTGCTCGAAATAATAGTTCACATCCTTAGCTGAATGAGGCAATATTTGCATGTTTTATTACTATTGAGATAAAACAAATTTATTGAGTATTTAGCAGGCAATAGTAAAATAATCATTGTACATTCAATGAACAATAGCTAATAGAAACGCTTAAAGACCTTCGATATAACTGTTCAATACAACAATATAAAAGAAAGCTTCATAAATGATAATCCATGCATTAACTGTCCTATGTCCATGTACAATTACATTAATAGGAAAAATAAAATATATCTTCCAATTTGTTAGAAAAAAGAAAACTAGGTTTCAGTTCACAATAACTTTTCTCCGCGGCTTCACTTGCTTCCCGAAGATTTTTTATTACAAAAGATTGCCTCTTATCTCCTCGAAGGTGCAACCTATACTCATACAAAAATTCATTATAATTGGATGAGCGGCTAGGCGTGATAACATAACGTTAGGTTAACAAATAAACATAATGATACAGATGCATTCGCGTTTATTTAGGGCTGTTACTACCTATAATAATATGGTCGACATGCTTGCGTGCTGACGGATAGGACCGCTCCTTCTCAAAGCTACTGTGGCTATTTAAAAGGTCATTTCAAACGTTGCCCGGCATTATGACAATCACATATTCTGGTACTATTATGCGCTTTCGAAGAGACCATGATTCTCTGAGTTTCTTCTCAGAGGTCGTCAGCAAGAAAAAGCCGGTTACCTAAATATTTATAACATTGTCTTGTTAAAGTGCCTTTAAAAAAACAATATTTATGAATAATAGTGGTTGCAAATTAGTCGTTTCCTTTTAAATCAACGATTGCTAAATATGGCACATAATATTGTTTTATTGAGGAAAGACATTCGTTTTTAAATATTTATTTAATGACAGTAGCAACCGTGAATGAGTTATAAATAAATTATGGATGCCATGAATGAATTTGTAAATTAATTTGTTGAAATACTTTGTGTGGGCGCACTTTAGGTTGAGACTTGTTTCCATCCGCACCTAGATTTGCTGAGCTTCATATGTTAATAGTTATGCTTTATACTATTATGTAGAAATCATCATTTTTTTATTGTTGATTGATTGATGTTTTTTCTACTATGTAGAAATCATCATTTTTGGATTGTGTATTATATAGGTGGAGGGTTCAGCCAGTCTCCTACAAATTACGTCCTCTCTGTTTCATATTTTTGCTATCAAAGTGAGAACTTTGTCGATATTCGTCGTCATTTCATCGCTCGTTTCAATAGACAGATAATAATATATTTTATTTTTCTTGTTGCTGTTCTACTACTGGGCAAAAGCCTCCTCTAGGTCTAGAAGTAATCTTTTCTTGCACCACCTCATACGCATTTAAGTCGTCCGGCCATCTCTTTCTGAGCTGGCCTCGACAGCGCCTACCATCTTCAGACACCCATCGTGTGGAGACTACCCGAGCGGCGGGTGACGTGCTCTATTCGCCTATTTGCCCATGTTTAGTATGCTCGTTTTGAAATATATAAACAATTTTTTTTAAAAATATCTAATACAAAATGCTGGCCATTCCTTTGTCGATGGAGGACGATGATGACTGACCGGCTTCGGTCGTAAGCTTTTGTCCATAATTAAAAAATACAGGTCAAAATTATGACGCAACCTATTAGACGCTTTGACCCGTGTGCAAAGTATATAATTTTATAATGATTCAGAAACCAATATTGCCACATCTATAAAATCAGTGTACCATTATATGGCACGTTTCGATACTTAAATGTTACTTATAATCGTTAGTTCAGCGACATAATGTTACATCACTGATTTGGCACGTGTGATAACCTTCTTATAGATCTAGTTTTAATTATTCGTGAATGAAGATAACCTAGCATCTGCTTATCTTTTAAAAGCCCACGCAAATTACGAGTTATTATACTCAAAATGTGGAAGAGTTGCAGTGATAAAAGTTGGAGTGAGGTTCTGAATAGGCGATGAGGATTTGCAAGTGAGTTTCCAACGTACAGAGAAGATACAGTCGAAAGACAATACTACTTTTTATTCTCTTTTGCCGCGATACTTTTGTTTTCGGCTAGAGTAGGGTTAAGGAGCGATGCGGGCATAACTAGCGAAGCACCTGTACCTATAACATTTTCTTATCAAATGATTTTGATAAGTAAATTTTTATTCATTTTTGAAATTAGTTTAACGAAAAATTTCACGATGAACGTGTTCTGTTTATTGAAAGCACATGAGTGCTTTATATTTATATGATTTTCTTGATACTTTAGTCCTCACAGCTGGCAACACCTACAGGAAGAAAAGCAAAGTTCTATTTCTTTCTGGAAAACCACTAGGCTTATATTTCAAACGACAATTTTCCTTGTGTTATGTTCCATATTCCAGCATTCTTGGAAGCTTGCCATGCACGTCGCGGATGATCGACAAACGCATAAACCCTTCTAGTTGCGCAGTCGCATCGTGCGCGCTGTTCTCACATCGCGATCAATCGTAAGTGTGGTCGTATGTCATGCATGCATACTGTACAGGTGGTCAGAACTGAATGGAATCGTTATCAATGATGGGATGCGAATAAACAATTTATTTGTAGTAAGTACTGTTAT
Organism: Subacronicta megacephala; assembly: GCA_958496365.1. Classification (NCBI taxonomy): domain Eukaryota; kingdom Metazoa; phylum Arthropoda; class Insecta; order Lepidoptera; family Noctuidae; genus Subacronicta; species Subacronicta megacephala. Next base: position 15,470,354 of record OY292518.1, read on the forward strand.
ACATTATTCAAGGAATAAAGCGTTAGAGAAAAAAACAAGATTAATTAAGTTATTTTAGCGAAGGAAAAATACGACCGCGGGCAGGATTCGAACCTGCGTCTTCTGGTTAAATATACCAGCTATGACCACTAAGCCACCGCGACTCCCACCCGCCATGTCGAAATTTGCCTTCACATTTTTAATTTACGTCTTTGAGGCGACGTTAGTGACATTTGTTGAAAATTCGTATTTTTCCTTCACTAAAATAACTTAATAATCTTTGCATGGAAAATGCCTAAAAAATACAAAAAGATAAACAAGATTAATATTATTGACACACAAAAGGTAAGACAGAGGTGTATTGATATACCATTTACATATAGGTCCCTTAAATGGTGTAGTAGTGGATGAGATCCTATTGACATAAACTGGGCTCTAATTATTTATTTATTTTATTTATAACTTTTTGGAAGACTATCAGCTATTTATCTGAAATACACAGCTACGTAGTACATAAATGAAGCCATTTAAAAGTCTGCACAGTGATGGAAGTCAAGGTTTGCAGGCTATTACACTTTCACATTAACTATGTGAATATGCTTCAAATACACTTTTTACAAAGGAATAAAAATTAACAATATTGGTATACTTGAAATATGTTTAGTGTCGAACTGGACCTGACTCAATACTGCACTCCTTCTTTAAGTCTATGATCAGGGCCATGGGGCTCATGACCACTTTTTTTATGGGATTACTCGGCAAACGAGCAGGAGTGCAAACTGATGGTGAGGAGTCATCGCCGCCCATGGACATAGGTATATAATACCATTACCAAAGGAGTTGCAGATGCGTTGCCGAGCCAAGAAAAAGGGAGGGGAAAGAGAAATGAAGAGGAGGGGGACTCAGGGAAGAATTGGGCCTCCAGCGCTCCACACTCACCGTACGAAACGCAGCAGTATACATACTGCTACTTGACGTCGATATTCTGTGGAAGGGTAGTACTTCCCCGGTCGTGCCAACCCATTAATGCTAGCATGTAGACATGCCAGCAGGCACTACTAGGTACTACAAAATTTATATATATATAAATACATTCACTACAAATCCGAATCGCCTGTAAACTTTAAGGGTGGAAGCTCCGTAAGCTTTTAGGAAAGAAGTTAATGCATTAGTGAATGCATCGTCATCAACCCATTACATTGTCCCACTGCTGGGCACGGGTCTCCTCTCATAACGAGAGGGATTAGGCTTTAGTCCACCACGCTAGCCTACTGCGGGTTGGCAGACTTCACATGCCGTCAAGAAATCTCTCAGGCATGCAGGTTTCCTCACGATGTTTTCCTTCACCGTTTAAGCGCGTGATAATTAATTATTAATACGCACATGACTTCGAAAAGACAGTGGTGCGTGCCCTGGATTCGAACTCGAGACCTTTGACATGGCAGTCCAATGGTCATATCACAAGGCTATCACTGCTCTTTGAATGCATGTTCTGGTCTATATGTTGAAGCTTATACTAATCCACAACTCAGTACAAAAACAAGAAAGACAAATTAATTTGTAATAACACTCAACGTGAAATAAAAACGTTCATTAATGAATGTAAAGAACTAAACGTTAATTAATTACAAATTGCAATCTGCGATATTGATGACCACAATCGCAATTGTAGCGAGTCCGCACATAGAGACAAGGCAGACGACACGGACCTGGTACATACGGCGACACATCGAGCTATACAAATCCAGTATAGGCTGGCCTAGCATTGTACGGAAAGCGTTTACAATGCGAGGTCCGTCGATACTGGTTTTGTATAGCTTGATCTGTAGCCGTGCGTACAGAAGTAGTGGGTCTGAATTAGTGGAGCGATGAACTGGGACTGCAGTCATGTGGGACAACTATCCAAGCTAATAAATACTGAAACTGTGAAGCTATCAAAATTACAATTTTGTAAAGCACTTCAAATTGTTGGTGATAAGAATGAAATTGAACACATTTTTTGTGCAGTGCAGCGATAGCGTGTAGACCATTGGACTGCCAACAGCCAAGTCAAAGGTCTCTAGTTCGAACCCAAGGTTTTTTTAAGCCATGTGCGTGATAATATAATTAAAGTTGTTATTTATTTTATTGTGACATTATGTAATGGATGCTAAATATCTACAAAGATTTTCTAGCAAAAGAAATATACCGATATCAGGCAGAATTCAAATCTGCGTCCCTTACCAGTTCGAATTCTGCCAGAGATCATATTTTTATTTTACTAGAAAAAATATACTTTTAATATTACTCCCGTAAGAGAAGAAAAATATATTTTCCCTAATTCCACTAATCTAAATTTAACTTTCCATATTTAGAATCTATCAAATATACACTGCCTCATTAGTTTAGTGGTGCTAAGTGCGACTGCTACGCAAGAGGTCCTGGGTTCGATCCCCGGGTCGAGCAAAGTGTTATTGGGTTTTTCTATGAAATTCCCAGTAGCAGATCGGAGTCTGGATTTGTGCCCAGTTAATGGCAATAGGCTCGCCCCCTATTACATGGGACCTAAATATACCGGCGAAATGTGAGTGTACATTAATACACCGCTGCCTAACCCTTCGGGGAATACAGGCGTGATGGTATATGTATATACACAAACCCACGGTAAGTAATGTGTTATTATCATATTGTTCCTATGTTCACAGTGAATATAGTCGTTGCATGTGTCTGATTTCATGGTCCACATAAAAGCCGCATTCAACAAAACCGGATGTATCGGAGACAATTGAAGCAGCACACGTACTACATGGTTCGTATGACATGGACATTATTTTGAGTTATTACACTGTTACATTCATAAAGGAAAAAAGTGATTAAATTAAAACTAAAATAGCCTAACAACAAAAAACATTACTCTCTACGAAGACCAAAGCTTTATCCTAATTAATATAAGTAGTACTAGTAGAATAATTTTGTTTGTTTGTTGCGCTTTTACATCTAAATTGCTAACCAATTTGTGATGAATTTGAGTCCACAGTTCGACAGAACGGTGAAGACTGTTATAGGCTCCATTTTTTCAAAAAAATCGAAGGGGGTGAAATTGGGAAGGGGTTGATTTCGTATAAAACTTTAATGTTGACAAAATACATATAATTAATGCAAGTTCATGATATATTTTTAGTGTAAAATGTAAGCCTTGGTTACGCGACTCGGTTATTTGTTCATGACGTTACATTCGGTTCCCGGTTTCCCACTTTAAAGTAATTAATTTCCTACACTGCATATAATTGGTTGCCAGCTTAAAAAATAAAAAATAGATACAAGGAGGTTAGTTTGTGATACTTACTCGTTAAATAACTCTCTTTTTAATTATTTCCTATGTGTAGCGACTCTCGTCTGAAAGTCGGACATTGTTATACATAACAGGTCACTTACCTCTGACGAGCTACCCACTACAATGTCCGACAAATTATGTTTTTTTATTATATTTTCCAGAAAAGAAACCACTCCTCTTTTGTTAGTCATAATTTGTTCAGTTATGGTAATAATGATGTCTCACAGACTTTCACTGAAACCTTCGCTTTTATTTAAGAACTTATCTGTTTCATTTAACACCTTATCCGTCATAAAATAAGCTCCTTTTTTCTTTGTATTACCTGTAAAGAAAGAGACGGACATTAGATTAATTAAGATTACGAGTGCACTTTTTGTAAGTGGATTTAAACGATTCTAATTATAATGTTAAGTTGAGCGGCAATTAAGTGATTTTAAATGCTACATAAAAATATCTTGTAAGCTTGTTATAGTTAAATAAAAATTATTAAACGACGAATGTAAAAGATAAAATTTATACAATCTAGGTCAACTATTACATCATATTTTCTGGTATGTTTGTGTATATTATAGTTATTTTAATATGTTTCACATTCGCATGTTAGTTTACTTCTTTCAAAATGATAATATACCTAATCAATATTAAGAAAACACTTTCGTCATCATAATGAGCAAGCTATTTACTGTCAAACAGAATTAAATGCCTTGGATTCGATTTCGATACCTATTAGTAGTCAGAATTAGGTAATTTGTAAAAATACGAAGATTTATTTGTGAAACATAGGTATTTACATAAAGACATATCTGGGCGCTAGGTTTATATTGTCAAATATTATATTATTTTTCCCCGCCATAGGAAATGCAATCGATGTTAGTTATCTATAACCAACCAATATAACCTTGCAAATGATAATTATCATAATACGAGGAAAAAATATGTAATTTCTCTCCTTACTCACGGTTAAATTTGCTATCAATGCATTACTCACTTAATAATTAGTTCATAATACTTAATTCAACCCATATATATCGCATCAATTGTAAAAGACTTTTCAGAATTTAGAGGGTCAAGATGTGTCATTTAAGTCGCATCATCTCCTTCCATGTATCTCAAGTTAGCCAATCGATCATGCTGATCTAGTTCAGTAGTTTCTAAACTAGTTAAGAAACTAGGATTTTCATCATTCATCAAAACCCCACTTCGCGATAAAATCTAAGTATGTATTTGTTTAATTCTCTGATGCTCATACTTGTCGCTGGTAACCGAAATAATAGAGTTTAGCATTGTGTCTATAATACTTGAAGGGTTGTCAAAATTGCCAGTGCAATATTGCCTAATATGTTTTTTAGTGTTGTGATATCTTTCTATTATGTTATGACCACGAATGAGTGGCCGACAACAGAAATAACAAAGCGTATACGTTATAATATCAGTTCATCGTCCGCCTACTAATGAGACGACAATGAGTGACGCAATGACGCAATGCGCGTACGCATACGAAATTAACGCGCGGTATTTCACATTGGAACTCATAAAGGACAATGCTTTAAAACTTATTTATTGTTGAATATTGTGTAGAGCATTTGACTTTTCTTAGTTGTGCAATCGGCATTAGGTAGTGTTGTGCCCTTTATTAACCAACTTCAAAAAAAGGAAATGGTACTTTTTTGAGTTTGTATGTCACACCATTGCTGATCACTGATTTTATTCCTATTGAATAAAAATGTATTCCTATTGAATTTTGTTCTCTTTTCCCTGTCCCAAAATATCTCGAATCAAAAACTCAAAACAAGACCAACTACCCACCTATAGTTAACATACATTATAGTTCTAAGAGACTGTTTAGACGTTTTTATATTTTATGAATATGACGGTACTAAGTGTACCTATACGCGCGTTCCACTTGCTTATTACATATTTTGACGTCTTTAAAGTAGATTTGTGCAAAACTCTCTCCCTTTTGGTGAATTTATGAAATACCTAAGAAACATATCACTTAAATTGTGACACGTCCTAAATGATCACAAACTGATTTGTACTCCAACGTTTTTTACCAAAGCAAAAAAAATACCATAAATAGATTAAGCCATTACAGAAGTCATAAAGAATTTTCTATAAAATGTTGAAACTGCTATAAAAAATAACAACATTGGAAACCATTCTTTTATATCTAAAATGGTTTTCGTGAAGCTTTTGACAATACCAACTTGGGTAATTGCACTTATAATAAACTTTAATATCAAAGAGCACAAGGTTGAAAATTGTATGGGTAACATTTCACGTGTTGCAATATGGACGACAGATTGTAACCGCCTATTGCGTACACGCATGCGTTTTCCAAACTGCTTGAAATAAAGACGCAATGTACTTGTAGAAACGTATGTACTTTATTCCAATACTAGTGGTTACCCGCGACTTCTGTCGCATCCTAAACGTTGTCGAATGCCTACCGGATACGACCATTTTTTTTACGGGATAACTCGGCAAAAGAGCAGTCCTCGCGATTCCTCACGATGTTTTTGCACATGACTTCGCAAAAGTCTCGCCTTGGATTCGAACTCGATACCTTTGACATGGCAGTCCTATGGTCATATGACAAGGCTATCACTGCACTTTTTACCCGGCCCCACGCAGGGACAATGATGTCCCTTCTGCAAATATATGTATGAACGTAACTCACGAGTTCTGACGAAACAGCTACTGTTACAATGGGCATGTGATGATTATTATCGCTACTTGGGCAACGCGGGGATTAACGTTAGGTCAAAGCTGTTGACGAATGATTTGATGACGGCTGCCGAAATTAAATAATTGATGGGTGGACAATAATGTAATGGAGTGATCACGATTTAATTACGAGGCTTAATGATTAATTATTATTTTTATTAAGTTATTTCGTTTTCATATTGGTAAACATCAACGGTCCACCAGTAGAACAGCTACTGTCAGCACCGCCTATGGACAATGCCAGAAAAGATTTTAAGCTTAATAATTCAGAAAACGAAAATACATAATTTATTATATTATTAACACTGTATTTATACGATGATAAAACTAATTCATTTCAATTATCTAATGGATAAATGACACTAAATTTAGGTATCTAGAAAACATGATCTTTTTTGGGATCTGTCGCAATCGGATAAAAGCAAAATAAAGTAAATTAATTTACTTAATAAATTAAGTTACTACTTTTTTCACATCGATCGTAAATTATTTCAATATACCTACATCAGCAGAAATTTGTAAGTAAGTACTCTTTCTTGTGCTTTAATAACAGGATGCAATCTCTCTTTTTGTGCTACAAGAATAACAAATACAGAAATGTAAGTCAAAAGAAGCAAAAAATCGACGTTTAAAACAGGGTCATACCGACATAAGTGAACCAAGGCGTCTTGTTTATGTCCGACAAACCTACTAATGACTGTGTCTCATTACTGTATTGAGAAATGTGTGTCGATGTAAAGGAAATGAAAACTGTATTCTGAGCTTCATTTGGTAATATGTCTCAAGGATAATTTATTAAAATTGTATATGTTATTTATTTCTAAACACTATTTTTTTAAGTTTACTAGCAATGTGGGTCGTATATTGCTATGCTTCTGTTACGTGCAGGTTTACGTCGGTAGTGCAATGGGTGGGTTTCGAACCGGCAAACACATGATCGCAAGTCCGACGCCCTATCTATTAGACTACCGTCAGTTCTTACTGCTAGTAGTTACTACTACTAGTTTGGGCTTAGCACAGAAATTACCTAAGGGCTGATTTTTCAATGGTCTTATACCTAAGTTAAATCAGACATCAAAATTTTACGTTTTGATAGTTGATTGGTTATACCAACAAAAACTGTCTTCCAACGTTAAATTTATCCGTCGGATTAAAGTTATCTGATGATAAAATCCCCTCTTAATCACTCGCGATACAGCAATAGAATATTTTGTCAGACACAGTCAGAAAATCTTTTGATTTCTAATCCCTAAACGTTTTGTGACCTATTGCTTATAATACGTGAAGGCATTAAACATCTGTGACACCAAATTAACACCTGCATCATGCACAAATTGTGCTAACTATTACAACAATAGCGTCACATTGCATGCTAAGTACGCATAATTCTATGACGGGTTCGCGATCATTGCGCAATGGAACGGGTGCCTTGCGAAACGATCGCATAATAATTGGAAGTGTAAGCCTTGTTGATACTTGGAGGATTCGGTGCGATGTCCTAGATTTGAAAGAATCAATTTGATAGAATATTTCAAAATAGGAATATCATTATACTTTTATCCTGGCACCATCTTCTTTTGCACCTCTTCTGCTGATACCTGTGTTGATTTGAATTGTCACACTGGAGACTGGAAATACCATATGAATTCCCTTGAAAACGTCGAAATATACGTTTTTTGCGGCATAAACGGCCGTATCTTTGTTTTACGTTTCACAGCTTTTTCAAGTTACCTACTGTAGACCAGAATATATGGTTCTAATTTCAACTCGATACCTCCACGCGTAAAGGGACTTGACAGACAGGCGGACGGACGGACGGACAACAAAGTGATCCCCTGACCCCTAAAAATAGTCAAACAGCTTACGAAGCCAACCCATATTAAGCCAGGCACTGCATTTTATCCAATGCTTCCCAAATATGTCACGTAAGTATAATGTACAAAACAAAATATTGATTGTTGATAAACAAACCATGAGAATGTTGGTAAATATTTTCACCGACCTCAACCTTCGGTGATTTATTCCAAGAAGTAAGATAATTTCCACCCACCTCGAACTTATCTCAACCTCAACCCCAGAGGTCGTACAAGTACGCATAAATATACGCTAAATGTATTATTACACCTTTACCGAAGGTATACTCAATGTCGGTGACGGTCACAGAAGAGTAGTGACCATGGAGTGACAACTCATGTAAAAACTCGATACATCGAATGTGTAAGGGAACGACATAAACGCTCAATTTATGCCATAGGCCTTTTAAAGACTGTTAAGTGCTAATAAAAACTATCGTGTCCATATTCTATTTTGACAAGATAAGACAATTTTTTAAATAACTAAAAATAAAATAAAGGTAAGACAACATTATATTAAAATTTTCCTTTATTTTTACTTTATAAAAGTAATAAATCATACGTAATTACTTATGCACTTCTTCGTTGTAAAGACCTTGTTTTTGTAGTGCGGAAATTCCTTATAAATCGTAAACTTTCGCGACGAGGGATACGGAATCATACTGGCCAAGAACCGCACTTGCCTTCCCTTGGCGGTACGGCTCTATGGGCCACAGGGCGATGGGTTCTTGGTGTGTCAAGAACAGGTTCTACTAAATCGATTTGCAGAGTAGCGGTTTCGTCTTTGGATCGCGGGCGTAGCATTCTCTGTTTTATCACTCCATTAGCTACTTCATGGTCAGTGGAGTTATGAAATACTTACACATATTATACAACATACAATCATTCTTTGATTCACACAGTTATTAACAGAGTATATGAACAAGGCCGATGCAATGTCAAACGTTACCAAAATAATGTAAAACAATTGTATTGTTAGTGTAATTATGAAATTTGTTGTTAATTAACACATTGCATTGTTTTGATAATAAATTCGTTGGTACTTAAATTGGCTGCATAGCGTGAGGTCCTAAGTACGATTTCTAAGTCAAACTAAACTTAAGTATTTTAGGATTTTCTATTAAATTCTCAGTAGCAGCCTTGAATTTGGAGTAACTTAGGAACCAAAATATCTGTGAGTGTATATTAATTCACACTTCCCCTTCGGTACCGACACGCGTGGTGGTATATATCTCGTCAAATATTCTGTTTATACACAAATGATGTTGACGAACAACCATCGAATTATTTGGAACTTATACATAATGCAAGAGACAAATTACAAGTCATCAACAACACTAAAACAAGTATGTTAATTACTTATTGGATCTTTCTATGAAAATTTCAGTAGCAGCTCGGAGTCTGGATTTTTTAATGGCAATAGGCTCGCCCCCTATTTCGTAGGACCTAAACATACCGGCGAAGTGCGAGTGTTTATTAGTACTCTGCCTAATCGTTCGGGGAATGTGGGCGTGATGGTATATTATGTTGTTTCCCAGGAATTAGCAACACGATCGTTAAGCACGGCTAAGTAAGAAGTCGTGTCTAAAAGAAATACTAGACAGGACGAGGTACCTACACTCATAAATATGCATTACTTTAGAAAGCTCTTCGCTAATGACTGGACCGTTGTACGGTTGGGAAGTTAACGGGTGAATGGTATTTGTCGAATATTTTGTTGCTTATTTCACTTCTGAGATAGACACGATTCAGAATAAATGTTTTGCAGAATCAGAAAAACATTTAACATACTAAAATTTTATAATTATTTAAATTTTGCAAAAAAAATCTAAACGGTCATCTTTTTTAATGATTCTTTCTTTATGACAAAAAATAAACCAAATTAATCGATGTTTTAAACTGTTTTGAGCTAAGTAAAAAACATTTGAGATGTAGTAATTAAGTTTGATTGTTCCGTGATGGGCCCCAAAACTAAACGAAATAAGCTTTCAATAATAAAGTTTGGATAAGTTTTAGTTATAATTCTTTTTTTTTTTTCAATTATAACTTTGATAGTTTATCTCTACCAACGCTATTTATTTAAATAAATAACATAACATAAAACATACCATCACGCCTGTATTCCCCGAAGGGTTAGGCAGAGGTGTACTTAATGTACACCCACAGTTCGCCGGTATGTTTGAGTCCCATGTAATAGGGGGCGAGCCTATTGCCATTCACCGGGCACAAATCCAGACTCCGAGCTGCTACTGAGAATTTCATAGAAAAACTCAATAACACTTTGCTCGACCTGGGGATCGAACCCAAGACCTCTAGCGTAGCAGTCGCGATTGGGATCACTAGACCAACGAGGCAGTCAGTTAAATAAATAATTGATATAATTTTATAAATGTAACTGCCTATATTTCATTACTCATAACTCTCATTTACTTATTAGTCTAGTGATCCTAAGCACTGTTACGCTGGTGGCCTTGGGTGTCCAGGTGGAGCAAAGAATTGTGTTTTTTTGCTTTAGATTTCTCAGTACTAGCTTGGAGTTTGGATCTGATATGGCAGTAGACTTGCTCCCTATTACATGGGACGTAAACATACCGTTTGAATGTGCGTGTAAATTAGGTTCAGCTCTGCCTAACCCTTCGGGGAATACAGTATGTAACTTATATAGTCATTGGACGATCTTGGTACTTAGTATCAGGAAAACAAAATTCAAACTACTTCAATGAATCAATTGTCTAGAATATGCATCAATAACCAATATCCAATTGCAGTCTGTCCAAATGTTCCGCATAATCTCGCACAAGAAACCAGTTTCTCATTACCAGCATTACGAGTATTGTTAGCAAGAACAGGTAAACTGGTGTGATTTATACAGTTATTGGTATTTGGGTGGCAAGTAGAACCTGCGAGCCAACGAGGTATGCTGACGAGTCACGTAAAGTAGATTGTGTTGCGAAACGCCTACGTGTCTGAGGAATTTACTAGATACTGGACAAATTCACGTCTGCGTCGCTATGTGGTAGGTAAGAAAGACAGGTTAACAAAATTCTCCTTGATTCCCAATTCCCACCGGCTGGGGAAGATAGCGAATTATGTCGGATTCCTCCCGAATAAAGACTTCAATATGAACTTGTAGTCTGTAGTCTTTTGCAAATTCTTACTTAAATTCTACGCAAGGGTAGAAAAGGAAACTACCCGGGCAGTTACCCCTATCAAAGGCTATATAGCATACAAACTTATAGTAGATTGCACACTGTAGCTTTCGGAAAAAAATAGTAGGTACTACCATAAAATTTATTCATTATTATTTTTATAAATCAATGTAGTATTTAAACAAAAAAGTAATGTATAAAATGGCCTTTTGAGAAGCCTTAGCACCTTCGAACGGTTCCGATAAATGGCCCGCCTGGATATCATTCCTAATTTTGGGGGCTCAAATATCCTCTAAGTCGGCAGAATAAATCACATTTTATGATGTACCAAAGTAATTTCTTAGGAATGAAAGGGTGTAATTACATCGGCCTTAATGTCGCTTATGTGTTTTTAATGGAATTTCATTTTCTTATCATGAAATTTACAATTTTTACAATAAAGTTTTTCCAAATGCACAAACTATCATTGAAAATTTATCAACGCTGTGGTTATTAGATTACCATGACATAATTACTTGAGAACAAAGCTTCGATATTTAGCCGCAGGCGCATTGATCCAATCTTGTAGTAGACAAATATTTACGATTGCACGGCCATTCAATTATACGCTATTGTTTATAAACAATTAGTTTCTGTAGTTACTTATAAAGGTATACGTTTTATTAAAATAGTCGCGAAACAAGGATTCCAGCCCACTTATCATCGTCAGCAACTCATTACATTGTCCCAATGCTGGGCACGGGTCTTCTCCCAGTACAAGAGGGATTAGGCTATAGTCCACCACGCTAGCCCACTGCAAATATAATGAGTATAACAAATTCCAGATTTATTTTAAAATATTACAGAATTTTTATCCCAAAATATAAGACATTTACACTGAAGGAGTATTTTTTTTTTTTTCATTTTTTTTTTTTAATATTAGATTTGATGTTGCTTAAATAATATCTTCCATTAGATGCATAGACTGCCTCATTAGTCTCGTGTTCCTTAACACGACTGCTACGCTAGAGGTCATGGAATCGATCCAGGTCGTGCAAAAGTGTTATTGGGTTTTTCTATGAAATTCTCAGTAGCTCGGAGTTTGTATATGTGCCCGGTTAATGGCAATAGGCTCGCTTTCTACTACTTGGGACCTAAACATACCGGTGAAATGTGGCTGTATATTAGTACACCTCTGTAGAACCCTTCGGGGAATACAGGCGTGATGGTGTGTTATGTAGGTATAGGTATTAGATGCATAGAGTCTATAGAAAAAACATTTAAACCCGTCTAATGAATATCAACAAATAATTGTAGAACAAGGTAGGTAGGTTGTTACTAGGTAGACCTTATCTATGCGGTATGCGGTTCTTATGGTACACTTGTTAATAGAAAGGCCACGGGGACTAGTTACCATCGAGGCCACATATGGACACTGTCAACAGAGGCTTGTTGACTATTAAAATTATCTGCAATAAATCTTACATACCGGACTTTAACGTGTAAGAGCCGTTAAGATTGGGGTCTTTTACGGCCCTGAGAACTGAGACCATAATATTCTGTACCATGTGGTCGATTGGGAGAGCATTCTTATGGCAATACGTTCCACAATTCTTCTCTCTATAAGAATCAGAGAATAAAAATAAAAAAGGTTGCTTATATCACCAAAACATAGAAAACTACAAACACAAACAGGGAAACATACAATGTTATAAATAATTGTGAGCGGCAATATAATTCTCCTAGCCTTTTTACCAATATATTATGTTGGTCTGCTTCCAGTCAACTGCAAACAATTTTTTTGGGCAATACCCATCAAATGATTACAATATCTTAATATGGTTAAATTTAACATAACTAGGATCAACATTTATCACCACCAAAAATACTAAACACCATTCTTTAGTAGAAATAGTCTTGATGGTATAAGAATGATTACCTTAACCAGCAGAGGTCAAGATACCTAGAGACAGATGACACTAGCTCAATTAACCTAACATGATATATTATAAACGCCCGTATTTTTAAATAACCACAATTTAATTTTCTACTTCAATTTTATGTAAACAGACAAATGCAGCTAGAAGTTTCAATAGGGTAACGCGTAATGTTTACACAACTGTAGTCACAAATGTGTGCATTCAATGTTTACATTTACTAGTCACAAGATTCCGGTCACCTGTTTGGCTTCTAGACACGGTTGTAACACTTTTCACGTTTAAAATGTAGGTAATATCTGCTTGATAGGTATGCTAGTTTTTGATACTTACGCGAATATTAAACATTGAAATGAAACGTTGCGTAATATCATTCAATTCCTTTCGAAATAATAATAAAAATATCAATATAACGCGATAAAATCGCGGTAAAAAAATATGTTTATATCAATACCTGCCTGATTCCTTTAAACTTATCGAGCTGTTTAAATGATAACAGAGATTAGTTATGTAGGAAAAGGAAACCTACAGGTGTCGTCATTCATCCAATAGCCTTTTGGCAATAACTTGACTGTAAGATATGTACTTAGGTACAATTGTGCAGCATAGACAAACAACGTAATAATTACGGTGGTTAACCAAAAACCTAAATACTTAACGTAGTAAGCTAGTTTCAAAGGTTAAACATTGCAACATCGGCGCACTTAATTATGGTTACACAGTATTTTTTTAATCTTACCTTAACTTTTTGTCTTTAGATTATTTACAGCAATATTTGATTGTAAAAATGCGTAACCAATTGTTTTTATATTATGTTAAAAACAATAGTGACAGGAGGAATATGCAGATTGACTTTCGCAACTCCAAAATTGCAGTCAGCAGGAATTTGACATAACTGTCATGGTCGTGGCGAATATCGTGAATCCTAGTTTCGAGTCTATAGGCAAGAGAACGCAAGTGTGGTTTGTAATCGGACCGAGTCCGACATATCCTACCACTTCCCCAGGTTGTAAATGATCCATCCTTACTTTAAAAAGGATTCTACCATAAGTACTAAACCTGCGACGTGCTGTTTGTACAGAACATCCATAATTGATTTCTACACAATAACAGAAATAAAATGCATTTACTTACACTATTTTCATATTTTACAAAAAAAAAGAAATACAAAAACAGTGGGCGCGCCTAGGCGTCAAAGTACTCCTCGGCATCGCTGTAGTCCGGCATCGTGCTCAGAAGACTGGCAGCATTGCCACGTTGAGTGGCAATGCTTATACGTTCCCCTAGGAATAAGCCAGCCCTCTGATCACGCGAGGCGTCGACCAGTCTTCTAGATATTTCCTTGTAGAGAAGACGGGCACTCGGACTCCATGACCCAAGCGTTTCGACCCCAAACGGCTCAAACATATAGCTATAACATAAATATAAACGTAAGGCGACGAATTTTCCAACACGTAACGTCTTCGTCACACGAGGCACTGTTTCGCCGTGCTGAAAAGCCGAACCCAAATATAACGGAGAAAGTCTGTGCAGTCTCTATATAAAAAAAATTGTTACCGAATATTAATATTACTATTAATAAGGAATGCAGGAGTCAAAGCAGTTTGTATATAATGATATTTTCTTGATAATAAAAGTTTTAGTTATTATTAGGTACCTATTTCGTTTTCACTGTCCCATTGGACTAAAATATAAAGTCTTTGAATATTAATTGTACTTAGACCTTCTTGCTCAGAGTAACGAGTAAGCTCACGATCTTATTTAGACATGACGGATAGCTGTATCAGTCTATTTACAATAATATCAGTTGGTGGGTAGATGAGTAATGTACCAGTTTCCCAACATTGCAGGACGCCCTAAATCAATGCTGATCGTAGGATGATGATGAATGATCTCGGTAGAGATAGGATTTCCAAAACTCGTGTTATTACAAAATTCTGTGTATCAGAACTGGAAGAGTCACATTTCTACTTACGTTCCTTTATTAGTATTTCCAACCAGCTTAGCATAGACCCAAAAAAAAGGACAAATATACCAAATATACCCATGCTCTGGTGATAAAAACCAAATCCAGCCAGTGGAAACATTATTAGGTAAATGATCGAAGGTACGTTAAAGTAAGTTATAAGAGACTTTAAATCGTTCAAAACCCATACATTAACTCAGATCAAATTAAAAGTTAAGATGAAACTTTGCGAATAAAGAAGTGAGGCCGGCTAAAACTACGCCTTGCCATGTACAACACACAATTACACGCACTCATGTAATCGGTATATGTGTGTGCGTGTAATTGTGTGTTGTACATGGCAAGGCGTAGATTTAGCCGGCCTCACTTCTTTATTCGCAAAGTTCCATCTTAACTTTTAAATTGATCTGAGCATATTAAAGAAACCAAAGCGATTTAAAGTTCCATTAATACAAACATGATTATAAACAAGCATTTTTTATTAATCAAGAAGTTTAATTTTAGTATGATTCTGCCCTAAATTAAATGATGTTGTACACCTTTTTGTAAATAAATAAAAACAATGTCCCTTAAAAAAAAATTGTCAATCGCACATTGACATACTACACAATGTGGTAGGATCTTAATTGTCCAGGCATATACAAGAAGAAATTGAGAACCTTAATTGGCCGTCGTCCACCAACAAATTAAACTGTAGATTACAAGTTACTTATGGGGTACCGGCGACGTTAACTTGAAAGGTGTTGACCTTTGTAGCTGTGCTTTATACTTCCGTTGTGAATAACTCGTTATGAGGTAATATAAATGGGCTTACAGCCTAAGGTATTTAAAATTGTCGCTTAGTCATATCAACCGTAGTTCTGCAATAAACTATGATTTTGTCTGCACTGATTAAGTAGCTATTACCATCTGTGTCTTAGTCCAATTCATGTCTGACTTCTAGTGTGTTCAAGATTTTGCTAAGCATCACATATATTTTCAACAGCTTGTATAGCATCCTAGAAATATAGAATTCATTGGCTTTAAGATTTACCGAGAAAATATCCAGATAGGAGGCGAACTTATGGAACCGGTGGTACTGAGAATTTCACAGAAAATCCCAATACCGCTTTGCTCGACCTGGGAATTAAACCCAAGCCCGCTAGCATAACAGTCGCTATAGGACCACTAGACTAATGAGACCCTTACTACATAAGACTTTAACATAGGCCGACGACCTGTGGGTGTACTTCAAGTACACTCTTTATTTTTATCAAATATTTATTGTCTTAATGGAGATCATTCACTAAGCTATTTACAAGTGTTATTTAAGCCGTTATTGTCATGTGCATGCATCAGACAAAATATGACTTTTATGTTATTTTATGCCAATTTAAACGTATGCGATGTGATTGTTCTTAATAAATAAATAAGTACACCTCTGCCTAACCCTTCAGGAAATACAGGTTTAATTGGTACAGATATCGAGGTAGCCCGGTAGAAATGAAGAATCTGCCGAGAATGTGCAGGTTACCATCAACTTGGTAAGCATTAGCATATCGAGTTAATATTACATTGGATAAAAGGAGGCGAAACATATTTCTGAGTAATGTTAGTTCAGAACAGTATGTCTTAAAGTTTTTCTTGTTGGAGGCTTTCAGGGGAAGGTAGAAATCTCAAATTGAAAAAAAAAAACCCTTTTTTAAATATATTTTTTTTACGGCACGGTGTATAATGTCATTTCGGCATGATGTCATTCTCAAAGTGGAGCACACACATTACTACACATACAGTCTTGTAGTAGGTATGTGCTTAATTATTATCCAATAATAGAAACCTAGTCACTATTCTAATATTTGACCTTTAGTATGCCACATTTGTATAAATATAGGTAGGTATGGTAGATTAGCAGCCTTCATAAATCGAGATCATGTCGGTCTACAATGTCGCGATATTGGTCACTTCTCAACAAAAACCTAGAATAACCTTATATAGAGTAGAAACTATATCTAGACCAGACCACGCCTCAGCGACAAGTTCTCATGAATAAATAATTATTCAACGGTCACATGGAAAATCTTGACAAGTATTCATTTATATTTTCCCGGCTGCGGGAAACAAAAAGAGGGTTATGTAATTGGCCCGTACCACTTGTCCGTTTTTTAAACCATCTATTCCTTATTAAGAAATCTCGAAACAATAACAAAAAGCATCATTATTATGAGATAGATATCAACGGATTTAACGAATGAGGTGTCAATACAAGCGCATTTAATAATGACATTTAAAAAATATAACACAAAATTAAAGAGACAAAACTAAAACAGTCATATCCAACTGCCTTGATATATAGATTTATAATATTAAAAATCAGAGGAAGATATAGTATTGTTACGAGCTGGGGTTCGGGATAAATAAACTAAACCAATTTACCAATAAACAAACAAACACTTTAATTAAATTCACTAAAACACAACAATAATCACCACAAAGTCACTATAGTTATACACTACACTCAAAAATATCGCGCAATTAATCACTTGTTAACTCACTTCGATCTTCACTTGTTCGCTTCCAACACAAGACTACTCTGCCTAGCCCTCACGACCGGTATTTATACGCGCAATGAAGATTCCAGAGTCGAATGGTCGCGATAAGTCGATAAATATCGCGTAGGTACCTAACCGCCTATTGTTTCCGGGCGTTGACCCGTGACCTTGGCCTTGAACGGTTATTATTTGCGCGCGGTGCAGTCGGGTACATTCTTTTATGTTTCGACGTGCTTCTATGACGGATCTAGAACCTTCGTGGCCTATCCACGTTTTTCTATTAGTTACTCGGCGTAACACTGCCCCCTCCTAAGACATGCTCGTCCCGAGCATCATTAGATCCATGATACCGCGCTAAACGATCCACATGAACGATCTTCGGGGCACCTCTTGGTCCTTTTTGTATACGGTAGGTGACATCGTTAATCTTAGTCACGACTCTGTAGGGACCGTCCCATTTTGGCTGTAACTTAGGTGACTTTCCTTTGCTGCGCACCGGGTTATGCAGCCACACTAGTGAACCTTGGTCGAAACCCTTGTTGTTCATCTTGCGGTCGTAGCGGGTCTTCATCCTTTCGGACGTTTGTTGGCCTGATTGCCTGACATGCTCATATATGTCATCCATTCTGGTGCGTAAGTCGTTCGCATAATCAGTCACACAGCGGGGGGCATCAGGGGGAATACCGGTGAGTAGATCCGCAGGCAACCGTAGTTCTCTTCCAAAGTTCGCGAAGGCTGGCGTTACCGTCGTACTTTCATGGACTGCACTCCGATATGACAAAAGGAACGGCTGGATGTGCTTGTCCCAATCCCTTTGCCTGTTTCCTACGACTTTTGCCAAATACCTTTCTAAGGTCTGATTGAACCGTTCGACCATTCCATCAGATTGCGGGTGGTAAGAGGTAGTTCTGGTTTTATGGGTACCCATTACCCGACATGTCTCCTGGAATATTTGAGACTCAAAATTCCTTCCTTGGTCACTGTGAATCTCTAAGGGTACTCCAAATCGACAGAAGACTTCATGAACCAATTTATCTGCGACTGTCGAAGCTTCTTGATTAGGAATGGCGAACACTTCCGGCCACTTGGTAAAGTAATCCATCACAACCATGAAATACTTGTTCCCGCTTTCGCTTTCCGGAAACGGTCCTGCAACGTCTAGAGCTATTCGTTCCCAGGGCGCACCCACGTTGTAGACTTTTAATGCACCCCTGCTGCGCGTATGCGGTCCTTTTACAGCAGCACAACTTGTACATTTACGACACCAGTCTTCAACGTCATCCCGACAGTGGATCCAGTAGAATCGCTCTCGAATCTTCAACAAAGTTCTTTTGACTCCTAGATGACCTCCTGAACATCCGTCATGGTACAGTCGCAGGACATCTGGTACCTTTGCCTTAGGGACTACCATCTGTAGGTGACACTTGTCCCCTTTAGCATTTTCCCATTTTCGGCACAAGACACCATCCTGTATCAATAAACTGTCCCATTGAGCCCAATAACTTTTCGTCACTGTGCTCAGCGCTGCAACATCACTCCATGTTGGTTTCGAGGCGCCAGCTTTCATCCGTCCAAGAATCGGTTTAATATCCGTGTCAATTTCCTGAGCCTTCTGTAAGGTTTCCTTCCATTCATCACTCAGGTCTGTTTTCAGCATCCTCACGGAAACTACTTCCTTAGCCTCTTGTCTGACACAGTGCTTGCACATTTCCGGACATGGTCTTCGTGACAACGCATCTGCGTTACCGTGAGATCTGCCACTGCGATGTTCAATTACGAAGTCGAATTCCTGTAGTAGCTCAATCCACCTTGCTACTTGTCCTTCCGGGTTTTTAAACTGTAATAGCCACCAGTGCAGCATGGTCAGTTCGCAAATGAAATTTCCGTCCCAATAAGTACTTGCTAAAATGTTGTAACGTCTTAACTATTGCCAGCAGTTCTCTTCTTGTGACGCAGTAGTTCCTTTCTGGTTTTGATAACGATTTGCTAAAGTAGGCTATCACAACCTCCTGATCTCCTTTTCGCTGTGACAAGACGCCACCAATTCCTGTATTGCTTGCGTCGGTGTCCACGATGAACTCATTTTCGGTATCAGGGTAGCCCAGGATAGGTGTATTACAAAGACGGTCCTTTAACTCGTGGAAAGCACTTTCACAGTTTGTATCCCAGCGGAACTGCGACTTTTCTTCGGTCAGTTTGTGTAGAGGCTTCGCAATATCCGAGAAATTCTTCACAAACCGTCGATAGTAGGAGCACAAGCCCAAAAACGCTCTGACTTGCGTCTTATCTTTTGGAACTGGCCAGTCTTTGACGGCAACTACCTTCTCTGGATCTGTTTCAACACCCTTTTCAGAAACTACGTGTCCCAAAAAACTTACTTGGTGTTTGAAAAATGAGCACTTTTTCGGACTCAACTTTAGATTGGCTCCTTGAATTTTCGATAGCACACGTTCCAGGTTTTTAAGGTGTTCATCAAACGTACGGCCCACAATGATGATGTTGCGCGCGGTGCAGTCGGGTACATTCTTTTATGTTTCGACGTGCTTCTATGACGGATCTAGAACCTTCGTGGCCTATCCACGTTTTTCTATTAGTTACTCGGCGTAACAGTATTTTAGTTATTTAGTAGTAGTGTAAAGCTATATGCCAAGCTTCGGGCCTACAACCGTCTAATCATCACTTCATCATCAATACATAGTATAAAACAAAGTCGCTTCCTGCTGTCTGTCTCTATATATGCTTGGATCTTTAAAACTACGCAACGGGTTTTGATGCGGGTTTTTTTAATAGATAGAGAGATTCAAGAGGAAGCTGTGATAGCCTAGTGATATGACCATTGGACTGCCAAGTCAAAGGTCTCGAGTTCGAATCCAAGGCACGCATCTCTGACTTTAACTTTTACGCGAAGTTATGTGCGTATTAATAATTAATTATCATGCGCTTAAACGGTGAAGGAAAACATCGTGAGGGAACCTGCATGCCTGAGAGATTTTCTTGAGGGCGTGTGAAGTCTGCCAACCCGCAGTAGGCTAGCGTGGCGGACTATGGCCTAATCCCTCTCGTAATGAGAGGAGACCCGTGCCGTGGGTGCAGTGGGACAATGTAATGGGTTGATGATGATGATGAAGAGGAAGGTTAACGATAATGATACATACATATGATAGTACAGAAACGCCGAGAAACCACGCGGGCGAAGCCGTGGGTGGAAAACTAGTTCTGTTTAAAATACAAGTCAATTTTGATCATCAAACACGATCTGCTGCATTTTCGTGTTAATTTGACAATAGTTAACTTTCTATACAATATTCTTGGAACATTTTCCTCTTTAAATAATGGCGTATTAATATAAATATTATCCGAGCTGTGTAAATATTGAACGCATTTTGCCTGTCGCCATATTGGGATAAGACCTCGGCTCTGTTTGCTGGCTACGCCGGCGGACGTGTAAGTTGAGAATACGTCACACATTTGGTGTATATTTCTAGAATAATATGTTCCTTATTATATATAAAGTTTATCTGCTTTGAGACGGAGTGGATAATATATAGGTATCTAGTAGAAGTGAGTGACAGCAGTAGTGCCATTTCACTTTACTGAGATAAAAATGACAAGGGGAAGAATTACCTAAGGTATCATTAGTAAATTGTCTTAGCAATCGATGTTAAGCGTCATAGATAAGTAAACATGAAAAAGACAGCTATAGATTTCTTCAACTTTAAGTTTAGGTGCGGATTCGGGCTTCTCAATTTAAAAATAATGTAATGTCATTAAGAGGATAGTATCCGCTTCGCGCCCCATACAAACGCAGTTTGGCCCTTGCTTGAATTTTAAACAATGAAAGTCATTGAAATTTTGCAGTAACAATCTTATCATTAATATACGTGTTTCTGTAATATAAAATTTCATTTCAATATACGGTTAAAAAGTTACACGAGCTCAAAGATTGGCAATTTTCGTTGAAAAACGGCCCAACTTTATGCTAGTATTTCTCGACAATGTATCAATACAGAAACATTCTGATTCGAAGGAAACCCAGATAATATAGTGAATATTTTTTTACAAGATTTTTTTTTTACATATTAGCAATATTATAGGAGTAATCTCCAAAATTCGGAACATACGAAATACGCGTGAAAATGTTGTTGTTTCTCCTCTCGGGCACGCGTTCGCATCGCGAGGGATAGAGACAGCGACAACTGTGCAACATTGTTGCGTTCGCGAGGGACACTCCTCTTAAGTTGAAAACATCTCCATAACAACTTATTTAGTTATGTGAGAAACAACCTATGAAGTAGCAAGTGGGTAAACGACAACAAAAAGAGTACACAATGAGTCACACTGTTCTCTAAAATACCATAGTTATTATTATATTTAAATGGGAAAAGTAAACATGTCATTGTTCCGTTCAGTTTTGTTTTGGGAAATTATTCCCAGAGCGATCTTCAAACATTCCCACACTTCCCACATTGCCAGTGAATCAATACTGTGACGTCATTAAATATCTTTTACTTTAATAAATAAACAGCAGTAAATGCAATTATGTGCCTTCGATTTTCGTGCCTTTATTGAACAATAGTGACTTGGATATGTTTTTAAAATATTCTACGCACATATAGAATCTTGAAACTTTGGGAACCTACCGAAGCCAAAGATATCAGTTCTGAGTTTGTTTCGGCATTTTTCTCAGAGGTCGTTGGATAGGAAATGCCGGCGCCATCTAATGAAAAAAAAATATCCGACTTGTAAAAGTGTCTTTAAAGGATCTATTTACAGAAAAAATATAATTTATCAGTATCAAATAAAAATTGAAATCCAGGGTGAGACTATTGCCATTAACCGGACACAGATCCGTATTCCGAGCGAATTTCATTTGTATAACATTCCATAAATTAATTATGGACTTCCTCACCCACGAACTGAACCCGTATTGCCGAGTAATTAGGACGCGAACGACAAAAGATTTCTTGTGTATTTGGTCGTATATGACTGGAAGCTGACTACCATATATTAAAGTCGGGAACATAATAATAAATAAATAGGTGATATAGATACCTATTGTCATGATCTATTATAATACAACATATGCACGGAAGCGATAAATCATGACTGGCATTATTAAAATGGCAACATTCTAAGACTTATAGTTCTACAATTATTGGATGGCATCTCAATGATATCATTCTTGGGTGAACGAACTATTGTTTAGGTAGCGACGCAATACATTAATGCTGAAATATTTTTCTAATGTTTCATATCGTTCTCTTACATAACATCACGCCTGTATTTTTCGAAGGGTTCGGCAGAGTTGTACTTGATGTTCACCCACAGTTCACCAATGGTTTAGGTCCCATGTAGTAGGGGGAAGCCTATTGTAGCCGGACACATATCCAAACTCCGAGCTGCTGCTGAGAATTTCATAGAAAAACCCAATATCTCTTTGCTTGACCTAGAAATCGAACCCAAGACCTCTAGCGTAGTAGTCGCGCTTAGAACCACAAGACTAATGAGGCAGTTATTGTTCTCTTATTTGATTTCCCAAACCCTTAGAATTTTCCCTTATTCTCCTCCTTCAAGACTTATAGATGCCTACGTCACAAAAAGAACCTACATTGTATACGAGTACGTTTAGCTTCAGCAATGTCGGTTAAGCGTTGATTATTATAATAATCAGTCAGGTCATGTGGTTTAATATTAATTTGTCCAATGGCGTGGCATCATGCTTATACTTCGTGTATTGTTTTTTTATTTATTTAAGATAGCTAAACAACCCTTGTTTTGGCTCTGCCTCTGCTTAGGAATGTTCTATCCGCACTGAGAATTTCATATAAAAACCCAATAACATTTTGCTGGACTTGGAATTCGATCAAGACCTCTAACGTAGCAGTTACGCTTAGGACCACAGAAGCACTATGATGCAAATGATTAGGCACACGACAACCGCATTTTACTTATAATATGAAAGATAACGATGGTGTCGAAACAATAAAAAGTATCAGTTGAAATTTTCTCAGCTATCTAAAGATAGTAATCTACATACTGACAGGTTAACTGATCACGTACACAACACTTAACCACGAAGTCGTGACGTGTAGAAAAACTGAGATTAGTGTGCTGACGGCCGATCAACGCGCCCGTTAAGTATTTGGTTAGTCCACCTATTTGGATAGACAAGCTAGAATATGATTTTAAGTTTTTTGTTTGGCTAAAAGAATATAAAAACTCAAAGTTAATTATGAAGGCAGAGTTCATTAGTTCACGAGTTCAAAAACTGAAGTCAACCTGTTATACTATTGACTGCGCTATTGACGAGTAATCGCTACGAACAGAAATAAGTATAAGAATCTACTTTGGACGAAGAAGATTGTCATGCATAAAACTATAGAACTCAGTGGAGTCACTATAACCGCTGAGGCCCGTAGCAATTAACTGGGATTTGGACCTTCCCTCAAGCCAAACCAACGTAGGTGTCTTTCAAGGAATTTGGAGCGCCGGAGGCTTAATTGGAGGAATGGCCCAATTCTTCCAATTAAGGCTCCGGTGCTCAGTGCCCTTCCTTATCCTTTTCTCCTTCCTCTCCCTTTTCCTTAATAGCCTCGGCAACGCATCTGCAACTCGTTTGGTATTGTAGATGTCCTTGGGCGGCGATGATTACCTACTCACCATCCGACGTGTCGCCTGCTCGTTTGCCGAGTTAACCCATAAAAAAATCATTATGTAAATAAAATTACGTACACAGAGCTATAGACATGGAATTTGAATTTATATAAACCATTATAAACTGACCTCACATTTCAAAACACTAGAGCTCAGCATATAGTGTGTATTAAGTTATAAGCCGATAGCCATTTGATTGGAGCAGACGTTTGCTAAAGTGAAGACCGTGTATAGGCTAGTAGGACGTCCGCCGGTTAGATAAACTATAAACGAACGAATTAAGAAAGAAAGAAAAAAATGTACCCAGTCACGGACAATGCACACAATAACTTAAAAAAACAATTATTAACGAGTTTAAACAATAATTAAAGAGTTTAAACAATAATTGAAGAGTTTAAACTCATTGTGTGACCCACAGCTGAGCCAAATGGCCCAGTTCAGCTAAAACAGACAGCCAGACAACTGGTACCTAAGCTGCCTGGCGCTGGTTTTCAACTGAACCTGGAAGTGAGTATCACGGTTGGAAATTAAAAAAACGTCCGACTGGGTCCAGCTCATTGGAAAGTACTAAAACAGTCCAACATCTCTCCGAATATTACGATAGGCTGATGAATTAAATAAGAATTCTCATATTATTTCTACGATTCTCTACAGGTACAAACTGTTTTGATTCTGATTACTGATTCAATTTGAACTTTATTTATTATAGTATATAAATCAATTTGGCACGGTCTTTGACCTTAAGCGCTTAATATTGTGAGTGATTTGGAAAGTTCCTGTTTTCCGCATACTGTATTATGTAAATAAGTTTATATACGTATGTTTTTGTTATTTATGATGTAACTAACGGAGCTTCGGAGCGGATGACCTTCTCAAATGGCAGAATTATTTTTTACGAATAATTTTCTACGAATAATTTTCTAGTCGAGTCGTTTCTCATAATACCCGTTATTTCGATAGATTTGATAATTACATTCCAAGTAACTGTCTCATTGGTCGTGTGGTTAAAAATAAGGCTTCTAAGCATCTACCTCATTGGTCTAGTGGTTCTAAGCGCGACTGCTACGCTAGAAGTCCAGGGTTCGATCCCCAGGTCGAGCAGTGTTATTGGGTTATTCTATGAAATTCCCAGTAGCAGCTCGGAGTATGGATTTGTGCCTGGTTAATAGCAATAGGCTCGCCCCCTATTACATGGTACCTAAACATATAGGCGAAATGTGGGTGTACTGTTGTACACCTCTGCCTAACCTTTCGGGGAATACAAGCGTGATGGTATGTTATGTTATCTTATGTTCTCAGCATCACGTCCTGGATTCGATTCATAGGCCGGCAAAGGCAAAGTGTAATTTGGTTTTCTGACTGACTTTGAGAAGTCAGAGGTGCATGCCTTGTATTCGAACTCAGAACCTTTGACTTGGCAATCCAACGGGCATACCACTGGGCTATAACTGCTTCTAACCCCGCGTTTTCACTGACGACGAAACATGTTGTAAACAGTTTCCTATCCCACACACTCTTTGAGAGTTAGAGAGATTAAACTGATGTAAACAGTTTCCTATCCCACACACTCTGAGAGTTAGAGAGATTAAACTGATGTAAACAGTTTCCTATCCCACACACTCTGAGAGTTAGAGAGATTAAACTGATGTAAACAGTTTCCTATCCCACACACTCTGAGAGTTAGAGAGATTAAACTGATGTAAACAGTTTCCTATCCCACACACTCTGAGAGTTAGAGAGATTAAACTGATGTAAACAGTTTCCTATCCCACACACTCTGAGAGTTAGAGAGATTAAACTGATGTAAACAGTTTCCTATCCCACACACTCTGAGAGTTAGAGAGATTAAACTGATGTAAACAGTTTCCTATCCCACACACTCTGAGAGTTAGAGAGATTAAACTGATGTTTGCAACATGTTTTGTCGTCATTGGAAAGCAACACACTTATTACACCTATTACATAGTATCTTATAGGTGTTCAATGATCGCAGTTAGAATAAGATTTTCTCCATATTAAACCTCAAAGACTCCCACACAGCTGTGTTTACTAATAGCTGAGGTAAGTATATGGTTTAATGTAACCATAATGTGAGTGAAAGTGTTCTTGTTACCTTTACAAGATTTAATGTTCGCATTGAGCCGTATTGTTTTAAGTGTCAGTGAAATGAAGAAAGTTGGACACCCTTTTGGGAATTCATTTTATTATTATTTACTTTTTGCTCTTAATAGAATTATTATACAACTTAAGTTATTGTTTCATACATACACTGAGGCCTTTTTCCTACATTGGAAAGCAGCAACAGACCATCGATTGCATACTTCTTACGTCTACGATTCTTGCTTACATCTTTTATAAACGAATCTCTTATACTTCTTTTGCTTCTTCCATATTCATACATCTTATCATACACACGGCGCAATTTGCATTCTGAAGTTTGGAATAAAAACCGCGTATGGCCTCTTCTGTATAAGATACGTAAACGTTTCAGGGAAATGTAGGTATACGAGTCCGACATAACCCTCCGCCTTTCTTCTGAGGGGCGGAGGACATCCATGAGGATTTTCACACAGAAAAAAAAAGGTATGTATGCGATACACATATTGAAAAACCTCTGCCTTATACTTTAATCTATACTATAATAAATCCATCCTATTTACACGAGAGCAACGTTGCTCAACCATTTTAAATACTCCCTCATTTTGAATATTCAATAACATTTTTAAATAATGCCTCATTTTGGCATAAATACTCCTTCATTTCCAAATAATAATTCTGCCAAAGGAGACTAACGCTTTGCAGTTTTTCTCAGTAAGGATTCCGTATGTTTTCTAAGTAAATCCAAACTGCGAAATCGGTTCTCCGTATACTGGAATTTATATTCTACTATTTATTACTTACATTGCCACTTTAATACTGAACGCGGCCCTTCTAGTGAAGGTGGAGAAACAATGACCTAGATTTAATAATAATGTATCTGATAGGATGCTTGGCAGCAGAGTTAACTGTGTGAAACAACCTTATTTTTATTTTTTAAGAAAATAATGTTATAACATTAACATATAAAAAAATAAAAGCGCAATGTGTTTGACACAGAATATTTTGCAATATTAACGACGACAGTATAATTTTAAGGCAACTCTCGCAGGTCGTCTCCATTCTTTGGAGGCCAAAATGTTGTAACAAAATCATTATACACAATATTATATCTAGATATTTTTGTTTGCGGTTTTATGCAATTTAGTTGACTCCGAGACTAGGTCAATAACCGAATAGAAGTATTCATAATATTATTTCGGAATCATCTTTAACGGAATCCTTTTTCTCGATTGGTCATTGAACTTACATCACAACACCGTTTATTTTCCGTAATATTAAAGAAATATATATAATAGGAAAAGAAGTCGATTCTGAATAGGTTTAGGCCATTCGTTGAATTTATGGCTGATTGCTTAGAGATATAGTTTTGCATTCGGAACCAAATCAAAGATTCTAAAAATAACCGACATTAATGTGACTACATAACGGCATAGTTGAGAGAGGAATTTAGAAGTATAAGAATTTAGAAATATAAGAATTTATAATTAAAACGTAATAGCACTTTGCTCTACCTGGAAATCAAACCTGATACCTCACAGTCATAGGCCGTGCCGGCAGCCACTGGAGCAATGAAGCAAATATGAATATGGAACGTAAAAACAAACCGGCGAACTGTGGGTGTACAAATAGTACCTACACCTCTGCATATCCCTTTCGGGGATTACAAGGCGTGATAGTATACAAATAAATGAAAAATACCATGTTATGCCCTAATATCGAAGTTATAACTTACCAAAGACACCTACATTCTTTTTTATGTAACTATAATGATTATATTGACCAAATTATTTACCAAAAAATGCTACCTACACAAATCCGTCAGTCAACCTTTCGGAATGCATTAAATCCCAACAAACGCGTGACCTATATACAAAACCTGCACCCAATTATCATCCGAACCTTTATTAGAATAAAGCTGTTATCGGCTTGTATGGATACGGCCAAACGTTTAGAAAGCGGTCGTCCTTGTAAGTAAAAGTTATCCAGTGAAAGTAAGCGTATAACTTTTATAATACAACAAGTTACATTACACATGAACTTACCATCACGCCTGTATTCCCAAAGGGTTTAGCAGAGGTCTACTAATACCCACAGTTCCTTCCCCCAATATGTTTTTTGTTCTGCTACCCGACTACACTTTGCTCAACATGGGAATCGAACCAGGAACTATAACGTAGCAGCCGCGCTTTAAACCAGTACTCCTTGATCAATACGATGATATTTTTAACGGCCTTAACATTTTTTATTTGAGTTATCTTAATTAAAACAATAATTTACAACCAAAAAGCAAAAATCACAACAATGTTTACTATGTTTGAGGAAGCATATAACATCCGGCGCTAGCGCAAGCAAATCGTTCCGTGTTTTTTATGCGTTCCATGTTTAAAAAACACAAGTTAATTAAATAAACGCCTTAAAATGTAAGCCCTTTGTTTTGTGAACATTAGGAAGCTGTTTTTTTTAGATTTTACAAATTATTGTCCGCATATTCTGATGTAGATATGGAGACTATAAAGTACTAATGAATCTCCATAGATTCTTACCGAGTAATTTAAATTCTTTCATGCACCCTACTAATGTAGGGTTTATGATAAACAGAATTAATAAATTACTCCAGTGAGCCTTTCTCCATACAAACGCATTCTGCTGTTTTCTTCGTAGATAATGGCTCAAGAGCAATGATATTTTTCCAAAAAAATCAAGATCTAATTCATACGGGCCCCTATTATTTCATTTTTTCCAAAAAAAAATTCACAAGAAAATATGACAATTCAAAAACTCGAAAAAAAGCCCGTTGTTACCGTCATGTTCAGGCGACTATCAGACAAGTTTGAAAATTTTTTAACAAAAAATAAAATAATAGAAGCACAGACATGGTTTTCCTCTAAATTTTGATATATAAATTGTTTAGATCAATCCACTTTTTAAGAAGAAAACAGCAGAATACAAAACTTCTTTTGGTCAAGGTTTTTGTAGGTAAAATCATCCTAAGTTGCAGTTGTCCTTTTCGCACTTTACGGGGTGAGACTGGAGGTGCAGCGCGACGGCAATAGTTTCTTCAAATACCTATTTTTCAAAATTCCTCAGGACTAGAGTCCCCTCTTAATGATCCTACTATCGAACTCAATAAGCGTTTAAAAAGGAGGTTGGATCGCAGTCAGTGCAAGGTGGCAAAAACATCCTCATTTATAAAAAAAAATGCCTTGTAACCACTGTCATATAGAAAATATGACTTCCTTAAGGAATTTACCCAAAAATAGACACAGCAATAAATAATGTATGACTCTGATTCGTGAATGATATACATACATACATAAAGCGATGACCTCAAACATCTGCAAGTATGAGGAAAGATGTGCGTATGTTTGTATTGTCGGCTCGTTACAGAAAACTGCTGGACCGAAATGAATAATGAGCTTGCTGTCTCGTATGTATAGGAAGTAACCGCTGGAATTTTTTTTGGGGGATATTTCGAACAATATTCCGTGTCCATTGATTTGAATAATCACATAAATTAATTTTAAAATTTTCTTGCAACTTATCTTAAATCTCAAAATGGAAGATAAGTTTGCCACAGAAAACATAATTATAATCATTGACTTATCAATTTGTAAGAACATTTACAAAAATATTGATTACAAAAAAAAAGGTAATATGTGTAAATTATAATATGTATGTATGTAAAAACATTATGATATTTTTTAAATCCGGTGTGCAAATAGACGAATATATAAAACAACGGATATTACTTCATTATTTTGAGGCGATTAAGTTTCAATTACATCCTTTGATTGGCTAATACATGCCTCGTGTTGTTCCCACGAAACTATTAGATTGCACTGCATAGGATGTAAAAGCGGTATTGAAAGTTAAACCGGGTTTCTTGACATTTCGATTTAGTTCGACATTCTCCATTTAACGCAACTCAGGTTTTCTGAGGAACTTTCCTAACAACAGTAGCTTAGTACTTCAAAATCTATTACGGCAATCGATGAGAGGGCCCAAGCTATTAGGTACACTTTTATGAGAGTGGTTGAGTGACTGCCTCATTAATTTAATGTTTCTGAGCGCAACTGCTACGCTAGAGGTCCTGGGTTATATTCCCAGAACGAGCAAAATGTTAATAAGTTTTTCATTGAATTCTCAACAAATAAAATGATTTTATATCAAATACCTAAGCTTTTAGAAGCGTTTATGAATCTCTATTAACTCTAGTTGCACGGTTCCAAAAGTTAATCCTATGGAAAAGAATCCAGCAAGATACTCCATGGACACTCTTTTAAAATAAAAAGTGTTACATTATTCACTGGTACAGTCGCCAGCACATCACAAACACCAAATACACAAAACTGTAAAAAAAACAAATGATTTTAAACCTTAAAAAGTTAATAATGAAGTTCAAAATCGACTGAGAAAATTTGTCATTTTGTGGTAACCTATATATACCTATAAGTATACGGTCGCCAGCACATCGCTGGCGACCGTATACTAAGGCGATGTCAGAATGTGAGGACATTGGAGGTTAATGTTATAATGTATCATCATGAAGTTTGGCTAAGAACTGCTCAGCCATGTGTAAATCAATCAACCTACTTTCTCATGCCCATCAATTAATAGACCCATAAAATTCTGCTGGGCTAGTGAGGAAGCCAATTTTAGAATTTAACATTGTCGGTAACTTTTACTTCCGATACGAAGTGACGTAACATAGATAAATTAAGTTTTTAATTATTCTCGGTTCAATAATTACGAAACCCGATGTCCACATGATGTAATTTGTCAGAGATCTTTTAATGATAAAACAAAATTGAATGATTGTCTTAAAAAGTTAAGAAGAACTTAAAACATTGACTTGTTAAAGTGTCTATTTTCTATGCAATTCTCAGCAGCGGCTCTGAGTTTGGATATAGGTATCCTCGATGAATGGCAATAGGCTCGCCCCCTGTTAAATGGGACCTAAATATACTGACTTGTGGGCGTACATTAAGTACACCTTTGCCTAACCGTTCGGCGAATACGGGCGTGATTGTATGTTAGAATATTTTATAAAAATACCTCCACTTGACATTTATAGCTGTCAAGAGCCACTTACTATATTGATGGATCAAAGAAGCTTTCAACCCTTCAGGCAACTTACTTCACAACTCTTCAAATACCATCTGCATGATACCTTGAAGCATTGCACAAGTGTAATCGGTCCCAATTACACTATAGATAGATAGATATAAGATCCATACAGTTACATAACCCATATAGCCGCTCCTGAGATATCAAGATTGATCCCCTCCTGACCTCTGTACCTCCGCATTCTGCATTAAATTATAGTGGTACAATTTGTTCATAAGTAGGTACTTTCTCTGAAGAGTTATTAGGAAACAGTTCACCCATCATACATATCAATTGTAATCTATTGTAATCTTTTTATTTATGTAATCTATTTTCTTTGTAAATCAAGTGTCCTTTACAAATAACTATAAAAAAAACAACTAGATGAATTACATCACGCCTATATTCCCCAAAGGGTTAGGCAGAGATGTACTAATGTACACCCACACTTCCCCGGTATGTTTACGTCCCACGTAATAGGTGGCGAGAATATTGCCATTAACCGAGTACAATCTAGACTCCGAGCTACTACTGAGAATTTCATAGAAAAGCTCAATAACACTTTGCTCGACCTGGGAATCGATCCTCCAGCGTAGAAGTCGCGCTTGGGACCACTAGAGTAATGAGATACATTTTAACACAATTCACCTTCATGATTAACTGATGCGCGTTTAATTCAGGTATATTCTTCCAAATTGATAATTTAAAAAAATACATTTTAGTTACTTGATTTATTTGAACACGTTTTATTTTGGATTTCAGTTCTCCGAATCAAGTTTTCCTGTCGTCTTGTTTTTGTTACTATGCAATGTTTGGAGATCTGATATGATTTATTAAAACAAATGTCAAACAATTTATTATTCCGACAGAATAATAACACACGCAAAAACAAAGTATCAATGGCGAGGACACGACTGTTGCGTCTTCATCATCATTAATCAGTAAGGTGACAACCCTAATAAAACAAAAATGGCGTAGCATCCGCCTAATGACATACGTACATAGCTTAAAAAAATATATCTTTTTGTAGTTTTTTGGCATTTTCCATGCAACGATTATAAAGTTTTTTTTTTTTTTTTATGGGATAACGCGGCAAACGAGCAGGCGAGCTACCTGATGGTAAGTAGTCATCGCCGCCCATGGACATCTGCAAAACCAAAGGAGTTGCAGATGCGTTGCCGAGCCTATTTAGGGAAAGGGAGGGGAAGGAGAAAAGGAGAAGGAAGGGGATTGGGGGAGGAATTGGAAGTTAATAGTTAACGAAAAATTATAACCAGAAGATGCAGGTTCGAATCTTGCCAGCAGTTGTATCTTTCCTTCACTAAAATAACATTGCATTTTTTTGGACTCAGCTTATATATGATAATAATACGGTAAGCTTAGTATAATACTAATAAATGATGTCCCAAGAACACAGTTGTATGTTAAAATGATGGAGTTGCAGTGCGTAACTTAAAACTTACCTACTTATATTCTACTAATTTTCACGAAATTATTTAACATATTTTGACGTAACTATTTAACGTATTTTCACGTAGTTTAAATATACGTAAATGAAATTAGAATTATATTAACAAATAAAACTTAAGTTCTAAGGTACGTACCACAACTCTATAAGTAATATTCACTTATTCAGATACTTTGTTCTTTGAACCCGTCGCAGTCGTAAGCTTAATATAGCCACTGCCAGACACATGCCTGTTATATAATAATATATCAAAATATGTAAGAATATTTATGCAGAAAAGTAATAACAATATACTTACATATTTATAACTAATATTGTATCTAACATATTAACAAGATATGGATTTTTAATTATCTGTAATAAATGATTATATTCTATTAACCTTTAATGCATATAATATACTACACCACACACCCACAGGTCAAACATAATTTGATATAATGGTCGACACTTGCCAGGTCGTCACCCGCAAGCCATGATTTCTGAGCTCCACCTACCATTCATATTCACCTTGAATTCTGGCTTTTACACGTAAACATCCCACATTTCATCATTATAAAGGATCTTCATAGGTCAATACAGTGTACGATTGTATCGATACGACCTAATCGATTATTCACAGTACGTGCATCGATTCGCCGCACCCGCCCTACGTCACTATTGTTGGGTTATTGTACATGTTTTTGATTATTTCGATATTCGAATGCATTATTGATTTGCATGAAGGACGGGATTCATAAATAAAAAAAAAAAACAAATTGGAATACGCACCAAAAATAAACTAACAAAACAGAGTTGTCCAAAAAACAATTTTACTGTACAGGGGAATGGACCAAAGAAGGTTGCCTATTTAAATGCATAGGTTATGGATATACATTATACCTATACTTTATAATTTACATTAATCTACATCTATATCCGCCGCTGCCGACTTTAGTGGCTTCTAAACATGGTCCTGGTTGTGATTCCCAGGTCGAACAATGTATAATTTGGATTTTATATATCTATGAAATTCTCAGTAGCAGATCAAATTTTGGCACTCGAATCTTAATCACAAAAGGCTCCCCCCTATTACATAGGACGTAACATTCTGGATAATGTTACTACTCTGCTAATCCTTTGCAGATAACTTCGTTACGTTTATGTTATAAGACCAATAAAAATTAGTTAATAGCAACAGGCCCCCTATTGCATGGGACCTAAACATACCGTTGAAGTGTGGCTGCATAATAGGACCCCACTGCCTAATCCGTCGGAGAATAACAGCCTTCATGGCATGTTTGTAAAATTAAGTTACTGTTAACTAAAATATATTTTAGTTATTTTTTATAACTAAAATATATTTTAGTTTTACCGCCTGTTAGCACACACACACAGAAATAATTAAGGAACTAAAAATTATGTTCTTGATAACTTTAGCATTTCGTAATATGAAACGTCGAACCCAAAATTAAAGGTCAAAGGTACCATTGATACCTAATTGAACGCCGATGAACTATATTCACGACTTATCGTAACATAATTAATGTTATTATAACTATTCTTTCGGGTCAATTTAATATGAAACTTGTTCAATTAATCTCAAGTAACTGAGCAATTTGTCCCATTAATCTTGTCGGGAGAACAAAGGGCAATCTACATTCAATCTACTGACATATCATCGCCCAGCCGAAACCACTAATGATGGAAGTTTGAAATTTTTAGGGGATATATTTTTTACACTTTAGGTGTCATTTAACAAAGGATTTTTCGAAATTCGTGAAATGGGGGTTAAAGTTTGTATGAAACTCAGTAATTTTTAATTTGAAATGAATGAAATACGTAAGGGAAAAAAAAGAGGAGGTAAAAAGGAGTGTTAACGTCTGTATGGGAAATAAATTGTT
Organism: Subacronicta megacephala; assembly: GCA_958496365.1. Taxonomy (NCBI): domain Eukaryota; kingdom Metazoa; phylum Arthropoda; class Insecta; order Lepidoptera; family Noctuidae; genus Subacronicta; species Subacronicta megacephala. The sequence goes on from OY292518.1 coordinate 15,504,996, forward strand.
TTTCATCAAAATTACTTGAAATTAAGTATTTAAAAGCTCTTCAATTATTTCACCCCTTAACGACGTAGAAAGATTAATTATAACGTCGAGTTGAGTCGAAGGTCGAATCGAAAGTCGAAATTCAAGTCGGAAGTCGTACATCGAAAATCGAAAATCGAAAATCAAAAATGGAAGACCGAAAATCAAAATGAAAAACGAAACTGAAAATCAAAAATCGAAAATCTTCGACTTAACTTTCGACTCGAATTTCGACTTCGACTCCGACTTGGACTTTTTACCTTCGACTTTCGACAAGATTTTAAATTTTCGATTTTCTACTGTCAACTCAACTCTCGACTCGACTCTAAACACGACTCTCGACTAGACTTCCGACACAACTGTGAACTCGACTTTCGAGTCGACTATCGACTCGACCCTCGACTCGACTCTCGACTCGACTCTCGGCTAGACTCTCGACTTGACTTTCGACTCGACTCACGACTCAATTGTCGACTTAACTGTCGAACTCGACTCTCGACTCGACTCTCGACTCGACTCTCGACTCGACTGTCGACTCGACTCTTGACTCCACTCTCGACTCGGCTCTCGACTCGACTGTCGACTCGACTCTTGACTCCACTCTCGACTCGGCTCTCGACTCGACTGTCGACTCGACTCTTGACTCGACTCTCGACTCGACTCTTGACTCCACTCTCGACTCTTGACTCCACTCTCGACTCTTGACTCCACTCTCGACTCTTGACTCCACTCTCGACTCGAATCTCGATTCGACTGTCGACTCGACTCTTGACTTGACTCTCGACTCGACTCTCGACTCGACTGTAAACTCGACTCTTGACTCCACTCTCGACTCGGCTCTCGACTCGACTGTCGACTCGACTCTTGACTTGACTCTCGACTCGATTCTCGACTCGACTCTCGACTCGACTGTCGACTCGACTCATGACTCCACTCTCGACTTGACTCTCGACTCGACTCTCGACTCGACTCTTGACTCCACTCTCGACTTGACTCTCGACTCGACTCTCGACTCGACTCTTGACTTGACTCTCGACTCGACTCGACTCTCGACTCGACTGTCGACTCGACTCTCGACTCGACTCTTGACTTGACTCTCGACTCGACTCGACTCTCGACTCGACTGTCGACTCGACCCTCGACTTGACTCTCGACTCGACTCTCGACTCGACTGTCGACTCGACTCTCGACTCGACTGTCAACTCGACTCTTGACTTGACTCTCGACTCGACTCGACTCTCGACTCGACTGTCGACTCGACTGTCGACTCGACTGTCGACTCGACTCTCGACTCGACTCTTGACTCCACTCTCGACTCGAATCTCGACTCAACTGTCGACTCGACTCTCGACTCGACTCTCGACTCGACTCTCGACTCGACTGTCGATTCGACTCTCGACTTGACTCGACTCTAATCTCGACTCGACTCTCGACTCGACTCTCGACCGACTCTCGACTCGACTCTCGACTCGACTCTCGACTCGACTCTCGACTCGACTCTCGACTCGACTCTCGACTCGACTCTCGACTCGACTCTCGACTCGACTCTCGACTCGACTCTCGACTCGACTCTCGACTCGACTCTCGACTCGACTCTCGACTCGACTCTCGACTCGACTCTCGACTCGACTCTCGACTCGACTCTCGACTCGACTCTCGACTCGACTCTCGACTCGACTCTCGACTCGACTCTCGACTCGACTCTCGACCCGACTTTCGTGTCGACTTTCGACTCACTACTCGATTCTCGACTCGACTCTCGATTCGACTCTCGACTTAACTCTCGACTCGACTTTCTAGTCGACTTCGAATTCCGACACGATTTTCGATTTTCGACTTTCGACATTCGGCTTTCGACATTCTGCTTTCGGCTTTCCGCTTTCGACTTTGGATTTTGGACTTTGGACTTTGGACTTTCGACTTTCGACTTGGACTTTTTACCTTCGACTTTCGACACTATTTTCGATTTTCGATTTCCGACTTTCGACTCGACTGTCGTTACATTTATGGTAATTTAATGTCTGCAAGGAATCATAATTAAGTTAACCTGGCAAGCGGTACAGTTCCTCTTTTGAGCACATAACAATAGATTTTGCATTGTGTCTACAATCTGCCGCTTGACAGGTTAATTGAATAACATAAGGTAGATAATACATTTATTTTGTTACGCATTTCAAAGTTAACTTTTACGTAATCTGTAACAGCTACACTCTAAGGCAGTCTAAGACATCTGTCAAAAAACGGTTCACATAATGGACAAAGTATAGATGCCTTTATAAAAGCTGTCAAGTTATTTTAAAAGTGCATAATCATAACTTGACAGCTTTTACAAGTTTTATTTTAAGTGATCATTCTCAGGTGTTGAAGTTAAAGGTACCCTTTCAATAACACAGTTACTGATCACGTAGACTTTCATAGCAAAAGATCAACGATAAAGATGAATTAGGTATTATATCATGAGCCGTCATTACGAAGCTTGCCATCCATCATAATTATTTCTATGGGAACCGACTTTCCCGTGGAATTGCCATGTTATTAAACGTAAATCTGATAACGTTTGTTTTGTTCAATCTGAACTTATTTTCTCTTTTTTTTTAAGTGGTCCTTAGCTACACCAGCGATTAAGGGTTCGATTCCGAGTATGAGCAATTGTTATTGGATTGTATATAATCGTGTGAAATTCTCGGTAACAGTTCAGAGTTTGGATTTGTTTCCGGTGAATGATAAAGGCTAGCCCGCTAATACATGGGACCTAAAATATACTAGTGAACAATACTTATACAATTATACCAACATCAGATTTAAGGCAGGATTTGAGATTTGAAGCGTGCAGTAAGAATAACAATTTATACTTAGGTTTTCCATAAAATAACTTAACATAACAGACTATCTATCCATAGACTTATCGTAGCTAATGCAACTGAATCTCAGAATGACCTGACCTAGCCCCAATGCAATTTAAGTCAATGGGTTTAATGACGGTATCTAATAGCACATACAATCACTGGCCCTAAGTTTGCAAAATAAGGAAGAAATCTATAGTGCCAAAGTGTAGAAACCCAATGATTACTGAGATAGCTCAGTAACTGCTACCAGTAACCCGATTATATTTTGAAACTGGCAACACCAAGCTATCATCAGGTTACAGTTAAACTCTATAATACCATAAATGTTGCCACAACATAGACGAACTACAATAGGTCCAACATAATGCATCCTACCAACGACACTGTGTATTTTTTAGGCATTTTCGATTCGCAAATTTAGCAGCTTAATGGCCATAGACTCGCCCCCTATTACATGGGACTTAAACATTTCGGTGAACTGTGGCTGTAGGTACATTAGTACACCTCTGAGTAACGGGGAAAACAAGTGTGATGGTATCGTATGTTAAATATCACAAATAGTGCGTTTCATTGTTATTGAATGATCTCTTGTGACTTTACGTGACATAAACGATAATGCCTGCTGCTCCTGCAGGGCCTGTCTACAATTGTCACATTGCAAATGTTTGCTTTACGTCCAAACAAAGAGACTTGAGCTACTGTATATTGATTATCGCACGCCGTAACTGTGTTATACCGAAATGTTATTACGTGATCGAGTTTGCAATTTGATACGATCGCGTGTTACCGCCATAATAGTTATGCGTAAACTTTCATCATATTTGTTTCCATGCCGTTATTAGAACGAACCGAAAACCGTGCATCTGAATTATAGTTATTAGCTGTTGTGGTATTTCTTAATGCTGTTCTCCATTCTAAATACAGACTATACTGCATGCAGAAAAATATTGTTTCGCTTATCGAATTATGTTTACTCCTCATACAAAATCAGATGACATGAAAGAAAGAACAGATGCATTTAATTACTATAAAAACAACGAACATATAAAAAGTAACAGAAGTAAAAATAAATACATATAAAAACTAAACAAACTGTAGGTACGCACGGCTATACATCAAGCTATACAAATCCAGTATCTAATGACCTCGTATTGTAAACGCTTTCCGCATAATGCGAGTCCAGCCTATACTGGATTTGTAAGGCTTGATGTGTAGCCATGTGTACGTCGCCGCTACTTTTATCAATAAGGTCTCCACTCCGCGTAATGCAGCAGCGCCCAATGTCGCTGCAGCGCTGATTTTCAGCGGGGCCTAGATGACGTGTGTGACGCTGAGTGACACTCAGCGGTGGTATTAATGCATCTTATGACTTTGATCTTAGTAAATCTTTTTATTAACAAGATCTCACGCACGCCTTATCGCCATTAGATATTTCTCTACACTAGGACAATCGATTTCATTTATCGTTTTGAGCTTTTGAGCATCCACTCTAAAACAGAGTAATATTTGTCTAAAGCAAAGCTATAATGTTATTGTGCATGCTGTGGTCTCCATTAATTGAAGGAGTACACATGATAGATCCTTTGTAAATAATAAATAAATAAATATAAATTATTTATAGATAGGTAGGTGTATTTATACAAACTGTCACAAGCATTATACACAGTTGCAAGTCCGGTGCGTTTAGCGTGTGATGCAATTGTAGCAGATTGCGTATTTTCCTGTATATTTAAGTTAAACACGGAATTTACGTTGTTACAAAAGTTAGGTGTGCATATAAATTAGATCTTCTGAAATAAAATGTTAATTCCTAGTTAACGTTTTACTTAGATAGAACATTAAACACACCTCTTTGTGGATATTTTGAATTTGTAAAAGTAAAAGCCAAACTACATATTTGTACCTACTAAAATGAATGACGCACTTGACTAAAAATTAAACAAAAAACATTGTCCTTTTGTAAATTTGTAACTTAGGGCTTCCTCTCTGAAAGCTGTGTCAGAAATATTCAGATTAACCTTTTCTTGTAAGCTTATCATCTTCGTTAACGTTAAGAAATACAATATTAGGGGTAACCCTATAGGTCTTAATGACGACAGCAGAAGCAAATGACGTCGGGCCCCTTGAAAGATCACAGACATGATAGCTATTCTGTAAGTACACACAAAAGCATTTTCCATGTAACTTGCGTCACACAATTATACCGCCTTTTGTGGGTTCCTATTATATTCAATATTTCACAAAGTGCGTCGTCGATCGTCACGTAGATCTGCCATTCTGGCTGTGATGGACTTGTTGAGTAACTCGCAGGTTACTTGTCCGACATTACCTTTGAAGCCTTATTGGTGATGTTGGTAGAGAATGCCGAAGTAATGTTCAAGGATCGACTTTTGCACTTGAATTCATGGATGCTTGCAATAGCTTACTTAAAGGAATCAGAAACTATTACAATATGATAAGTGGAGCCGAAAGTGCCCACGACTACAGCAAAGCAAAATAGGGAGGATTATAAAATAAACAGCTTTTAAAGCGCAGTTTTAAAGTTTTGAATCTGAAATTTATCCTATTGATCAAGAAAACATAAAAAAATACCTAAGTACTCCTTTATATTATTTTGCTTAGAATTGAGGATTAAACTAAAAAAAAACAGCTTGACATGAAAACTTCATTTCTTCTCCAACTATCGTCATCGCTCATCAGTATCGGATCTCTTGCAAATGTACCATTGAAGCCGAGACCCGATACTTCAACGTGCTTCAACACTCTAAATTGCCTCAATTTGCAACATAAGAGACCCATGCTAATAAATAACAATAAAGAAAATGGCTATTGTTCTTTAACACCATCGATCATAAGATGGAGGTCTAATGGACCCAACGTGATATAATTTGAAACGACAAACGGTGCAGTTACTCAGTAGTGACACATCAACGACTGTTGTTATTTTGTTTTATGGTGCTTATATGCCATGGGAATATTAGATACTACGGTACTGTGGTGATCGTAGTATCACACCTCTTTAAAATGAAACCATAAAGATTTTAATTAAGAATAAGCAATCATCTATTTAATTTGAAAGTAGAACTGTCCGAGACGTCAGTCAGAAGACGACGACATATGTTTTTGCTAGGGCTTCGCCCTCTTAATAATTTGAATAAACCAGAGATTTAATAGTTTAAATCCTATATTATTTCGAACATACCTGGCGCTCTGCTACGATCCCCACAGTACTTCCATCGAAGGCTGCATAATACGGTGGGAGTCTCGTCACAATGTGGATTTTAATCCTTTTGTGCTGTACATCTTTCAACCATCATGAAGAAAGAATTTGGTCGAGAGGGGTAGTGTTCCGGCGATTCCGAGGCCGGCTACCGGACACCGCGCGATACACGGCGCCGACTGTTCTTGTGAATTAGTGTTTATGTTTATTGTATAAGTATAATATTTTATTTGTTATTAGTTTAAGATTTATTGTATTGTCTATTATATCTGATATAGGACATGCTGCCTGAAATAAATAAATAATATTCTATTCTAATTGAATTCGATTGGATGGACCAAAGAGATTTAATAGTGTGTATTAAATGTCTTTGGGATGGACATTGTTTGTGTCTGCAATTGCCAAATTTGAATGTCAAAATAACTAAGTTTGGCTCCGACTTACATTTTACCGAAAATCACCCTTCGCCACAGTCTTGTACTAGGGAAAACTAATAAAAGAAGCATTGGCCTAGTGCTTCTACTGGTAATTCTCTCTTTATCAATTCAGGCATTGCTAAAACTTGTATACGAAAGTCCCCTCCAATGAAATAAGATCAAGTCACAATTTGGTGACACATGAATAAGAACTTTTTGAAGTTCTTTTAGGCGTGGAAGTTTGTCGTTGTTCGATAGCTTATGTTTTCGATGTGTAATAAGTGTAATAAACACTTAGTAGGCAAGAGATGTTATAGTCGCTATTCTATTAAAATAATGATGCAAATTAACACATCATTGACCTACATGATTGATATGTTCGTTGCGATTGCAAAATTCGCAACTTATTGATGTGGCCAATTTTGGAAGCCTTTGTAAGTGATAAGTGCGCATAATAAGCACTAAATAACGCAATAAGAAATTTGTTAAATAGACTGCTATTGTTATGAAGTCAAATAAAAATGATGCTGTTGCAAATATATTATCTAGAAGAAATACTCATGTATTGAAAAATAAAAAAATATTGCTGAAACTTTAGGTAGGTACTATCGAATGCTCTTATTTCCATTAAGATGACTCATTAATCTTTTACACTCAAAATAAAGTGATATTAAGTGTAAAAACATTTCCAACACGGCTTCTGGCGGATTACTGTCAAGCAAGCAAAGGGCCTAAATGCCAGGATCGTGCGCGGGCGCAACGGTACATACTTTCGAACCGCTATTTGCTAGCAGTATACATACTATATATTTGTTAACATCAATGTGGGTTGTTGAGACATTTAGCAATTATGATGGATGGAATGCAAACTTGATTTGTTGGTAATAGAAGAATGTAGTTGAAATTGAAGTCTGTCATAAAACAGGAACCCTACCGTTTTCCAAGCTTTTTTTAACATTTCGCAAGAGTAATCAGAGATCAGTAGCATTGTTTATACTGAACGGCAGTGCAGAACTTTAAAAAGCAGCAGACAAGAAATTGAATGAATTATAAACTTTGCCTCATAAAAAATGGTTTATGATATCAAAAATTCCAGACTTAAACTATAGGTATTTTGTTATACCTACTTACCTAATTGGAAGTGAATAAATTACCTCTATAGAGAAGACTTGTCCGGAGCGTCTCATCTTTTACAATCTTAAACGCTGACCTGCCAAAACTATCTTAATCATTCACAGAAATAAATATCATTGATTGTTATGCTTTTATGTTTCTGTTGGGATAAAATCTAAAATATTCGCACGACATGTCAGAATAAATCAAGTTCAACTTCTTTGTACTTAACTTTTAAAACTGGTTCCCTATTATGTAGCTGCCATTTACGAATTTTCGCGTCTTGCCAAATGTCACTGTCAATCTCAAAACATAGATGTTACTATAGTACGTACCTGAGGATAAGAAAATGAACTCATTGCGGCAAAGATCTTTGATTCATACCATCTTTGTGAAAGCACAATGTTACGCAGTAGTATTTGTGCTTGTTCCTGGAGTGTTCTTCTTCCAAATGAGTATCGTGTATCCAAATCTTGTCCGTAAGTTAGAAGTTGGTATTGCAAAACAGATAATGCACCTCTGTTTAGTAACGTTCTGCTTCATAAATATTGTTGGGAACATGATTTTAAGTATGTTGATGGACTCAAGCTTAAAAAAGCCGGTTTACGGTCAAGGCACTTACTGTGAGTACTGTCGGATGTCGCGACCAGCCAAAAGTTGGCATTGTAGGAGATGTAACGTGTGTATTTTGAAGCGCGACCACCACTGTTCCTTCCTTGCACGCTGTATCGGCTTGTACAACCAGCGCTACTACATTTTATTCCTGGGACACGTGATGGTATCTATGATGTATGCAACTTACTACAACTATTACTTCGTGTCTTCGAAGTTTGAGGATAATGGGTGGATGCTGTCAGCGTTTCGTATCATCAACCCGTTCCTACGGTTCCTGATACCAGAGCCCATGGGGATGAAAGACATGTACGTGTTCTATTTGTTCATGAACTTTGCTCTTATAATTTGGTCGGGGTCTTTGTTCTTCTATCATTTAAGGAATACTGTGATGGGTGTAACCGCCTATGAGTCTAAGTATCCCGAATTGATGAACTCTTCGAAATGGAGGCAGAATTTGTTGAATGTATTTGGAACAAGGTGGTATTTCGCAATATTGTGGCCGATGTGTAACAGCCCTTTACCAGACGAAGAGAAATATTCATAATTATTAATGGTTTATCAGTAAAAACAATATTAATAAGGAATTTATTGTAAATAGGTATATTTATTAAAATATATTAATTATGTCACTGTATATTGTTGTTTCCATTTAATGTCAATAACTGTTTTGATAATAATATTACTAAGGTAACTGCCTCATTAGTCTATTCGTCCTAAGATCGATGCTGTGATCGATCCCCAGGTCGAACAAGTGTTACTAGGTTTTCTATGAATTTCTCAGTAGCAGCTCGGAATTTGGGTATGTGCCCAGTGAATGGCAATAGGTCCGCCCCTTATTTCATGGGACCTAAATATACCGGCGAAGTGAGGGTGTACTTTAGTATACCTCTCCCTTGGGAGAATACAGGCGTTATGTTTTATTACTAAGGTATGATTCAAATCAAAGGGTGTCAGACATAAACTGGAAACCAGAAAACCTGAAACAATCTTCTTACAGCTACTCGTTCAAAAACTGTTCCACATTTTTTCCCGTTATGCGGTATGAAGCGACAAAGATCGCGCAAGTATGCAATTTGATCCATTAAGATAGGTTCCATTGCCGTGTGAGAAGGGTGTGGGGAAGACGTAACCGTTACATAAGCAGCGATAAAACGGTGAACACCGATGAATACTAATGTTCAGGAAGTGGGCATCGATGTTATACTGGTGGGGACTGCACACAATTGGTAAGGTTGCGTGCTTCAAATGAAAAAATGATACTTACTATTTCATAGTAAATTTAGATGACCTATTTCCAATATCATGTTAGGTACTTATGAAATCACAACATGTTGATAAGATCTCTATTGGAAGTGGAAGACACCGTGGTTTTTTATAAATTCTATTTAAAAAACATTGTCACATGGTAATAATATATTAATATATATAGATAATATATACGTAAGTGCCTGCCTCTTCTTCATAAAACTGCCTCATTAGTACAGAGCTCCTAGACGTGACTGCTACAGTCCTGAGTTTGATTCCGAGGTCGAGCAAAGTGTTATAGGTTTTTATTATGAAATTCTTAGCAATAGCTCGGAGTTTGGATCTGTTCCCTAGCCGTGGGTGGGCTAATTGTGGGTGTACTACAAGCGTGAATACAGGCGTGATGATAATTATGTTATACATTAATGTCTAATAAGTGCAGGATAGTTCATTGCCTTTAAACAACATACCATCACGCCTGTATTCCCCGAAGGGTTAGGCAGAGATCTACTACTGTACACCCACATTTCGCCGGTATGTTTGGGTTCCATGTAATAGGGGGCGAGCCTATTGCCATTCACTGGGCACAAATCCAGACTCCGAGCTGCTACTGAGAATTTAATAGAAAAACCCAATAACACTGCTCGACCTGGAGATCGAACCCAGGACGCGGATCTCTAGCGTAGCAGTCGCGCTTAGGACTACTAAACTAATGAGACAGTCAATGCCTTTAAACAAATTTTACATGATTGCAATATTTGTTTCAAGACCAACGAAATCTAGATCGTCATCTAAACTACAGACTGTTAATAACCTCATGATCGGATACATTCGTACGTGGAATCTATAATTCTGCGCATGCGCGGTGGTGTCGATGCGCACGCGACGCCGACGTGGTCACCGTTACGCGGAACCCGTTACCGCATGCGATGCGAACACTTGACGTAACATGTACTGTGGACATAGCTGAAACGTGATGTTCACAGAAGCTAGCTACATATTGTTGTTATGTTCGGTCGTCAGCACATCAGGTTCCCGCAAAATGTAAAATTTTCTTAGTTGATTTTGAACTTAGTCACCAAGAATTTAAGGTTTAAAATCATTTGGAGAAATTTGACAGTTTTGTATAACCTGATATGCGTAATGCGAGTATAACCTGATTAGGTACTTGTACGTTGATTCCTCTTTTTACGTAATAATTATTAATTATGTATTTAATAGCTGACCCTACAGACGTTTATTTATTTTTCGTTTCGTAAGAACCTTTTAAATAGTAATAGAAAATTAAAAAATTGGAATGGATGAATTAAATCGGTAAAGTCGTTTTCAAGCTCTGGCGTAACCAACGGAAATGGGGATTCATTTTTATATAATATATGTAAATATAGATGTGGAATAAGCGAAACAGGTATGCAAGAGTCGTAGCAAGTGGCAATCCATAGTTTCTGCCTAACCCTGTGGGAAAAAGGCGTGAGTGTATAATGTATGTAAATAAGGTTTTTTTTTGTATCCATTTCCTCTTCTGAATTAATTTAATATTTTCCATTTTAATATGACCCAATGTCTAACACTGTATGTGATCTGAACTTCACCTAATTTCTAATTTACGATATGACGCAACTATTAATTATAGCCCTTCAATCTTCAGTGGTGGGTTGCTAGTGTTGCAACACGCGTTTGATGTTTGATCAATACATCATCTTTATAGCAGCATCACGAGCTTAACTGGGGCGAGGTGATCGCAGTGATGATGATGAAGTGGTGATCGTTCGCCGATTAGTCGTTTGTTTATTTTGTAGAATGTGACCTTTGTGTGGAGAAACACTGAGATAGCTAATATTATTTATTTCACGTAACTATAAATGAGTATGTATGTCTGCCGCATGCTGGACGAACTTGGGCTTTTATCGCAGCCCTGAGACGGTTGGGAATTGGAAAGAAGTAACACACTAGCGGGAAAAATGAAAAAATAAGGGAGGCTTTGTTCAGGAGTGAATTAAAATTCTTTTTTTTAACATTAACAGTAAAAAAAACTGATGTCTATGAATGTAATGTTGCTTTATAAACGTGTCATACTTGTTTAGGGATATGTAACCGGTAAATGGCAATAGGCTCGCCTCCTATAATATGGAGCTTAAAGTTACCGGCGAACTGTGAATGTACATTAAGTACACCTCTGCCTAACACTTCGGGGAAACAGGCGTGATGGTATGTTGTATATTACCTATAATTAAGAGTGCCAACCAGTAATCCTAAAGCACCTCATTACATACAGGATAGAAATCGTACGGAAACATTCAATAAAACCGTTCTCGAATCAACCACATTATTACCACATTAATAGTGCATCTTATAAAATCACATGCCATACATCACTTCCATACAAATGTACGGAATCAACGTCTTGGTTAACCGCAAATATAATTTGGTAGTTATATGATATTGCTGCCTGCTTTCGCTTTGAATCATATATAATTTATGCACATGCATACTTGTAATGTTATGTGTATGTTGTTATGTTAAATAACACAGAATTGATGAATGGATAGATTTTCTAATTTTATAACATACCAGGTAATAGTATATTGTGGCACCTAGATTAGTGACTAACTACCCGCGTAGATAACTATGTCTATACCATTATGACTTGTGCCACCAAAGACTTTTAAGTATGTATAAGATTTTTGTTTTTTTATACGTCCTAAACTGTGTATTTTTTATGGGATAACTCGGCAAACGAGCAGGCGAGCTACCTGTTGGTAAGTAGGTAGTCATGGACGCCCATGGACATCTGCAAAACCAAAGGAGTTGCAGATGCGTTGCCGAACCTAATTAAGGAAAAAGGTGGGGAAGAAGGAAGGGCCCCGAGGGAGGAATTGAGACTCCGGCGCTCCACACTCGCCGTACGAAACGCAACAGTATGCATACTGCTACTGGACGTCGATATTCTGTGGGAGGGTAGTACTTTCCCTGTCATGCCGACCCATTCATGCTGGCATTTATGAGAATTGTAGAAATTCATGGAAACGGATGGATGCGAACGAGAAATGCAAGGCCTTTAGGAAAGGCTTAGGGGCAACATAAATACTGAATTCAAACCTAAGTTTGATAGGAATAGTGTTAATTGATCCCGCACTAACTGGAACTGCGGGATCAGTTCAACACCCAACATTGGTAGCAATCTACATTTGAAAAAAGAACAGCAATGATTATAAATTTTTACACTTGTAGTTCAATGAGTTCGATTCAAACTCACGACCTTCACAGTTGCCTTACACTAAGATTTCGAAGTAATTTGTATTTGAATGAAAACGAGTAAACCTGTCATTAGTAGGCGGAGTGTTACCTGCCTAAACTTATGCACTATCACGACTTCACAACAAATATTGTGTTAAGTTCTATCCACGCCTAGGTATTTCTACATGTTTATAATTTTAGCCAAGTTATTGCGTTAAAGCTTTTCAAAAACAAGACGATAATTTGTCAAAGCCATAGCCCTATAATCAAAATATGTATTTGTAATTATTATTATTCTGCCAATGTGAAAAAACATGTAGACTTCTATCGAAAATTTTATTGCTACGTACTTACGCTAAGGAACGCCGAACGCTACGCTAAGGAATTACGCATACAGCTTCCCCAAATTAATTCATAATTTTTATATGCACCTAAAGCTAATCTTCTACAAATCCAATTACACTTAACTTTGCTGTGTGCTCTTGACACTACAAAACCCATCACTAAAATTCACCGCACACCTAATCTACCACGTTTTTGCCGCACGATTTTCAACAAAGTTCAAAGGGCTGCCAGTGAAGGGATCGCTCAAGGAAAAACGTTCACATTGTTAACAGTACGTATGATAATAAAACGGAACTCGCCACTGCTATTAGTGTATTGATGTGAATTATGTGTTTGTTGTACTTTTATGACATGTTTATTGTAGAAAGAAATAATAATAAGTACCGGCATAACAACCACCTACACTAAGACCTCAGCTTATACCCTTTTCTTATCTGTGTATTTTGAAATCCCTTTTTTTACTGCAGCATGTCCCAACAGATCATTCATCGCAAGGCGAAGTGTAGGCTATGTCGCTAAAGCCTAAAAATTCATTAAGCCGTTTAGGCTGTAGGTCGTGTCAAAGAAATGTTCATACAAACATCCATACAATCGAAAAACATATCCGCCCGGAGCAGTCGGGTACGATACGAACAACCAATTCCATCCGCACCGTTTCTACAGAAATAACTCATTGATAATGTTGATCTATAACGTCACAATACTACCTACCGATTAAAACGTCTCTTACAAATCCACCGACTTCGACAGTCATTATGAAACAATGATCGATTTCCTATCGACAATAGATGCAGCGATTATGTCAGCGAGATGAGTTTTTGATTCGATATAAATTGTCTGTCTAAAATACGATTGTTAAGTTAGATAACCGCTTTTTTTTCTTCAAAGATTTATAGTATTGTTGCAAAAAAATGGCTTCATTGTGATATTAAATTCATATTTCTTTCAATACTTATACCCAGAAAAAGTTGCAAAAACAGCGGGAATCCAAGGCGGCCATCTTGCAACAATTCTTTTTACTATTTTCACAACATTCGATTTGAATAATTGTCTTGCAGTGACCTATCATTATCGCAATACAATTTCTGAATCAAAATAATTAGCCATTTGATATTTTTTAGTTAGATTTTTTTGTTAGACATAGAGTAATTAACTACGCTCACCAATAGGTGTTGCTTCTAATTAGTGTGACAGAGCTGATGCATACCTGAAAACAAAAATAAAAATTATAGATTTAATGCATAAAAACCAAAACGTTAAACTTGGTAGGTACCTACAATTATGGTGATTTCAAAATAAGCTTATAGCATATTGCGTTATCTATAGTGCAAAATGGTCCTTGTGGCAGTCTATGGGGGTAGGGTTGCCAGATACCAAGTCCGGTTTTACGGTCTGGTCCGGCCAAATAATATACGAGTCCGGCCTGTCCGGGTATTTTAGAGTTTTGGGCAATCTCGCCCGCCAAAAGATGCCAAATGAAAGCGCGCGAGGTCTGCAAAATATCCGGCTAAATATGAATCGATGTCCGGTTTATCCTTTCTTGGGCCTGGGAACTCTGTATGGAGGGGTCTATAGACTTCCCCAAGGACCGTTTATTGGCCGTCCGTCTTGGTTTAGCAAGGTTTTTTTGCCTGGTGGATTATACAAAAAAATATTGAGGAGGAAATGACAAAATCGTCACTGCAACACTCAAAAAAATGGTAGAGGTGGTTAAGGCATTTAATACCCTTTGAACACACGGCTACACACTTATGCGTTGCCGACAAACTGTTCTGCAGTTTGGCAGGAGAATCCTGTACTATTTAAATGTCATTATCTTCTTCTTTTTTAACTATTATCAATAAATAAATTACTCACAGAATATTAACGCTGCAGAAACTTAACAAAGACAAGAAGGTTCGAGAATATAAATTATTGGTAAAGTCTTTGTTAGAAATAAAATGAATTTCCTATAAAACGGCTATTTAAGTGTTACAACATTTTAATTGATTTTTGAAAGAAATAGTTCGCATCAATTAGTATTATCTTAATAGAATCAACTTTTAGAAACCTTGCAGAATTACACTGATTTCAGAACCTAAAATGGTTTCGTAATACCGACAACCGGAAAAAATACCCAAAACGAAAACCATAAAATTATATCCGAACACAATTTTATGAAACGTAATCAGATTTTAACAATAACTTAAGTAGCATATAAAATAAAAGGCTTACGTAAACATTGTCATTGCAAAAAGTAATTTCACACCATTAAAAAAGACAATGCTTTCTTTATAGCGACATCTGCTGGCACAATGAGGAAACCGTGTGCAAACACCGTGTAGCCAACCTTAATAGTTCATTGAAGCGAATCAATTTCATTGATTCATCATCTGTGACAACTTTGAAGTCATCTGTTAATAGATAAATAATTATTGTTTTTTATTTAAAAAAATATTAATTTACCACACCTTTTTCTATTTATTTTCTATAATCGTTGTTAGTGACTCAATTTGTTGTTACTCGAAGAAAAATACAGAAGTATCCATTTACACTAGATATCTACTCTTACTATTTCATTAGGATGTCAGTACATTATTAGGTTGTACTGCCTCGTTAGTCTAGTGGTCCCAAGCGCGACTGCTACGCAAGAGGAAATGAATGCTATGAAATTCCCAGTAGCAGCTTGGAGACTGGATTTGTGCCCGGTTAATGGCAATAGGCTCGCCCCCAATTACATGGGACCTATAGTACACCTCTGCCTAACCCTTCGGGGAATACAGGCGTGATGGTATGTTACATTATTAGGTACACCTCGCAATTTTACAAATGTAATAAATTCATTGTAATTAAAACCACTATTTCAAAAGTGCACTGCCATAGTTGAAATTAATTACACCGAATTACCTAAACTGCAACCATAAGATACTTTAACTAACATTTCAACTTAATTATATCGTACTTATTAAACTAATCAGTTTTCATAATGAACGTAATTACAGCACATTATACAATGAATCTCAATTACTATATTGCGATAGATATGTACATACATAATAAATACATTAGTAGAGATGTCAGAAACCTGATAACTAATTTATCCTAAGTAAGATATCAGTATTGCTCAAAAATCAGTGTTGGAGGGAGTTTAGCAAATATGTATATCTAAGTATAATACTATTATAAAGAGGTAAAGTTTGTGAGTTTGTGACGTTCTAGAGGGTAATCTCTAGATCTACTGAACTGATTTAGAAAATTCGTGTGAGTGACATAGCATATATATTATCCCGTTAAATGAAAAGCTAGTTTAATATAATTGTGTTACTATGAATAAGTCATGTACATACATAAAACCTAAGGTTTAGCAACTTTTGAATAGTAAAAGTTAGAAAATTTCGAACTTTTACAATCGGTAAATCACAAGTTTTACCCTTAAAACACGTTAATTGTCGAAAAATAAATATGTAAGATAACTCGGTGGGGTCCATTATGGAACTCCTTGTTTTGTGTAGTTATAAAATATAATTTAATAAAACGATTTATTTCTAATCTAAACTTATTGAGTCCGTATTACATTTATTGGATTTTTATTATTCCGTGTTGGTAAATCTTAGGATTTACCGCAGTTCCGGCTTTTTCAGAAACATTTAATATGTTACAAGTACTTATACATAAATGTAAAAGTTGAGCTATACCTTGATAAGCCTGACTACAAACTTACAAAAATATTCTCCAATATTTTTCTCTGAATTAAATTTTAAGTTATCGTAGTATTTAAGTCTATTTTTGCTAGTTCAATGAATAAACGAGGGTCAGCGCCGTTAGCCGTGAATTCTCTTTTATATTAACTTTGACAATGAGTTTGAACATCCAATGAATGTTATAAAAAAGGTTATATTTATAAAATATTGTAAGTAGTATTTTTTGTGATTTTGTCGTTGATAATAAACAATTACATAAAAAGCGTAGCGAAGCGTATTATTAGCATGCATAAGTTAAAATCATATTTTTTGCCTATTCCTGCATAAAATCAGCAATATAATAGCATAAGCCATATAAATTTTGATATCGAAACATTGCGAAAATAAGTGTTATCCCAGACTATCCTTAAAATCCCTAAAAAAACGAGAAACATCAATTTGATTAAGGCTTTCACATCCGGGAACAGAGTGAACGTCTTAACCCGCGAAAGTCGTATGAACGCTATATCCTTATTCATATCGGGCTAAAAGCTTTATTTATTAACCTTTTTAGTACCCGTACTCTTTGTTAATAATAAAATTAATTAGTGTGACGCAACCCTGGCTGACTCGCTCAACTTTCGCCGTGTATTATGTTATTATGTTAATGATTATGTTAAGTAATTAAACGGGTCATCTTGTTCGCAATGCTAATTGAATTAAATGTTTTTTTTTCTGGTTAGGTTTGTTTTTCTGGTAGACTCTATAGACTTTACACTTTGTCAGAGACATTAAAATATTATTATCGAAGTAGCGATTGAGTATGCGGCTTGAAGGATAAGATCATAATCTTTTATAAATAAAAAAAAAATGAATTTATTTCAGGCAATGTGTACCCATAATTTACATGTCCGATTCGTTAGTAACAAAGGTCTTAATAACTATGTTAGTACTTACATATTTAAAAATTATGTATTTCATTTTGAAATTAAATCGCTATGTCTCTGTTATCAGCGTGACAAAGAAAGAAAAAAAATCAAATCAAGATCAAAATGTATATAATTATGTAAATTTGTCGTTTAGCCTAGAAAATTCAAGATAATCAGTGAATCAATGATTCATCTTTATATTACAGGCTACTAAGACTTAATAACTGCATTGATTCGTCGAACGAATAAAATAAAATAAGGATTTCTTTAATAATTTCCATACGTTTCTTTTCTAAACGTTCCTCGATCCGAACGCAGATTACAAATTAGCTAGGACCATATGTCATACAAAAACAAAACCAAATAATCACCACAAAATTCTACTAATATGAACTTCACAAAAGCCATGTCCGATAATGGATCGTATCCAAACACAAGACAATGGCTTACGTAAGAGCTGATACCGTAACTAGGCCTGTTTCACCGCGCCAATGATCGGTAACGAACCGAGACCGAACGGTAACCGAATGATGGTGCAGCTTTGGAACCGACCGGTAAAAAGTACGGAGCGCGAGCAAGGTTGACGAAGCAATAGGCAGACGTGACTTTAAGATAGTATTATTTGTTTGATTCGCGGCAACGAATAGCAAGAACAGGTATTATTCTTCATGTAGGTATGTGAGCTTGTTGAATGACTAGCTGGATTTTAATAAATAATATAGGTAGATACATAATAATTCAAGCAAAGTGTTATTGGGTTTTTCTATGAAATTCTCAGTAGCAGCTCGGAGTCTGGATTTGTGCCCGGTGAATGGCAATAGGCTCGCCCCCTATTACATTAGACCTAAACATACCGGCGAAATGTGGGTGTACATTAAGT
This sequence comes from Subacronicta megacephala, assembly GCA_958496365.1. Classification (NCBI taxonomy): domain Eukaryota; kingdom Metazoa; phylum Arthropoda; class Insecta; order Lepidoptera; family Noctuidae; genus Subacronicta; species Subacronicta megacephala. The sequence continues at coordinate 15,523,519 of OY292518.1, forward strand.
ACACCTCTGCCTAACCCTTCGGGGAATACAGGCGTGATGGTATGTTATAATATAGGTACATACATACTCAGCCAGATGAAGTGACGACCTGCGGGAGGCTGCTGGCAGTGACTGGTTGAAGAAAGCTGAAGACCGGGTTCTGTGGCGTTCACTAGGAGAGGCCTACGCCCAGCAGTAGACGAGTATAGGTTGATGATGATAATGATATGAACTCACGCTTGTATTCTCCAATTTGACAGAGCTGCAGAGACGTTTAATGAAAACCCACAGTGCCGGTATGGTAAAGTATCTCCCCATGTAGGGGAGGACTCTGTTGCCATTAAAATGCAAAAAAACTAACTCTAATCAGCTACTGAGAATTTCAGAAAAAAAAACACAATAACACTTTGGTCGATCATGAATTGAATCACCCAGGACCTCTAATATAACAGTCGCGCTTACGACGACCGTTCACAAGACTTATGAGCGGGACACAGAATACATATTTTGGACTTAAAAATGTAAGGTAAATCTTAGGATTACTAATTAAGTACTGGAAGATCTCAGGATTTATTGTCGTTCGAGCTTTTACGGTAAGTTTTACATATAACGAAGCTATAATACTTTCTCAAAATGTTGGGCCTTATATTTTTTTCGAGTTTTGAACTTAAAGATATTCATTTTCTATATAAGTAAGCTAAGTAGTTTCGGAAGTCTTAGTAGTTTGGAGAAATTGCTTTGATGGTTGGTTTAACCAATAGTAACTTCTGCCTTATTTGGCAGCTCTTGAACCAAGGAAATGAATGATATTACATTGGATCACGCACAGGAGACCAGTTGGCGTGCATCCATGCACTTATTTACAAGTTGTACCTAATGTATGTAACACACTGCACTTCCTGCAGCCTTCCATTGAAATATACATGGTTAGAATTTGTTTAGTGAGTAACCTCGTCAAGTTTTCCGTTGGGTTTTTAAAGATCATCCGTAACGTTGAGCTCCCTAAATTATCCAGCTCCATATATTGTCAACACAAAGACCGATGTATGCGTGTGCCAGTTGGGACTGGTCTATTCAAATCCGCTATGGCTCTCAAATATTTGCGACTACTGTGTCTTTAAAGACTTTAAAGAAAATCATGATTCTCTATATTTTGTTCTCAAGCCTCGAATTATGGTCCTCTGGCCTATGGTACACTGAAACTCATCAATGTAAAAATTATGGGTGATGAAAAGAATGATGAATTGGGCGGACAAATGAATATGAATAAATTCCAGGCATACTATAAAATACAATTCAATTCATATTTTATTTATAAGACTGGAAGGTGTCTTATAAAACCAGATTTTACTACTATTTTTATGACACACTTATAACTTATCTACAATCAAGTTTGTGTCAAAACATTGCCGCCCCAAATATAAGGCGTCAATGAATCACTCAATCACTTATACGCAGCCGTTAACAGCAGAATTTCGCTAATTATACATTCAGTTAACAAATAGTTATACAACGCGGAAGTATTAGGTCGTGACGAGTATTCGTGACTCCAATCCGACAAGTATCATAGCCGATATGGAACACCCAAGCAATCCGACATGGTCGTCTGTCCCCTGAAGCGGAGCGTATGGCTCATTCAAATTAACCTTTTTATAAGTTACTATGCTATTGATTATACAATACTTACTTACCATTAAAGTGCCATGGATTAATGGATTAACCGTCAGACTGGCAAGCAAGAGGTCATCAGTTCGAACATAATAGTATCTACCTACCTATAGAGAAGGCTCTACACAAATCATACGTTATGGCTTAAATTCAGAGGTGCATTTAAAAGTAAACTTACGATTCCATAATTATGTCTTTCAATTTATTACGCTTAGACTGGTGTCTGTATCTTAGCCTATAGTTTCCCAACTGCTGGGGCTATTAGGCTAAAACCTTATCTCTTAGGGCGCAGTCTAATGGCATAACCGTCTAAAGACAATCCAATACCAATCTAACAGTCCAAAGACGTCATCATCACTCGATTTAAAATCGTTTACTGCATAATATCGAAAACCATACTAAGATAAAATAGAAACGTGACTTCTTAAAAGGGAAAAATCTTGAGTAAACTAATATTGTGAATGTAATTAATTCTAACCATCACGGCGATGGTGCGACGACAGTTAAGTGGTCGACTTGCGATCATGTGGTTGCCGGTTCGAAAACCCACCCATTACACTGCCGACGTGCCTACCACTACGGGTTAATAAGAATATTTGCGACCCACATTGCTAGTAATCTTTTTTTTTTAAATGTCATAACAGCATTTTGATATGCTCACGTTCACCTAATAAAATAAAAACAAGGTAATTTTTATTTTATTAGTTAACATATATATACAACACTGTAGATACATTATATACGACAACCAAATCAAATTATTGAAATACAACATGTCTCCTTGTATGATATGAGTATGACATTAAAAGATTGATGACATTATTGTGAACCAACTAGAAAAAACAAACTATTCAATATAACAATGTACGAGGCATATAACTATAGACCTATTTGATATTATTTAAACACACAATTTGAGTACTCCGTGGGAGTATTAATTGCTCTTTTATAATAAAAATAATGACTTCCATTATTAATTTTTTGCTATGGCACAATTAAGTAATGGAACATGTAACTAGCATGTGGGTTTCAATGCCATGCTCAAAAAAACCTATGGAAGCCATCGATCCGCTAAAGATTCAACTACCTAGATAAAAATATTAATTTTGTTCTGTGTTTTTTAATCTAGGAAGTATTGAACAGATGGGCTATTGTGTGACTTGAAGAGGCGGCTACTGGTTTATTAATAAGGTCTGAGTTCATGTTCTAAATAAGTAGCAATCTGTTTTGGATCCGCCAAGGATTATCTTATTAATATTTCTCCCCACATAAGCCCCATCACTCACAGTTTTTTTTTATGGGATAACTCGGCAAAGGAGCAGGCGAGCTACTTGATGGTAAGTAGTCATCTCCCATGAACATCTGCAAAGCTAAAGGAGGTGCAGATGCGTTGCTGAGCCTATTTAAGGAAAAGGGAGGGCAAAGAGAAAAGGATAAGGAAGGGGACTGAGGGAGGACTTGGGCCTGAGAATGGACAATTACTGATATAAGAGTGACCTAGATTGGAATCTAGTCAGCTAGTCAGACATGTATTGTACACCTTCATGCCAGTTGTAGTAAATAAAATTGGAAACTGAACATACAAGGAAAATTAGCACTTATGTCATAAATTTTGTTTAACCCTTGTACGAAACACCCCATAGCACGAAACAGCATCCTACTAAGGGACAATCTTATTTTCTTGGAGCACAGAGCAGTATTGAGAGGAACCAGCACCATAACGCGAACAGGGGAACAAAGTCCTTGCTATAGCGTGTTAACGCAATAAGTCTCAGGCTCTCAGAAAGAGATGGATATATGTAACCAGTAGAGCATCCCTCTTCCATAACCTCATAAGGATTATTTTTTAACATTAACTTTGTTTCATAAAAAAATCAAAGCTTTAATGGAGATGTGAGATGATAACATTTTTTATTTGAAATAAGCTTTCGAGATTCAAGGTTTTAAGAAGTTAGTAATCTGTATCCACCACTTTAGACGAGTATCATATAATACTAATTCAACAATAGGTTCAATAGTGCAATTTATCTTTCTAACTTCTGACATAAATGTCACGGAACAAATTATCTATTCAGAACATTTGATGGCCATTGAACGTCATTCGCCGGAAAATTACAATCACTACAATTATCTATTCAACTGAACCAAACATGTATATCCTTTACCTGATCGCTAACCCATAATAACCCATTATCTCTACCACACGTTACTAGACACGTGCCGTATATAAGGCATATGCACACAAGACACAGAACAAAAGCGACAAGTACACACAGTATGGACAAGACTGTGCCATTAAGAATTTTGTACCAATATTTACTTTAAAATATGGCAAATAAATTCATTTGTATTGTATTGTAAAGGCACATACGATCACGCCTGTATTGCCTAAAAGATTAGGCAGTTTTTTACTAATGTACACCCATAGTTCGCCGGTATGCTTAGGTCCTATATAATAGGGGGCGAGCCTATAGCCATTAACCGGGCACAAAACTAGGCTCCGAGCTGCTACTAAGAATTCCATAGAATAACTCAATAACACTGCTCGACCTGGGGATCGAACCCAAAACCTCTAGCGTAGCAGTCACGCTTCAGACCACTAGACTAACGAAGGAGTATTGTAAAGATACCATACATACCTCTAACATGGACTGCCTGACTGCTTTTAAAAAATCCCATAAGATTGATTTTTTTTAAACCCATATATATACCTTTTTTATGTTCACTTATGGAGGTTTTCGGTTGCCACGTTGGCATTCCTAACTTTGGCTTCCCGTACCTAACTATTTAATCTGACTTACATAATATTTTTTTAATCATAATTATATTTTTTTACATAAAACACGTAGGTATGTCAGTAAAAAATTCTCAAGATGTTCTACACTAGTGGGTATTAAAGATCATTATATAATTAGTTAGAAAAACCATGTATTATTACTGCTTGATTGCTTACAATCACGACGTGGAATAAAAACATGTAGAACGTGTGTACTTCGCACCTGTGCTGTGTATTCACTGATAATTATAGTATATAGTTATTTTTGTTATATTTTTATAACATATATATGTATTATTACATCAGTGCCTAATTTGGTGTCTGATTAAGTTCGCTGTTGGACCTTTATGGTCAATTTGCTAAAGACTAAAATTAATTCGAGGCAAATTTGAATGTGATCAAGAGCGGACTGTGATAAGTCCTGTCATATTAAGGCAAGGGAAGACAAGTGCAGTTTGTAGCCAATATAAGATCCTTAAAAAAAAATATAGACAATATTAAAAAGAAGGTTAAGTTAAACCGAACGAAACGAACAAAAGTCAATTCTTATAGTAGGTGTGTACCACATAAAATGGCCAAAACAGCGTACCATCAGTGTGTCCCAACATGAAGTTATTTTAACATACTTTTAATGGTTGTCTGGAAGAAATTGCTTTTAGCGATAAGACCGCCAATTGTACCTACTTACTTCGTTTGTTTTGTATTTTGTTTCTTGTGTACAATAAAGAATAATCTATCTATCTATCTATCCAAGCCCAACTGTCAAAAAGGTTGGTCACCCCTGAACTAAACGAAACAATAATGAGTTTCACCAAAACCTAGGACCTAGAAATAAATTCTATATTTTCCTTTTTGTAAGTAATCTATGTTCTAATCTTAAATAAACTACCTGGGTCTTTACCAGAAAAAAATATTTTGACATTTCAACGAAACCATCCACAAAAACAACATCAGTTCATTTCTCGGAAGGATTCTCCGCCAAGGTGATGGTGATGCAAACAGCTAAATATAAATATGTCTGCACTTTAGACGATGGGACGCATACGTTGAGCTTTTGGAATGTTAAGCCTCCATTAGACAGAACTGCTATCATTCTTGCATTCGGTGAAAAATGGTTTTATGCAACAGCTGCTGATCCCGTGCCATCTCTTTTCCTACAGTACTTTACTTTTGACTATGTGAGTGAGATGGCGCGAGATTGGTCACTACAAGGACTAACATCTAATATGATTATTGAGTGCAATAAAGGTATTGAGTATTGACTATATCATAGACACGATGATATTGTTCTGTACACCGGGGTTCGATATAGATTTTTCTGAATTAAAACTATGGTTAAATTAACATCTAAATTCCCGTAGACCTCAATTAACCGCCAGATATCTACTTTACCCTACCACAGAATAATTATTAGTACCTTGCTACGATTACTCTTGATAAAGGTTTTGCCGTATTTCTTGGTGGAAACATTGTCGAATGCCTCGTTAGTAGTTGTCCAAAGCGCGACTGTTGCACTAGAGGTCCTGAGTTCGATTCTTAGCTAGAATGCATAGAATATTTTCAGTAACAGTTCGAAGTCTGGACTTCTACCCGATTAATGGCAAAATATCGGAAAACTATGGGTGTTTTTCAGTACATATTATATTATTAAGAAACCAGACAGATTTTGTCAAGATTTGGTAACACATTCGTTCTTGGTACCAAACAGGACAGCTTACAAAATTTGACAAACAGCTTATACGTATAATGATCATACAGAGTGATGCTTAAATGTCTCTAAAAACATTTCAATAGTACCATTCGCAGAAGCGTTGCTTGATTGATGACATTATAAAGGATACGGTCATTTAAACTGACAATGTGCTCAACTAGTTAAAAAAGATTGATAAATGAAGCCTGTTAATGTAGTCTCACCTCTGTTATGTCGATTAGTCTTTGTTTTTATAACCTATTTTTTGTCCTTTACATTGTATATTTTTAACATACGCCTGTATTCCTCAAAGGCTGCAGAGGTGTACTAATGTATACCCACACTTCGCTGGTATGTCTAGGTCCCATGTAACTGGGGGAGAACTTATTGCCATTAACCCGGCACAAATCCAGACTCCGAGCTGCTACTGAGAATTTCATAGAAAAACCTAATAACACGTTGCTCGACCTGAGGAAGGAATCCAGGAACTCTAGCATAGCAGTCGCGCTGAGGCCCACTAGACTAATGAGATAGTCTATTAGTCTATCCGTTGTATTTTTTTTATACAATTTAATTCAGATGGCATCATCTCTGCATGCATAGAACATTATTGTATAAAGTCGGTTTTTTAAAACGTGAATATTATCATTCCTTCGGACTATGAACTCGTAACGACACCGACAAAAACATTTGAACTTTTTGCAATATGGTAGAAGCTATAATTAGTGTTCATGTTGCTTGAAATTTTGCTTTGACTCGGAGAAAAAGCTCAGACTAATATATGTTATTTGAACATCCGCCATCATTGTGAGAAAACAACAAGTAACATTAAACAACAATGCAATAACAAAAAAAAAACTACATTCTCTTTAATAACATATTTCATTAACAGACAACGCAACACTTCTATTTAAATATACACCGATCGAAAGCATCAACAATCGATTCGAACATCTATATTCAATTCGAATGATCCGTACAAAATCGATAAATTACTCTCGATATAAAAAATGCATTAGCAAACCGAGTCGATATAATGAATTTTAGTTTTTAAGCACAGCAAAATGTCACTTCAAGTATGGTTGGATATCTTGAAATTTAAAAGCGAAAGTAAGAAACGATGCTGTGACGATCGCGCGGGCATAATATGCATAATATTAACATACTAAACGAACGAAGACCCCCAGTATCAACTCATAATATATTGTGCAGTGTACTGATCTGTTGTGATGTATAAATAAAATTATGTTTAAAAAATGTATTTCATTTAAAATCGAAATTCATTATTTGGATGTCCGTGAAATATAAAGGTTGAAATCGGATGTGTGTCAATTAATATTGAAGTTCGTGGAGTTACTAAGACATATTTTCTTAAAATTACCGCTAAGAAAATATGAGATCTCTTTAGTGGAAATACAAATTTAAACAAAAGCCGGACTCAAACGACACATTAGATGCATCAGTCTTGCTTCCTTTCACACCAGTCCTTCTTAATCGACCTAAGCTTTTTTTTTTTTAGATCAAATACAGTATACCTACTTCACAGTTTTAGCTTTGGTGCGTACGCTTAAAAAATATTTAAAAGCAAGAATTATAACCAAGTAATGTAAGAACACCCGGGTCAATTCGCGAGTCTGAATACCTACACGACACCTAACAATAAGGCACGGACAAAGACCTCAGGTAAAGAAAAAAGATAAAATTGCACAAAAAAGGTAAGGTTATCTTATGGAGTTTCGGGTTTGACTTCTTAGCATGTGTGCATCTTAAAATGCATTAAGCCTTTTTAATATTGTATAAGCTGTTGAAAAATGGACTAATGCAAAGCAAATGAGTCAAACAGCATGAATAAAAGCATTAATTTGATGATTAAATACTTATTAGTCACTTATATACTATGGTTCTATATCAAAGTATGAAGCTGCGTCATCTATATGCAAATAAAAAAAAATCTGCAATTTACTCAAAATGTCTACATGTAACACTTTTTTTTTGTGTATCGTAGATTCATTATGACGCAATTGTAATTTAGAAGAACGAATGAATAGCCTGTTAAACAGTCGTAATATAATATAAGTACTTTAAAACAGGCAATATCAAAAACTTGTATAGGTACATTAAATATTCTCTTCGAGCGTTATAATTGTTGAAAACAAGACAGAGCAATAATCTCCCTGGAAAGAAGAAATAAAGAAAAATGATTAATTTTTGCAGTGACCACACACACACAAACTCAAATAATTATATTACTAGAGTAAAGAGAGGTAAACGGGCATGCTATAAACATTAGAAATACTAGACAATTCTATAGAAAAGAGTTGACAAATCTCCTAAAATTAGGTTGCAATTTATAGCTATATAGGCCAAAGAAGCTGAGGTAAACACGAAATGAAGCGTAACCATCAAGACTGAAGGCAATGAATGAGCTTCCTCCGACACAATCACGTACTGTCTCTAAACAAATGGCGACCTCCTTACAACAGCTAATACTCACTTAAGGTCAGGACAAACAAGATCCTAATGTTATTGTTTCGTTTAACATGTTTATTTGCAGATTTATTTGGGAAAAAATAGTACCTAGTGTACAAACATAAACAAGCTTCTTACACAAAACTTGATTATAAAATAAAACAAGCTGTATTAGTAAACATAGGACTTTTGTTGTGAGGATAAATAAACTTTATTATTATTACAAAAGGTTCTGATCCCTTATATTTGTAAATGCATTATTTATTACAAGACTCTGATAAATTGATGCTTTACTAAAAAAAATGTGTTAGAAATGTATTGGATTGACAAAAAACGTTATCATAAAAATGATATACAAAGCGTACGCGAACGCATACATTTATTATAAATTAGTTATTCAAGCTTCAAAATGCGAGAAGTTACATTTTATAATCTTTAATAATTATAAAAGTATATTGAAGGCTGATCGAGTCGAGAGTAGACACATGAAGTGTAGAAAGACCAATAGCCAGATCGGTTGATGATGTGGTAAAGTGTGGACAACCACCATGAGATTGGCGCAAAATAAGGACGAATAACTTAAAAGGGCTTATGTCAAATAACTCAAAATAACGAATAACTTTAACGACGCATAACTTAAAAGGGCTTATTAAAGCTTATGACCCAGTAGATTGAAGCTGTGAATGATGACAACGATTGATGTATTGAATTTTAAATTAAAAGAACCATTCAAAGCAATCGCTGAAATATTATAAGTTCATGCTTCAATCCATTAACTACGGTGGTCCAAATTTTCGTAAGAACCAGATTATATTTCAAGATTTTCAATATTCAGTGTCGTTCTCCAATTCCAAAATCACTTAAGTACCTATCGATTTGACAACGGACATTTATTATTATCCGGACAACCATTTTCTATTTCAAATTTCCGTTAAGTCGTTAGAATAACAGAGATTTTGCCATCAATTTTACAAACGTAAAATTCGTTCCATCTACTGCCCGCCATTTGTTTGCAAAATGGTCGCAAAAACTAAATTTACGTATTGTATGTTGATTTCTTATTATTTGATTCAGATTTCTTTTTACGAAATCCGTGATTCTGTAAAAACCTCACTAAATGAGAGTTTGATTCGCTTATTTAGAGTTACAAACCACATTTTCTGTAAAAAAAACACCGTAGTTGTGGACGTAGGTACCTGTAACAAATGAAAGAAATAATGTAATAAGTATTTAAACATGGTTTATGAAACTAAATCAGTAAATGACTATAACTTGAATGTATAACATTTTTGTATGTCTGTACATACCCGAAAGATCGTGGGAATATTCGTTTATACTCTAGTCGTTTGTTTTACATTATCTTAAAACATCACCATAAAGTAGTCGTAAGGCCGAATAAATCTAATTATCCACGTAATTCTTTTGCAAAACAATTGTGAATTAAAATAGTTGGCTACAGTCTATTTGCTTGGGTATTTTATTAGGTATATTAATATTATATACCAAATGTTAATTATTATAGACGAGAAGCAACAAAAAACGGGCAATCTTTATTAACGTTTATTATTTATTTATATATGTTATATAAGTATGTTTGTAATTTATGATTTTAAGTAATTGTTCATACAAAGATAAGTTTGTTTTATTTATGTAAGATACTTATGCAGATGCATATAAAGGTTAATACAAGGATTTATATTCTGCGAACGAACAATAAAGTAGAGCATAACATTATTGTTTCCTTACGGATAAATAATATGCAGAGAAGCTTTTACAAGCTATATATTAAAGTTAAGAATAAAATTTGAAAAATCTTTAAAGTATTGAATCGCAGTCATCTTCCCACCCAGACTGGACAAACTAAATAGAAGTTGACAAGTGAAAACTAATCAATTAATCACGCCTAGAGATGGGCGTCTACCCGGTAAGAATCCGAACTTTGGGTAAATAATAATTAATACCAATTTTTACCTTCCCAATTATAATTTATACCGGGTAGAAATTAAAAAATAATAAGCCAAATAACATTATAATTTTCACATGTTTGCCAGCAGTTTCAGTGTTGCCATACGTTGTACGGCTATTCTGTACTTTCTTAAAATGGTACACGGCAATACATTAATTAAAGTAAAATAATTATGCAATTCTAATGTTCCAATATTAGTTTTATCAAAAATATACTGTACCTCCATATAAAAATAATAATTAAATGTACAGTGGGTTATAGCTGTTACCTGACCCACCGAGACCCCGCCGTCCCACCTAGGGCGGGTCAGGTTACAGCTATAACCCACTGTACATGTAGAGATAATAATATATCAAATTATTTATTTATTAAAAATATTGTTTACCCCTACGAATAAAATACCCAAACATCGGGTTTTTACCGGGTAGACGCCCATCTCTAATCACGCCACAAAAAAAACAAGAACTATAGAACTCGGGAGATTTGTACGAGTAGCTATTAGAATTAAAAGTGTAGATAAAATAAAATAGACAAAGAAGAAAGGAGATTAAAACCTATTATGAAAATCGAAAAGTCTCATTTAGAGATAGATATATAATGATGCTGCCAATTCTTGACACAGTAAAATACATTTAGAATACACGATTATTTTCATTATTTGGTGTAAACAAACAGTTACATCTTATATCTAAGGTAATTACTATAGCTACAAAGAATAAGTTAATTACAGCGAGTAATAAGACTACTCAAGAAGAAACGAATAATCAGATTCCTATGTTTTTTAACAAGGAACAGCAAGCAACTGACCGTCTAATTCAGGAATGTAAGTATAATATTTTTTACACGTGCAAACGTTTTCGGGTAATAAATGAGTATTTTCTATTAACAATAAAATCTATCCATGTTCATGCGCTGCCTTGACAATAAGTATCGATTAATATTCATATTACAGTCCGCTTAGCATTCTCGTGGCGAGTGCGAATATCTGAACACATAAAACAAACGGATGCCGATGTCCTTGCCGACGCGTGCTTTTTGCTACCAAACGTCTTCAAAAATAAGTTTTTACTTCCACTAACACTAATTACGATGGTCGTGATGCCGTCATTATTTGCCATTATGTTTCGAATATTTGTTTGATCCGTCGTGAAAGATATTTGTAATTCAGCTTGTGAGTTAGATCTTAGACCATTACATTGTTGTTATTTACACAGACCGTTGTTGTAGAGTAGTATTTGTGAAAGAAGGGCCTTAAAACAGGTAGTCCAAGGGTCCTCCCTTTAAGCACTTGTTTTGAAGACTAGTGCCCTAAAGGTACTGTCACCGGCGCCGATCGATAATATAATTTAAGCTTAATACTGTAATGACATTATTGTTCTAAATGATTGGTTTAATAATTGTATTTTGTACGCAATGCATTATTGCTCAAAAAACAGGTGCTCCATGGAAATCACTTCTTATAAAAAAAGTATTAGTTTTGTCTTCTAAAGAAGTTCTTTTAGTAGTGTGGTCGCAAGCAGCAGCTGCTGAATATTATGAGTTCCATTCCAAAGTCGAGCAAAATATTATAGCTAGTAGTAGTACCGAGCTACTACTACTAGCTTGTTTGGATCTATGCCCGGGTAAATGGCAACAGGCTTGCTGCCTACCACATGGGATTTCAAAAACATACCAGAGAACTGTGGATGTAGGTACATTAGTACACCTCGGAAATTTTGAAATACAGGCGTGTTCAAATGTTATGCTATGATAGTAGTAATGATAAGATTTTTGATATTATCTTTTAAAACAAAGTTCATGAAACACCTAATTTAGAAACCATTGTTTTTTCCATTACTGGTAAAGCCATATCAAATCAACAGGCAGTATAATTAGGTAGTATAATCACTTTCAATGTATTCGTGACGCAAACAATCTCTGACTACAAAATACTGTTTGTTTTGTCTTACAAACCAGGTGCGTCTACTAAAACACCTGCAAGCATTTCTGATACTGCTACTATATTAACCACACGTTTTTGCCTGATACTTACAAAATAACGCTTGTTTAATCAATTATGATTTGGTAATAATAAATATTTCTATTAATATCGTTCAGCTGTTAGTTTATGAAATTGGAAACATTGTGTATGCTGGGAGGAAACGTGTGTAGTAAAAAGTGAACAAAATCTCACTTTTGGTGGTAGTATCTAATGATCCGAATGGCTTAGCTACAGTAGCTACAACCCGTAACTATCGAGGTGGAAACTCCGCCACATGTAAGACCGTCGCAACAGTTTTCTCTGTAGGTTTTTCTTTCGTCTGTAGGTAAGCGAGAGCCACAACATGAAAGGCTATTTATTTTTATTGTGTTTTCTATTTTTGACTTTTGTTTGTGCTTTCAATGGGAAGATTAGGGTCAAACGCATTCAAATCAACACAAAAAAATTAGCTAATATCATGATCATTAAAAATTCATTTCAAAATTAATTGAACTAAATAAAAAACACGACAGAAATTCCATCGAAAGCAACCCATTAAAAACTATTTAGCAATATAATTAGAGATCCGTATCCAAAGCGGTTTTTATAAGCGTAAAACTATTCTTGAAAGAAGAGGCAATGTGGCAACACTGCAAGTCTGTGACTAAACGGATCGAGCAGAACTTAACAAATTGAGGAACGAAATCCGGAACATGATGACAGAATACGCCCAGCGAGTGATGATGGCGCAAATCTAGATCGAGACAAAGAAACAACAACTCTGGTCTTTTATTTGTAATTAAAACCTATCAAGATTTATGTTATATAAGAATTAACTGTGCTAAGCGACGCCGACGCCGACGTCGGGTAAGTACTACTGACTTTTTTCTATAGGTAACTGCGAAAAGACAGGGATGTCACGCACGAAGCTACATTCATGAAATTTATTGTGATTATGATGTAGAACCTATTTGTAATTTAACGGCTTAATGAATTTAAATAAATTTACGTTATCAGTTTTTTTTTGTTATAAAGAAAGAAAATATATTTTATTTAAAATTTATTTATTATATTTTATTTAAAATGTATTTATTATATTTTATTTAAATATAGAAAATATATATTATTTAAAACAACACAATCCACACAAAAAAAATAAAATAATAAGATTAGTATATTGTTGTGCGTAACACAACAATATACTAATCTTATAACAAAAATATTGATCAATAGCCGCCACTCTTGGTTTGCCCTAATTTGTTTTATACTTTCTATATACATCTTTGTGTTTGGGACTTTTTTATCGATTATAATACATAGCACCTTTCTTAGTTAGGTTTAAGAATAAAGAGAATCAATTCATTGCATTAAGTAGGTACGTTACTATAACAAACACTCTGCAATTTGAATATCAGAAGATACTCGATACATCGCTACGGTAATCCCCAATTTCTCAACCAATCAAAGCAACTAATAATAAATAAATAACGACATGTAATGTAATAAAAAATATAAAAGTAGTCAAAGCAGCGATAAAACTGTAGGTAAAAGTTAATTACCCTCAAACGACGATAAGGCATAATGCAACTATTTATGGTGAAACTATAAACATAATAATCGATAAGATGTATGCGCAACTACATAAACAGTAGCTACCTAATGTATAGGTAAGTTTGTACATATTGGAGTTTTAGGTATATTAATTTAGTCTGCAAGGCTAAGAAAAAGAAACCACGGTTCATGAAGCGGCGGCGGCGGTCGCAGCAGCAATACAGCACTCCCTTTTTTGGTGTGCGAAAAATTAGTGTTGATTCCTTTGGATCATCTGCCACCTGGGGCAAGAGTGGAGGTGGCAAGAAGCATGTCGGACTCGAACCGACTAAAGCCCTATAGTCATGGCCATGGGGATCACGACATTCGCCACGACTGTGTGTTTGTGTGTCTTAGCTTAAAGATCCTACGAACGTAGTAATAGTTACTATTCCTTCTAAACCATCGGATGGTAGTTTCAGGCTACTGCATTTTATAATATGTATGCACACTCCTATAATACATATATCATGTTTATGGTAATAAAAATACCTCTTAAAGTTAACCATATATTTTAAATTAAAACTCAAAGTCTATAAAGTTTGAGAAAAGATTCGATCAGCTACTTTGTCTCTTATCAGAGGCACACACACATTAAAGGATAATTCGATTTTCAAAAATAAAGAAACATTCTTATTTCCTTTCCTCCTCTAATAGTAAATAATGGGGCTTTGCGTTATTCAATACTCAACACATTCTAGATATAACAAAAAAATACATAATTCACATAGCTTGTGCAACCTACATAGTTTCTGAATGCGTCACTTAAAAGCGTTAAATGGCTGCGATAAGGTGATTTAATCGATCTAATTAGATTTAAATTGGACATTTTGCTGAACAAATCTACAATAACGGTGAGGAAACAGATTTTCTCCAGCTGCGAGCCGTTTTATTAGAAAACATTTCGAGATACTGAAAAAAGGGGGGACATTTAATTAACGTAATTACTAGCGATCTTATCCGCGAAGATGTATCCTAGGGTTTGAACACACGGTTAGCTATACATATCTAGTAGAGCCTGATCTCGATTAAAGACTTCCTGTACAGTGCGAGGCCAGCCTATAGAATAGAATAGAATATTCATTATTGCACACCAAAAAACAATACTACCTATATATCTCGATGTGATCTCGTGCTTACACAATCCCCACACTTATGCCTTGCAACTATCTGGATTAGATCTATACCTACTTCATGAATACTTTTCTACTTCTCTCTCTCTTTCTCTTACTTAACATATGTCCTGGCGTACAACCGTTACGATAGCAGGAACAGTGTGGCGACTGTGAGGAGCAGTCTCAAAAAAAAACAGCAAACATCAAAATCATTTGCAAATGTTAGTTTGTTGATTTCATGGTCTTGCCATTAAAATCGTCCATAGTCTAAATAATGACGTTTGTGAATCGTAACCGTCATTGTATCGACTTTTAAGCAAAAACTAAGGATTTTTTTAAATTCCCAAATCGATGTTCTCAAAGTAGGAAGCTACCAGGTCATAGAATTAAAATTATGCTGCCACGATTTAAAAAAAAAGTAGTAGCATATCTTCAAAACCTATTTTATTTTTTGCATCAAATACGGAAATCTAAAATAAATGTTTAAACCACGAATAAGCGTTAAACAATATATAAAAAGCCGTTAATAGCCCAGTTATAAAGATAATAATAATCACCAAAAACTTAATATTGAATTAATCTCAAGCGTCATCCGTGTCTACAAATATTCAGTTCGTGACCGGCACTGTTAATTAGCAATAGGTATATTTTAATCGATATTTAATCGTTTTTTGAGGACAAAATATTGATAAAGAACTATATTGATAAAGAAATACTTATAACGAGAAGAATAATAAAGGGCACTTGAAATTTACTGAAGTAGGTCAAGGCAATGTTTCTACAATGTAGTTATTCTATTTTTAACAAAATCCCGGTTATGGATGCTAGTCCCTATTTCGGTTTGGTCTTCTCCAGCCAAATCCTATAACCTAATTAAAGATTTTTCTTCTGCGAGAAAAAACTACAGAATTGCCATTAAAATTACACCTACATTCCTGGAAAGGTCAGTAAACCTACAGTTCGTCTGCGACGCACGTCGTGATTTTCATTTCCCAACATTTCACCTACATTCCTGGAAAGGTCAGGTACACCCACAGTTCGTCTGTGACGAACATAATTTTCATGTATTCCCATAAAACGACTAAAAATGAATGAATGAATAATACTATCAAAAAGCTCCAATGAAACTTTTCCTAACCTGGGACACGGGTCATCCATTAGCCATGCGTGCAACCGCTATTTTTTATGAGCAAGCCCACCTGATGGTATGTGGCAACCGCCGTCTAAACAATGCGAGGAAACCAAGCCAACAGTAGTCACCTACTGTTAATAAAAACGGTGGGGAAATGAGAATAGGAGAAGGAAAGAGACTGATGGATAAATTAGGCCTCCGGTACTAAAAAGATCACCGAACGAAACAGAGCGGCATAATACAGTCGCCAACACATGATTTTAAACCATAAAGTGTTGATAATCAAGTTCAAAATCAACTGAGAAAATTTTACATTTTGTGATAACCTGATCTGCTGACCACCGTACTTCCCTGGTCGTGTAATTCCCATTCATGCTGGCGTGCCAGCTAACTAGTAGTGTTAGCTATTATGAATCTTACAATCATCACAATGCGTCAAACTCAAGTGGCTGCCAATCCTCCTTCGCCGAAATGCTCATATTCTAACTCTACTTTATAATGTTCTCTTTCTGTCTTCTACTCCTTCTTACCTTAAGAATCGCTTTGAGTTCCTTGGCGATACTCACACACGATTTCTACGGTCGTCGGATAACCTGAGGCTCAAAATGCCAACGCATTCCACAACATTTTTTGATAAGTCTTTTGCAGTTCAGGCTGCTCGCTTATGGAATGCGTTGCCAGTAACAATAAGACGTGCTCAAACATTGTCAGCATTCAAAAGGCTTGTGAAGGAACACTATTTAACTATGTAATCCTTTTACATATATGTTTAAATATTATTGGTATATACATATTAAAAAAATATATGTTGTTATACTTGTATATTTACTTTATATTTATTTTATATTTATTAGTATATATGTATATTTACTTTAACATAATTGTCCCTTTTTTTAGTTGTATAGCACCGGAAGCAACCCTAGTTTTGTCCAGTACAGTTGTGTCCATCCAAAGGTTGCCTGGAAGAAATCGCAGATCGCGATAAGGCCGCCCATTGTATGTATCTTATACAAAATCTCTGTACTTTTATAAAATATTTTTGGTGTACAATAAAGTATATATAAATTAATAAATTAACAATGTCTAAAAACACTATGCGTCTTCTAAAGTACACCACTCAGCGACATTGACTCATGTAGGGACACTGCTGACGCATTACATTTACACTGTACTAGCTTAGCGACTTAGCGCAGCGCGGCAGTCGTCTCCCCGCACCCAATCAGTTAGGTCATTAGTAATATTGTAGTCAATAAGTATATGCATTAAATCTGGTACCAGTAAAGTATTATATATAATGTGACGACCTTCATTCCACAACCACTTCACTACAAACCCCTACATTGGTGACCCGCGACATTTGAACACGCAACTTTCGGCGATGATACCGGACATCGGAGTACGAGCACGCGGACAACGTGGCGTCGCAACACGTGCGCATGGGCAGCGTGGCAACAGAGGACGCACAAAGAGGTAACCGGAGCACGTAATATTAACAATCGGCGTGATCCTACTTTACGGCATAATGAAAACACTGGACAGAAGAATGAAGAGTTTAACGGAAAAAAATAATAAACACTCGTGCAACAGCTAAGTCAAAATTACATACGTCAGCAAATCACACCACAACAGGCGTCATCAAATTCCACCGCGTACAATAGCATTATTATTTATATACATCAGCAAATAACTAGTAAGGTCTAGGTCAAAAGAGCTCAAGATCTAACTGCACCATCAAGCACTAAAGGTAAACAGGCACGGGTACATCATAGTCTCGGGAGGACGCTCTGCAGGAGTTAGCACACGTCGTGAGGTGTAACGCGGTCATTCGCGGCACATTCCGACGATTCTGGCCTCTGGAGGACACGGGACACGGCGGCGACACTCTACAGGACAGTGTGCGCGTCGAATGCAACGCATCACACTTGGAGGCGTCGACAGAACTCCGCTCCAGGTGGTGGATGGCGCAACCTGTCATTCCATGGACACGGCCAGGGAAGAGCATACCCATGAGGATATTGGCGGACGGCAACTGACAGAGGATCGAATCAACGTAGATATATTTGCATCATCGTACGAGCAGCTTTTAATCAGCGTCATACGGAGAGCATAGTGAAACGTAAATGTGTAGTGATTTAATTATAAAAGTGTCAGTCTTAGAAATAATACAGTGCCCTGTTGTTAATTTGTTAATCGTAGTCTCATTATATTGTACCTAACTATTTAGTCCACACAGTAACCCATTGTATTGTATTTTTGTTAAGCTTGCATTATGAGAATTGCGCTCAGGTAACATGATATCTTGTTTATAAGTAACACCTTGATATGAATTCCTTTTAACGAGTCAGATTGTAACTATATGTAATTGATTAGAATATTTGGATTGAATTTAAAAAATGTACCATTTTTTTGTAAAAGGGGGGGAATATTGTAGGGACACTGCTGACGCATTACATTTACACTGTACTAGCTTAGCGACTTAGCGCAGCGCGGCAGTCGTCTCCCCGCACCCAATCAGTTAGGTCATTAGTAATATTGTAGTCAATAAGTATATGTATTAAATCTGGTACCAGTAAAGTATTATATATAATGTGACGACCTTCATTCCACAACCACTTCACTACAAACCCCTACAACTCACAACTCTCGTGATCACGGTGATCTGCCGCTAAATGCTCATATTTCCTGACACGCTGACCTGACGCTCGTGTTGGCACGCTTGACAATTGCATGCGCACGAGTATATGGAGGTATATGGCAAGGTTTCAACCTCCTTGCTTGAATTCAGCGATATTTTGTAATGAGATCCAAATCTCATCGTCACAATGTTTTTTTTTTGTGGGAATTGACTAAATGCACTGGCTGAGCAATTCATTGATACATAATGATATTTATTTCTGTAAATAAAACATTTAGAGACTTTCACAACCCTATATTTTAAAGTTTTTTACTAAATAGCTTCGGCATTTCCTAAATGACGACCTCTGAGAAGAAACGCATTTTAAATTAAACCTATTAACTTTATCTGTATTCCTATGATAAGAACGTCACTTAATTTTTAAGTGTTCTATTAAAAAAACATTACCGTAAAATATTATTGACTGGGTTAACCCACAAAACACAATAATTCAGTTTATAATAATAGATAACGGTTTGCAAGATAAAATGCAAGATAAAACACAAATTTATAAGTCCTAATTACAATAGTATCAACATCAAGATCTTGTAAATTTCTTGTGATGAACAATTTAATATATTCGTGCATAATATGACCACAGTATAAAATCGTGATGCAGTCTGTCCATGCACCATAAGTTGTTAAGTAAGAAGGCGTCGTGTCCTTACACCCTAAATTGTAAGCTTTATTTCGTGAGATAAAGATTTTCGACGCACGAAACAGAGATGTTGCTGTTTTTTGGAAATAAAGTGTGTATTTTAGTATTTGGATAAACACGGTTCTCATTGGTAGTATTATTGATATTTTGTAAATTCACAGTTCACATTCCATTTCCACAAGTTATTCAGTGGTTCGTTCATGATTCGTACAATTTTACCATATTTAACTTTACTATTTCGTTCTATTAATTATTTTTTTAATATTTGTGTATCTTTATTTTTCACCAGTTGAAAGTGACGTTTATTTACGTGTGCAGTGCAGTGATAGCCTAGTGATGTGACCATTGGACTGCCAAGTCAAAGATCTCGAGTTCGAATCCAAGGCACGCACCTCTGACTTTTCGAAGTCATGTGCGTATTAATATTTGATTATCACGCGCTTAAACGGTGAAGGAAAACATCGTGAGGAAACCTGCATGCCTGAGAGATTTTCTTGACGGCGTGTGAAGTCTGCCAACCCGCAGTAGGCTAGCGTGGCGGACTATAGCCTAATGCCTCTCATACTGAGAGGAGACCCGTGCCCAACAGTGAGACAATGTAATGGGTTGATGATGATGATGATAAATTATTAAATTTAGTAATATTTAGTAAAATTATAATTTTAAAAATTTAGTAAAATTACTTACTTTAGTGAATTTTTACAAACGTTATTTTTGCAAATTATACAGTAGGTACATATTTGCTGAAATAATAAATATAATTTATAACTCATAAATTTGGAATTTATTAGTTTTTTTATTATTACAGAAAACATAATTATCTATCAACGGGACATTATTGAGTCACTCATGTCACCATGAAAAAAGGAAAATCGATTCTTATGCTAAACATACTCGTATCATTATTCTAAGCTTTATACTTATCAAAGATCAATTACAGCTAATCGACACTCTATGGTCATTAGGCCCATGATATAGACAAGTTAATTATTCGCAGAAGGTACCTCACGGGTCAAGGTTCGATACCAGTGCGGGTCAAAACCAAAGCAATTATAATTTAACTCGTTTCAATCCTGCTTGTAAGTTCGTGATGAGTTTATTGTTTGAAAATCGCTTCCTGATGCTTAATTAGTCGGTAGTTGAAGAAGATGATGGTATCATTAGGTTAAGACTGTCATATTAAAAAAAAGTTCACACCACACACACTAGTAATGCGGCCGCAAATCAAATTACCTAAAAACTTTAAATTATTCTCGTAACACAGAACAGACGACTCTAACTCGAAGCTATACAATTAGAATAAATAACGAACAACTATATACGAAATAACTAATAGAGTACTTGGAAATAATAAAAGCTCTTAGTGAAAGTATATTCCGGGAAGTAACAATTAACTAGTGACTCTGTGAGCTGTAGACCTCGCGAATGTTTTTGCATAGCTCAAAACTGAATAAATATTCACGACGTAGGTACAAAGACACAATAATGATTTTCAGTTTAGTATTATTTTCATATGGTAGATTGTTCTTACTGGACTCATATGATTGGTCTCAGGTGCTCGATTGATAGGATACATCCAATTATTATAGGGAAATATATTATTATAGAGGTTACCGTTTGCCAATTCCGACGTAGACATTAGCATAAATAAAATGGTACTCTATCTAGCTAACTACGCCGTTCAAAGAACAATACAAAAGGCAATTCTCAAAAGGCATGTGAGCATTAGCAAATATACTTACACTCAATATTTACTTGAAATCCCATAAAACTAAATAAATTTACAATGTATGTCAAATGCAATCATACACAAGCAATGACAAATGATGTCACACATTTTCCTCCTCCGAGCCTTGCAAGCATCATAGTAACTGATGCCCTCTACGTATTTCTGTCATGCAAACATGTATGACCTCTGTCATTCAGAGAAACTCATACATAACCTATGTAAACTTCGTGTTTACACTAATGTAAATAAATGCTCTTGCGAGTTGAACAATGCTCATCAGGGATGAGTCCTACCGATCGTAAAAATCAACAACGATCAAACGATAGGAAAAATCCTCATGGATCACATAACATTTGCCAAAAGCAAAGTTTTCTTAGTTATAGAATAGTTGATCGGGATTAAATAAAATTAAAATCATAATATTTTTTCATGCCATTGTCATCAAATGTTTCAAATATATTACTCACCTCCCTTATTTCTAAATGAACTTTCAAAAACCCTCCGATTTTTGTGATAATAATCTTTAACTCTTCAAAACACTTACTATTTTCTAAAAACTTATTTATGTCCGCTACGGTGCATTTCGCATGTTCGCAACATACAATATTGATTTATCCATCCGAATCGAAGTAGACTCGCTTGACTTCTAAGAACAAGTTAATCTATCTTTCGTAGTAAGGATGTACTATTGTGTGTCTTCATAGAACTGTACGCCGTACTGTTTTATATGCGAAGCATTTGTTAAAATATCTTTGACACTTCAACTATGAATTTATATGAGTATTATTTTTAGTGTATGAGTGATAGTGATGGTATGTGATTTTAAATGGTTTATTGCAGGTTTTAAAAAGAAATAAACACATTTTTATTATTTAAGAAAATAGTGAGACTATGACTAATATAAGGGGATCAATACTAACTTACATTTATGGATTTAAGTTTGGAAGAAAATTTAATGCGGCTTCTTTTAAAGTCGATAAAATATAGACCGGAAACCGTGTTAATTTTTTTACCAAATTAAAATAGGGATAGTTTCATGTATTTGAGCTTATTTTTAAAAGTATCTCAAGGCTAAAATTTTGAATAAACTTCTAAACAATATAAACTAATAAATTAGTATAAAATTTTTGTGTAACATTGTAGGTATGTTGAGTACACCGTAATCTTAATAACTGCGCCATAGCCCACAGTCTAGCACCAAAAATTTTTTTTGACCATTTTGGCAATACATTATGACGAAAATTAGAGTAAATTCCAACGGTACGCAACGTTTCTAAAACCTGCGCAGGCGCATTCCGCTAACAAAACAAAGGAAGAAGTTCCACTCCAAAAACGCTAAAAGTAAGTCCTTTCTTACTAGACTCTATTTAGCTGACAAGTGCCAATTAAATGCTGTAGCTATACCTATTGGAAACGCACTCTCACAGATCTATTGAAAATGGACGTAAAATAAGCGTCACGCCGCCTACTGTAAAGGTCAAACATTTTTTGGGTCGGTTTTTCAGTATTTACCTCACTAGTCATTGCTTTAAACTCATAAGGAAAAAATCCTGTTGCTGAAGACACCCTAGAATATTAACTAACAGATTTGAATAGATGTTTTTGTTAATATATAATCGGTGGTACTAAGTGTTGTTAATGTTAATGGGTTGTAAGTGCTAAGTGAATGGTGGACAATGTCCAGTCCCCAAAAGAATTAAACAAAGGTTGATTATACATTCAGGCACCAATAGACTTCCAAGAACAGAGAAAGATCTTTTGAGCAACTAACATTAAATGAAGATTTTGACCTCCATTATCGTCTGTTGTGTGAATTGGAACTTCTCGTCTTATCTGTTTCATGAAAACACAGAACACGACGGCCTCCGCCAACCAGACAAACCACTTTCATCTTTACTACGACACTTATTATTAATTAGCGTCATACTAAGCCTCGGATTCAATTGAACACAGGATATGTGTGAAATTAACCGGTTTAGTGCCCCATTAAGCATAATTTTGATAATAATTACGATATATATGTATGTATATATTGCCGTGTCGAGATTATAAAATCTTTGTAAATGCTTCGTCAATGTCAGCCTGATTGATCTATTGATTAAAGTTATAAAAATCATGAGCTTCTGCTGGCTTAAAATCTTACATCGACAGTGATTTAGGGGATTTGGAATAAAGGGCCCTCCACCCCAAATGATTGGCTACAATTGGTATTTTTTTACGATTTAATGTAGACCAACTATGTCCCACTTGTCAACTTAATTCAAAACGAATTGTATGTTGTACAATAATAACTTTTCCGAAAATGTATAGGATAGGTAGGTATATATATTAAGTTTGTTTATAAAATTTACTTCCCTGTTAGTCTAGTGGTCCCAAGCGCGACTACTACGCTAGAGGTCCTGGGTTCGATTCCCAAGTCGAGCAAAGTGTTATTGAGATTTTCTATGAAATTCACTGTAGCAGCTCGGTGTCTGGATTTGTGTCTGGTTAGTGGCAATAGGCTCGCCCCCTATTGCATGGGCCCTAAACATACCGGCGAAGCATGGGTGTACATTAGTACACCTATGCCCATCCCTTCAGGGCCTACACGCGTGATTGTGTGTTATGTTATGTTTTTCAAATAACTTTACAATTTTATTAATACACCTAATTCTTAAACAAACTGGTTTTATGGATGATTTATGAGATTTAAGCAGATGTGTATCAACTTAGATGACGATATAAGCTATGCACAACTTCTAGCTTTTAGTTCAAATTGAAAAATTATAAGCCTTGACATTTGTTGATCACCTATTATGTCAACAATTGTGTAACGTTTTTGCTTGATAATTTAGACGGCATTATTCTATCATATTTTATAATTAAATATAAAATAAATATAAATCAGGGTTTCGGAGAAATACGCCTACCATTATGTCAAAATAATGATTGTGTACATCTAAAAAGCCTTTCTTTTTACAAAGTTAAAGGAAAAGATGCTTATTTTTTATTATTTTTTAGCATTAAATATTGCGAAATTTTCACAAAGAACTGAATTTTCTAATTAAAGAAAATTTTTCTTTCACTAGAAACTTCTTTGTAAAGGAAAAGATGTTAAGCAAGAAAGAAAACATTCTCTTACCCAATAAAATAGTTATTACCTAACAGAGTTCATAAACATTTGAACTGTGTTTATCACTAGTATTTCCAAAACATTTACGATGGAGCGGATAAAAAGGCTCACAGAACAAGCGACTCTATACATTAAGTTTTAATGTCTAAAATAGCCTCAAATGCTGGAAGATTACATAACTGTGTTGATTTTCAACTACGTTTATATTGATAAATTGACAAGACGAAGACGATTTAACATGTCACATCGTCGATTCTTCCGAATGATATATTTGTAAGATAAAGGCCTTATGAAGAGTTATGTGGATTCGACAAAAAACAAGCTGAACCTCAAAAATTATTAGGTGGCGACAAATGTAGAATTATAAGTAGAAATCAATTCGTATCATAATCACCATGTTATCATATTAGTAACATAATAATATTGATGAAAAGTGTCCACCTGTAGATGAAAATGGTTCAAGGGAGCTTTGTAAAGTACGAGTATACTATAATTATTCTAAGTATATTAGGTAATATAAAAAAAATTGTTTTGTTATTTTCTGAATGAAGCCACGGACCACATCAAGTATGACACAAATGCATTACCAAAACGGTTATTAAAAAAAATAAGGCATGTTTATTCGCGGCCGCCGGCGCCAGCGCAGCGACTCGACCCACCACTTTCTCTAGAGAAAGTAAAAGTGGACTGTCCACTCGAATATCGCACTGTTTCATACTGTTTGGATTTACCTTAAGTATTGGATAACGTATAACTGTTATCTAAGTATGTTGTTACTTTACGTAATTTCCAGACAGAGCTCAAATGTCTGTTGTATTCATTTACCGTATTGTATTCAATACTTTTGAGATGTAATGATTGAAATGTCCGAAGTTTATTGTGTGGCTGAACTAAGTAAACGATTTGATTCTTGTATTTTAAACCAGCATTTTCCTATTCTTATATTCCAATTGACTTGATGACCTCTATGAAACCTATGAAAAAAAATACCATACTTACTCATATCATCTTTCACATAATCCATCTTCTTTAATCTACCTACCTCTTTTCTTAATATCCACTTTCCTAAATACACTTTTTACTGTCGTATCCACTTTTTATGAAATATACATTTTATAATTATTTGTCTGCAAGAAAATTAAATTTTAAGAACCTTATTTTGAATAATTTTATCTGTTTGCATCTTGATCATAATATTTTTAGGCTTATTGCGGTTGGAAATATCTATTGATTCACGTGAAATAATAATTTGCCAGGACTGTGTACTTATTTAAAATATTGGTTCACTGTAACATTAAGTGAATGTTACAATGAAACAATATTAACACTGTAACATGAAGCGGCGGTAGCCTTATGGCTAGGGCGTCGGACTTGCGATCATGTGGTTGCCGGTTCGAACCCCACCCATTGCACTACCGACGTGAACCCCACTCGTAACACAAGCATTTAGCTTAGCACGATGGGTTAACAAGAATACTAGTAATGTGTGACCCACATTGCTAGTAAGCTTTCTTTATTAAAAAAAAAAAAAAAAAGTAAAAATGTAATGACTTACCTACTCATACTAATATTTTACCACATTATGTTTTATCTAACCATTTATACAATACACAAGTTTTCTAAATCAGTGATATCTAAGTTTTGAGAATCATTAAAATTTCAATTTTCCACTAAGCTTACTTACAGTTCCTGGAAAAAGAAATTTCCACCAAATTACCTATATACACGGTGCTACGAAGTGCTATGATTCGGCCTACGAAAGAGGTGAATATAGACAAATAGACTTATAACAACTTTGTATGTACTGACCATGGGCGAATATGGGTGTTATTAATTATATCTCTACGTAAGCTCAACATAAAAATGAAACCAATAATTCTACATAAATTTATTATACGACGTAGCACCCAAATTTCGGGAACCCGTGTCACAAACAAACAATGTAAACAAATGTTGTTGTTGTTGCAAAAATGCCGAACGGATTACGACAAACAAAAATCGTGTCGATGTGTTCACTTCCTAGGTCAAGAGATAGTGATAAATAAAACGTGTGACATATTTAAGGTTTCAGAAATTTCTTTATCAGTATGTGTAAAGATACACTTGATTTGTAAAAAATGAGATAGCTGTAATTATTGATTTATTATCTGTTGAGGAACCAACGCGTCGCGGCGCGCCAAGTTTACGCATGCGCCCCTTATATTTTACTCGTGCTAGCTCGGTCACGTTGTTAATATCAGTGTTTGTGCGTCGTAAAGATTTATACGAAAATACGTTTTAGAAAGTTCAATTAGATATCTATCTATGAATAATTAATATTTAGTATAATTATAAGTGACTAATGTAAATTTTCCTTCATTTGTGGTGTGGAGCGAGTTCAATTCATCGTAGGTAGAAGCGAGTGTATCTATTGTATCTAAGGACCAAAAAAGTGAGTATAGTTACCTAAATTACCAAATATATTACCAAATAAGTATTGTGTCAGTGGAAGACTAGAGAGTAGTCGTTACTTAGATGTTGATGTGAAACTGCCCACTGCCCCATCAGATAGGCCGCAGTGGTTGTTATGGAAAACAAATGCACCTTCGAGTGGAATGCAAGGCAAGGCCTCGCCCTTTGAAAGGGTCATGCGAACGCTGGACCACTGACGGTCTGTCACAGTCATGTCAATGTCACAAATCCCATGGCGGCGACAATAGGACAAGGAAAAGCAAGTGCAAATTTACCCTGCCACATATCTAGCTACCAATTTTCCGCGCTCTAAAAAATAAAGAATAGGATGCCGACCTTGTTCTTTTGCCCGCCCTTGGGCTTTGACTTGATTAGTTTCAGTTACCGTTAGGTCTCTTTTTCAATTATGTACTAAAGTGTCACCCTTTAATGTTTTTAACTAAGTAATTAAGTGTTGTAACTTATGTAGGAACACTATCTCTAAAAATGAGGGTTTCACCTACCAACGTTTATATTTTCCAGCTCATAAAGGACAAGTTGTATCCTAACAACCTAATGTAGTGTTAGCTGGTATTGAATGCAATAAATCTTTGAATCTTTGAATAAATTATTATTGTAACTATTATTTTGATCATAAATGCAGAAATAATCAACTGCATCCATTACATCTGAATTTACCTATATATGTTCAATAATAATTATGATTTCTTTTTAGTGAAAAGAATTCACTCATCTGGCTCTGAAAAAAGAAAGCTAAAGAAAGCAAAGGTTGAAGAGGTTAAATCACTGGCTAAATCACAATCAAAATGCGTTTCCAGTCACGAAGAAAAGAAAGAAGACGAAGGTAAGTGTAATCAAACGATTAAATCTGGCTGCAGCGGAGGTGTACAACCTATAAATGTTGATAATACAAACAAAGCTCAAACTCCTGCTGCATGTGATTATAATGAAAACATCAATGTAATGGACAGTAAAGATGAAGATGAAGATAGCAATGATGACAAAATAACAGAGAGTGAACATGTTCCACACGATGCTAACTTCGACTCCTCTTCATCTAATGATACTGCACATTGGCCAACTCCTGCTCCAGAGGACTTCAGAGTTAATATCATCAAAAAGGGCAGCGAAGTGTATCAAAACAAGGAGGGACCTTTTGAATCTATACAAAGACCGGGTGAACACACTAAGGGAGCACAACGTTGTTTAACTTCGTCGTGGTTTTATTTGAATTTAAACGAGACTAAATATTTAAGGAAATGGATGGTGTATTCACCGTCAACTAAAAAACTATATTGTTTTTGCTGCCGATTGTTTGCATCTCAAGGAGATTTAACTGCAAACAGAAATAAATTTATTTTTGGCTTTTGTCAGTGGTGGAAATTAAACCCCAGAATATCGCAACACGAAGCATCGCCTGAACATTTAACAAATTTAGAAAAATGGAAAACACTATCTATTGGTATGAAACTTAATAAAACTACTGACAAGGAAAATCAGAAGATTTATAATGATGAGACAAAAAAATGGAGAAACATTTTACATCGCCTTTTGGATATTATACTATTTTTAACCCAGCAAAACCTTGCTTTCCGCGGTCATCGTGAAGTTGTTTCGTCGGAAAACAGAGGTAATTTCTTAGAATTGGTGCAACTGGTAGCGAAATATGATCCAGTATTGAAAGAACATTGCTTAAAACTTGAAAAATTAGTTGGTGGGTCAAAAAGAGTACCATCGTTCTTGACAAAAGATATACAAAATGAATTTATTTCTAATTTGGGTGAATATGTCAAGAAAAAAATAATTGCAGATATAAAGAAAGCTAAGTATTACGGAATAATTTTTGACAGCACTCCCGATGAAAGTAAAACTGACCAAATAAGTCAAATAATTAGATATGTCCATGTGGAAGACGATATTGTGGAAGTTAGAGAATCCTTCTTAGGTTTTTTTATTATGTCGGGAAAAACAGCAGAGGATATATCAAAAGATATTCTACAGAAACTGGAACGAGATGGGCTGGATATTTCTTTATGCAGGGCTCAAGGTTATGACAATACCGCTACAATGTCAGGTGTGCATGGAGGTGTACAGCGAAAAATCGCAGAAGTAAATGCAAAAGCCCTGTTCAGTCCCTGCGCGAATCATTCTTTTAATCTTTGTGGAGTCCATGCTTTCTCATGTGTTCCTTCTAGTGTCACCTGTTTTGGAACCATAGAAAAGTTGTATTCATTCTTCTCGTCCTCTACGGATAGATGGGAATTGCTATTAGTAAAAACAGGAAAAAGTTTAAAACGTTTATCTAATAATCGCTGGAGTGCTCATTATGATTCTGTAAAAGTTGTAAAAGAGAACGTGGAAACAATTGTAAGCACTTTGGAATATCTGCAGGACCCATCAAAATCAAATTTTGACACCAGGTCAACAGCGAGCTTGCTCCTTCCAGCTATATGTGATTTTAGCTTTTTAACATACATTAAATTTTGGCATACGATACTAGGGGAAGTCAATTTAGTTCAACAATATCTACAGTCTCCAAAAATGATTTTAGATAAAGCACTTACAAAAATAAAAACTTTAAGTGATTTTCTAGTGGAAGAACGGACTACGATTATAACCAGCGCTATTGCTTTCGGCATTGAAAAATGCAATGATATGGACATTAGCATTGAACGTCGTGGAAGAAGGAGGGTAAAAAAACCAATGCCGGGTGAACGAGCTCATGATGCTGGATTGTCAATTCATGAAGAAGTTCGTCAATCAATGTTTGAGTGTTTAGATATATTCACGCAAGAATTATCGCAACGACATACGGCGATGGAAGAAATCCACTACATTTTCAAGGTAGTAGAAACGAAGTTTATGCTCGAAGCTTCCGATGACGCTCTGACTGCTGCAGTGGGAGATCTGGTAGAATTTTATAATGAGTTCAATATAAAACAGGTGCTGCAAGAAATCAAAAGGTATCGTAGGCATCTACGTGCAACCGACACGAGTGTGGACCTTGCTGCTAAGTGGACAGCTCAAGAAATGCTACAATTTATTGTTAAATGGGACTTTAGTGAATCGATACCCTCTTTATCACTTATATTGCAATATTTTCTTACCGTTTCTGTCTCGATCGCATCATGTGAAAGAAGTTTTTCTAAACTCAAACTTATCAAAAATTATCTAAGATCGACGATGAATCAAGAGCGACTTGTGGATCTGGCCATACTGTCAATTGAAAGGAAAACTTCAAAGGAAATAGATTTCAATGATGTT
Organism: Subacronicta megacephala; assembly: GCA_958496365.1. NCBI lineage: Eukaryota > Metazoa > Arthropoda > Insecta > Lepidoptera > Noctuidae > Subacronicta > Subacronicta megacephala. Next base: position 15,553,752 of record OY292518.1, read on the forward strand.
ATTGACAATTTTAGCAAATTAAAGGCACGAGAGCTTGTAAAATAACAACAAATATATAATAATTTTTAATTTGTTGCCCGCTGTTTTCACTCGCATCCCAAGAGATGTCGACATCAACGCCACCTTCCGTGTCTAACTATAAATAAGAACTATGTACAAGGACATTTCATCAAAATCGATCATGCCATTTAGGGGGAGTAGACTGAGGCACACCGGAATATGATATCTATATTTTATAACTCGAGTTTTAAGCGGCGTACCAAGATACAACATGCACCGAATTTCAAGTTAGGTCTAAATACAACTATGTATTTTTGTGATGCAACAAACACGCAGGGGGCAGACGGATTATCAAAACAAGTATTTTGGGTTTTATTAGGTAGGTACTTTTACTTGACTTGACTGCCACGTTGGTCTAGTGGTCTCAATCGCGACTGCTACGCTAGAGGTCTTGGGTTCGATCCCCACGTCGAGCAAAGTGTTATTGGGTTTTTCTATGAAATTCTCAGTAGCAGCTCGGAGTCTGGATTTGTGCCCGGTGAATGGCAATAGGCTCGCCCCCTATTACAGCGGACCTAAAACATACCGGCGAACTGTGGGTGAACATTAAGTGCACCTCTGCCTAACCCTTCGGGGAATACAGGCGTGATGGTATGTTATGTTATGTTATGTATTTTTACTTTTATGGTCACTATTTTTTTTTTCTCTTATTAAGTTCTTCAGTACAGAGCTATGGAGCCCTTTTAATATGTTTTATATAATATAAATTATTATAAATACACTCCACAATTCTTAAAAAGTTACAATTTACGATTGTGAAATCATAATTCCATAATCCAATACAAACGCAATCGAGTTACTGAGTTCACTGTGAATTACCTACATATCAAGAGTATAATATCAGATTTGGACAATTCAGTTCCAATTAAATTTCGTTCACTCAATAATGAAAATATATGTTGGCGCTAGTCGCATATTTAAATGTCAAAATTCCAACATAGATCAATCGGAATTGTTTTTACTTTAGTCTGCTGGTTTGCAGTATCAAATACAAGTTGTGTTAATAATTTATATGAATCAAAACTTCAAAAGTGCAAAAGTAATTTGATCTCTGATCGCTGTACAATCTGTTACCTAGTTACTGCTCAAGCCATTGTACACTGTTCATATACAGAAATATAAACTACTTACACACAATTGTGTTTAGTTGTGAGCCTAAATGCATAAGTCGCATAGCTATCAACTTGATACATCTGAACAATTAGCAATAACAATAAACAACAAACAAGACAATACTAGTGAGGACATTGCCGGAATGCCGTCAATGCAAACTGGTCTTGTCGAAACCCGGCAGTGAGCGAGGATTAAAACTTGTATATTTTACATATATCACATGTTTAATGCCTATTTAAAGAACGAGTTATTTAATAAACAATACTATACTTACTACAAAACTATACTATTTTTAACTATTTTTATTTAGGTATTTTGTACTAACGATATTAATAAAACCTTGGTAGTGATCAACTTATCCAAAAAAGAATACTCGTAAGTGTAAACTAAATTATGACGTCTCATGGTGCAGGAATTAGAGAAATCTATTCTAGTTATGTGCCCAATAAAATAAAATAAACACGCTATACTCCCCTGGTGTAGGCGTCCATTACACGCTATACTCCCCTGATGTTAGCGTCCATGACACGCTATACTCTCCTGGTGTTAGCGTCCATGACACGCTATACTCGCCTGGTGTAAGCGTCCATGACACGCTATACTCCCCTGGTGTAAGCGTCCATGATACGCTATACTCCCCTGGTGTAAGCGTCCATTATAATATTACGGAAATCGCTTACTTAGGCGGTTCGTAATGCTCATTGCCACCTTAATATGTTCTCAGCGAAAAAACAGAAAGTTCACCGGAATTGCATCACCTGTTATTAATTAAAGTCATATCAAAATTTCCCTTTCCCTTTTAAGATTTAAAGCTTATCTATATTTGATTATGATCGGTACTAAAGTTGAAAAATTAAGCAGACACGGGTGAGTCACTTTCCTCACTATAATTTTATGACTTCCGCTGGAAGATGCAAATTGTTTTTTGTATAAAAATATAGACGGAAACGGTAATTTGTACATTATAAATACACGAATTATACCTGTTCGCTCAGTGTTGCCTATACAAAACGGGCTATGTAATTTTTGTTTAGATACCTACGTACTTGTAAGCAGTGGCTAATATTATATAAATAACATCTGAAGTTCCGTAAATATTTACAAGTTTTATCATCTTGCCTATCAATGTTTTTATAAAAGTTGTTTATATTTCTTCGTATGCAGGTTTTATTTTCGTAGATACTACTACTATACCCCGTGAGTTAGAATACAATTCCTTATTGACATTCAGTTAGGCATCTCGTAAAAGGCGAGAAGATAATTATCTGACTTGCTCGGCGGTGGGAACTTTTATAGGGTATCTATCTGGTAATCATCCTTTACGTTGGGATCTGTAGCAAAGGACCTTTGTGTGAGTGTCGATTTTACAGCTCCAGTTGTCTACACTCCGTAGAAGCTGATAAGGCTCGGCAATGCATCAGCAACTCCTCCGGTGTTAAGTGTTCATAGGTGGTGATGGTAGGCCGTTTGCCGATATTGTCAATAAAAAGATACTCTATTCACTACATAGTTCCATAAAGAATTTGACTCAGGAGTCATCCCCACTTAACTGAATAAACTTTTTATAGATATCACAAGGTGGGAACCCTAGTCCAGATTAAATAAATAATACTTACTGTGACTGTAGTGTATAATAAACGTATAATAAAAGAAGAAACCCACACTTAAGTGCATCACTCGTCTAGTGTATGTAGGCAACTTGTTTTCAATCAATTAGCTGCTTCGAGCAACACAGAAAGGGAGAAGCCATCCGTAGCGTTCCCCTCTGCCAAAGTACAAGCCCAAATGGGCATATGCATTTAATAAAACTAGGTTGCCGCTCGGATTTTTAACTAAACCAAGTCCAGCCGCGCGAGTGAACACAGCGGTCCTCAAAATGCCAAATTGTTCGGTTTTCTGCTGCGAAAAGAGGTCTGGAACATCAAAACTACTAAAAGATGGTATTACGTTTCACATGTTAATAAATCTTTACCGAATTATTCGAAGATTAGCTGTTACCATTTTGGGTAAACCTCAATATAAAAAACCGGAAAAAAAACACACCCGTCTTCCTTTCCTGGTTTTAACTTGCATTAAAAACCTGTAAGGTCCAATCAAGTACATCACTATTACAAAATTTACAAAATGGTAAAAAAGTAAAATCGCGCACAGCCCCATTAAATAATCAAATATGTTAATATTACACATGCGCGTGATCACAAAAACTGATAATTTTTATAAGCATGTAACTAGTCACGCATAGGTACATTGTTGGAGTTATTTTAAAGGATTTAATTTTTGGAGCAAAAAAATATGGGGAATCGTGGAGTTATTTTGTGAATTGTAATAATTTTATGTCTCTATATGAAATACCTAGTCTCTATATTTAAAATTATGGTTATGGAAATGCATTATAGCAAAGTAGGTACTAATATTTTTATTGAAATTCATTTTTATAGTAAGAAAATAGAAAGGCACTTTACTATCAACATCATTTCTTCAGCAAAAATGACACAATCAAATCACGATAAAAACTTGAAATGCGGATATCTGTCTACGTGATATAATAGAAATATGAATACTCCAACACCTAACCGTCAATGCGATACAGTAACTACAAATGGCCATATTATTATGTCCTTAAGGTGCAATTTTAAATGACACGCCCCGGGAAAGCAGTGCTCGTGTCGTACAAATACGGCATTCAATTAGGCGTGCGCCGGCGCTTTTCCCGAGCTGGCTTCGGCTTTCTAGCGGGCCGTGCGTAACGACAAACGAAACGTCAAATGTATAGCTATCCCTTTTCTTCCCATAGCGTCTCCTCCCTTTAAAGTTGTAAAAGTCGGCACGTACATATAGTTTTCATAAGACTATAACTGTATAAGCTATTAAAGACTCCATTGACGTCTTTTGAAGTTATCAATGCAGTTGCATCGACTTGCGTGTCACGTACTAAGATCAAAATACTTGGTACATGTTTAGAAAACTCGTTGCATGAGAATTGTTTACAGAGGCAAAACACAGATATAAGATAAGGTTGTTTGGAACTAAATACCAGGGAAAGACTTAAAACCGATTATAATCGACTTAATATCGGATTAAAAATGGTAATAGATCTTTTAAAGATATTTTTACAAGTTTTTTTTTTTTAACTAGAGTTTACCGGTATTTCCTGCCTGACGACCCCTGAAAAGAAACGCCGAAACAGAGAATCAAGTCCAGATTGGAAGGAGTAGGTATTATTAGATATGCGTTTCAGTTTTACAATGTAGGGCAATGTCTAAACAAGCTTTTTGAAGAAAAGCCACAGTAGTTTTGAATTGACCTGTCCTAACTGTAGTGTAGCTCAAACATTACTTATCCTCGGTTCAAAGAATAAGAGGTGGACCGTATCAAAGGTTACTACATAACATAACATAACATACCATCACGCCTGTATTCCCCGAAGGGCTAGGCAGAGGTGTACTTAATGTACACCCACAGTTCGCCGGTATGTTTGGGTCCCATGTAATAGGGGGCGAGCCTATTGCCATTCATCGGGCACAAATCCAGACTCCGAGCTGCTACTGAGAATTTCATAGAAAAACTCAATAACACTTTGCTCGACCTGGGGATCGAACCCAAGACCTCTAGCGTAGCAGTCGCGATTGGGACCACTAGACCAACGAGGCAGTCTTACTACATAATCTAAATAAACGAGATTCCATCTAGTTTCTACGAGCATTCAGGAGGGTCCAAAGTGCTTTAACTTCTATTTTAATTCACAAAGATATGAATCTTCTAATAAAGAAAATTCATATCTTTGTGAATTTAAATAGTTCTTAAAATTCTATTTTAATTGATGACAATTTAGAATAAGTCCTTAAAATTCTCCTTCAAGTACCGAACACTGAATCTTTCATTGATAGCAGTGTGGAAGGAGAAATGGAGAATCCTCCTGGAGGTCACGGTCTGAATGTTGATTTCGGCCTCTCTAATTGTAGGTATATGCAAATTGCACGGTAAATGCTGTTACATGCTGAGTTCCATGTAGTGCACTAGATGTCGCCACAGCAACGTCCCATAATGAATTGGGGTAAGGGAACTACGCAGGTAAAAACAAACAAACAGCACAACAACCGTTAAAATGATATAATGGCCCATACAATACTACCCACATTGATACAATCAGCCGTGTAAATCAGAAGACAATGGCGGACGACATTGTGGACACCTTGACCTGGAACAACCTCCGCTGGTCCGCGAGAGGCGATAAAGAGTTATGAGTATGAATGTGGAAGAATTGAGGGGTAGACGGAGACCAAAGAAAAGATGGATGGATTGTGTGAAGTCAGATATGATGGAAAAGGGATTGAATGATTTTTATTATTCCTTTGTTTTAGTTTGTAATAAAAGTTTGTTCTTGTGTTTTTAGTTTTGTGGTGGAAAATATATTTTTTTTTTTTTTAATGATGAGATGACGACTAACAGGGATGAATGAAAGAAAAGGTCAGGCTGCGCCGACCCCAAATAAATTGGGATAGGGGCAGGAAGATGATGATGATTAATTTCTTTTAATTTATCTCTGTAATAAGGGGCCGAAGCGTGTCATTCTGGAATGACTCTTGATCGATTAATTGCTACCCTAACTACAACTTGTTTAATGGTGAGAGATGGACAACACTGTGTAAAGTAAACAAGTAATTGTATTATTATGAAAGTGACAGACCGCAGTTAATTTTCAAATTTTTTGACTTAAATGGTTATATCATCATCATCATCAACCCATTACATTGTCCCACTGCTGGGCACGGGTCTCCTCTCAGTACGAGAGGGATTAGGCTATAGTCCGCCACGCTAGCCTTCTGCGGGTTGGCAGACTTCACAAGCCGTCAAGAAAATCTCTCAGGCATGCAGGTTTCCTCACGATGTTTTCCTTCACCGTTTAAGCGCGTGATAATTAATTATTAATACGCACATGACTTCGAAAAGTCAGAGGTGCGTGCCTTGGATTCGAACTCGAGACCTTTGACTTGGCAGTCCAATGGTCATATCACTAGGCTATCACTACACTTGGTAGTTATATGGTAATATATATATATATATATATATATATATTACCATATAACTACCAAGGTGGTAATATAGGTGGTAATATATATATATATATATATATATATATATATATATATTACCATATAAATCATAGGTAATAATTAAAACATACATTCTTTACGTATACATAATTTTAGAAATATTTTGAAAGCCTAGATTCTGTTTAAGCTTAGGCAAAAGGCCTAAACGTCGATATAAGTTACACCTAGGTGAATACTTGGTATGAATTCCTATTATTTCTATATACCATAGTTTAGTAAATAATTTATTTTCTGCATTCAGGTCTCCTTTACGAAAATGAGTTTTCTTTCTTTCACACGTTTCTACGATAATATTACAATATTTAATTAGGTATAACTTACAGTGAAGTAACCACAGTTTTAAAAATAATACATAATGTACTTGCAACGACCACCAGCCTTTTCGCTTTTCCGCCGTACAACCTCGGTGATAAAATCTTTTAAATGCACCTCTTTATTTACAGTTAATATAACTCTTGGCACATAAAAAACAAAGACTATTGTGGCATATCTAAATCTTTTGCAAAAATTTGCAACTATGCGTCGTGGCTCGTTCTGTACATAAATGATATATGCTCGAACGGAAAACTTCATACCAAGTTTAATACATATTTGCATTAGACGTAAAGTTTTTCAATATTGTGCTTTAATATAACAACAAAAGATGGATTGTCGTTTGGAATTATTTCTTTACAAACGTCTGCACCTTTAACATTACGAAAAATTACATTTAAATATTAGCTCTATTTGAAACAGGTATCATCGCGTGACCAGAGGGCTGGCTTAATTCAAGGTCAAAGAATTAACATCACAATTCAATGATGGCAATTGGCAATTGGAAAGTTTTTAGATACCACATGATGACTTGACTGTGATACGGAGGAGTAGGTACTTCGACGCCTGGACGTGACATTTTATGTTGATATAAAACCACTTTTTACGGAATGTATTGCGTTATATTGATATTATTATATTCCCACGTTTCGGGTCCTTGCAGCATCCATAGTCACGGGTGGACTCTGTAAAGGATCTCGGTGATATCTACTGTAAAGGATCCAAAACGACGGGATTTAAATAATATCAATATAACGCGATAAAAACCGTAAAAAGTAGCTTCATTTCAATGTCTAAGTAGGTACTATTCGCGTAAGTGTCAGATACCAGCGTGACATTCTATTTTCATATTTGTAAATAGATTAATTATGAGGTATTGAATCTGAGGAACCTATTTACTATCTAATCCGAATCGTTTTAGATGTACATTTTATATGTCTATAAATATTTCCAAAAGAATCAAGTGACCATATAATCATCTGTAGACCTCGTAACACCTCAATAGGAACCATGTTATTAATAATTCGCTACAAATTAATTACAATCTTGGCTGTTAAATCGTTAATCGCAGTTGTAAGGTTACATATAATACCATTTTACAATCAACAGTTACAAATTACAACCAAAGATTACAACACTGAGATGCGAAGCAATGATTTAGATTTATCTTACATCAAATCAATATCCTTATCTACTAACATTATCGAAGCGAAACAAAATGTCTGTTTGATTGTTAGGTACATTTTTCTCGGCTAAACTGCTGAATCTATTATCCAATTTTGATGAATTTTGGTATAACATTTAACCTTGGAAATTTGGAATAGGACATATAAAATATGTCCTATAACTATATAATATTTCTGACACTGTGCACATTTTGCACTAAATGCAGTGATTGAGCGTCAATTACAGTTATTCAGTTTACATTTTAAACACCTGATCCAGATGGATCTCAGATTCTGCTCAGATGAGCAGAAGCTGGTTGAAGAAATCTCAAAATTTACAACAGTTAGATAATCAATAAATAAGTCAAAATCTTGTTCATTAGAGCTACTAGTCACTCGTAATGTGCAACCCTGATACGATAAACCTCTGCGGTCGCATTCGATAGCCAAAGACAGACCAGTGTAATGCAATTCCGATCCGATTTCGCAACTGAAACTAGAGCGATGCATATAATTTGCCTTTTACGAATTCTTAGATCATAGTGTTAAGATCCGTGTTTGTGCAATTATTTGTTCTGATCACTCTAATTTAGAATCAACACAAAAAGCATCTGCCTACTGTTATTTTTGTGGCAAAGCAATTATTTTTAGCCGTTAACATTGAGAACTAAGAAAACAAGAAATTTTGCATTAATTTAAGCAGTTTTTCAACAACATTAATTAATTTTCATTATGTTTGATTTAAGTTGACTGTTTATCATAGCATTGACCTATTTAAGACAAGAATTGCTGAATTAATTAAGTCGCAAAAAAACCCACTAATTCGTTGAACTCAAATAATGGGTCAACACGCTATTAGAAGAGTCTGCGATCCGATTGAATTATAAAAACAAACATTATTGATTATAGAAACTGTCACCCCAATTCTGAATATAATTAAATTGTTATAATAAAAAAGACGTCCAAGCATTTAGTTAGTGTGAATGATAGTCAATGATCGTCTAAGACTGAATTTTATAGGACTATTTTTGACAGCCATACTCTACAATACTAAACACAAACACCTTATAATAAAATATGAATAAATGATTGTAATCCGACAAAGCCAGACAACCAGTTTAAATCTTGACGATATCGGTATGGCCCAGAAATTGGGTTGCGGAAGTTTAATTTCACTTCATGTAAAATACTGATATTTTTCCCGATCAGTCTTTTCCAGAGCTTATATTGGAGCCGAGATCAACATAAATAGGTAGATGGGAAAAGGCTGAGATCTTTTTGCTTTTAAAAGTAGATATATATGTTCATATAATATAATATATTGGTATAGTCTCATATTGTAAAAGTAGAAAAGAAAACTGGTACAACAATCATACATCGATTACAAAGAACAAACAAGGAAGTATGGAGTTTCGCAAGCCCGTTACGGGCCAAGCGATATCTTATAAAATTCACCCACAAGTTTACGTAGTGGAAATATACAGGCGTCGCAATTTTCATATATATATACACACACTATCCCTTATGTAAGTTTTAGTTACATAAGTGTATAATTAAATAATACTTCGAAACCCAATTAGTTGATAGACAAAAATGGTTTTTACATAAGAATCCGCTATTAATCTGATACTTACGGTAATTGTTATTGTGGTACTCGAAAGTGATGGGTTGTTGCGTAGATGGTACAGTAACCTACTGGGTTAGCTAATGGTAGATACGACATAGGAATAAAGATGCTTCTCGCATAAAGAAAGAAAGAAGTCTTGAAAAATCAATAAATTATGGAATCTCAAATCTAAGAAATCTGTATGAAAAACTATGTTTGATAGTGATGTATGTAACGAGGAATAACAATAAGATTATTTCTTTAATATTGCCAAACAGACAGCTAACTTTCACAACATTGAAAGAAAGAAAGAAAATTGTTGACGGAATACTGTTTAGGGAGTGTTCAAAAGGTTTTAATGAAGAATGCAACAAACCCAATTGATAGCAAACGCATTCTAATGCACATAAATCTATCGGGCATCTGCTCTCCTTAAAGTAAAGCGAAAGTGTATTATAGTGTACCCACAGTTGGCCGATAAGTCGATAATACATACCATCACGCCTGTATTCCCCGAAGGGTTAGGCAGAGGTGTACTTAATGTACACCCACAGTTCGCCGGTATGTTTGGGTCCCATGTAATAGGGGGCGAGCTTATTGCCATTCAACGGGCACAAATCCAGACTCCGAGCTGCTACTGAGAATTTCATAGAAAAACTCAATAACACTTTGCTCGACCTGGGGATCGAACCCAAGACCTCTAGCGTAGCAGTCGCGATTGGGACCACTAGACCAACGAGGCAGTCGATAAGTAGGTAATTAATATAGGTCGAGCCTGTTATCATTAACCGAGCACAAATCCTGATTTACAGTTAGGCTTTACTAGTGCTGCAGATTTTTTTTACCTTTACAAAATCTCTGTATAACTTTGCTACCTGGTAATAGAACCTAAGTCCTTTTGGTCAGCAGTCACGCTCAAAGAAAATTGAAAAATTGTGATAATTGGCCAGGAAAAATACAAGTTCTTGTTATTAAATACTTATTGCCTACATTTTTCTATATAAAATTATTAAGTGGTATGAATCTGTGTCTCTTAAGAATGTCTAGTACCTGTTTCAATGGTAAAGAATAACTGAATAATACATAAAATTACCTTCATTTCCTGTAAAATAATAGAGTAATTAATAGGACAATAACACTCGTTGCACTAATTATGAAATCATTAACTGTTGCCTGACATTTTTCTCTTGGAACAATTTTGTATAAAAAAACATTAAGTTGCCTTGAATTATCTCATATATCAGAACAAAGTTTCCCGTTACATATTGGCTAAATACTCATGAATAATGTATATAATAATGAATGAGTAGAATATTATCAAAACACCCCATCACGCCTGTATTCGCCAAAAGTTAGAGAGAGCTAATGTACACTCACAGTTCACCGTTATAAAAATAGGTAAGTCCAATGTTGTAGGGGACGAGCCTACTGACATTAACCGGGCAAAAATTCAAATTCTGAACTGAAAATATCATATAATATGGCACAACCTGTGAAACGAACCTAGGAGTCCTAACAGACACGATCACGACCACTAGTTGTCCAATGGACGTAGGGATAAGGCATCTCTATACAAAGGTAGTATAAAAAATACAAATTTATACTCGTATCGATATAAAAATATATTAATATATTCTTCCAAACACATTTATCTGTTGACAAAAACAAGGTTATTAAACTATGCATGACAAACACCTACTAGAAAAATACTTAAAAAATGTAAACAAGGAATGTTCTGCGTAGTAGGTCAAAACAACACAACTTTGAATAACAATTTTCTAGACGATATTTTGTTTTTTTATCAAAATGAAATGTGGGAAGAACAAAAGCGACTGATTCAATGAGATTAAAGCGTAGGTATCTTACAAAATTTATGTATAAAACTCAATAAAAGTAAAATACATGGCCATGAGTACCTTGCCAGTTTCGAAATTGAAAACTAAACTATTTGAAGTTTTTAGAATTCTTGGCCTACGTAAGTGTCCAATTGGTAAGCTTCTTATTATAGGGTTCAGCACATACATTCTTATCGATAGAACGGTTCTAATCAAATTCTGTATTAGCTGTTTTCTAGCTTTTTCAAGACATACAATCATTGAACAACGATGTCTGAAGTTTTTAAGATGCGCTTCGTCGGAGAAATCATCCAAGATAAGACCTCATCAACTTTACAAAACAAAATGTCAAAAGATTTTTTGTATTTATTAAAGAAATAATAATAATTTTTCACAAACTCCTTATATGCACTAAAACATTTTAGGAAATAAAATCTGGTAACTAGATATAATTAAGCGGCGGTAGCCTAATGGCTAGGGCGTCGGACTTACGATCACACGGTTGCTGGTTCGAACCCCACCCATTGCACTACCGACGTGAACCCACTCGTAACACAAGCATTTTAGCTTAGCACGAGGGTTTAACAAGAATACTAGTAATGTGTGACCCACATTACTAGTAAACTTTTTTTAAAAATCAAGAAATTGTGTTAATTGCTACATTAGTATTGCGCAGTCGAATTTACGTGTTATTTATTGATGACAATTATTCCTCATTGACAAATCATTATAAATTGTGTAAGTATGTGTTAATTAACAAACGAACTAGAACTGATTGCATAGTTGCAAATGATGAAAGAAATTTATATTCAGAGCCGTGTCTTGACTTGTTAAAGCTAGGTTCTTAACAGTTCTCCACGGAAGTGCTCAAATATGTATTGTATGGCTCTGGGGTGGTATGTTAAGAGGACACAGGCCTCTCTGCATTTGTTGAGTGTGGCCACTGGAGTTGTTTTAATGAGTAAGAATTCCTCACTTTCTTTTGTATGTTATGTTATGTTATGTCCACACTTACCGGTCTAATGCTCAAAGGCCTTTTGAAGGAAGGTCCCAAAAAAACATCAAACCCTATAAGAATCCCTGATGAAGTGATTTACAATCACTATGTTAAATTTACTTTACTTGCGCAGAGGAAAAAATAACATTTTATTCATATATACCTGTTTACTTCATACTATCAAATATTCTAATGTTGCTTCGCTACACAGTTTGACCATGAATGTTATAATTATGTTATCAAGTATCAACTATGATTTCGAAGAATCCACCTACGTTAAAAACGTCATTTGTTATTCATTTCGAAATTATTGCACATTTTTTGTAAAAAGGTAATCTTATAGGATATTTAAAATAAATCTTATTACTGCGAGTTTAGTTTCAAATTTATATTGTGAGAATTTTCCACAATCCCATTCGCACATATGCAAAATTTCAGGCTTCTACACTCATCACTTGGTATGACCATAGCATCTATCTATATCTGTTTTTATGTAGGAACACTCTTTAAGAAGTTTTTATTCCACTGATAACAAGGCGAAACGTGCATTTCGTCTAATGTACGCACGGCTACACATCAAGCTATACAAATGCAGTATCGACTGACCTTACATTGTTAAGGCTTTCCGTGCAATTCGAAGCCAGCCTATACTGGATTTGTATAGCTTGATGTGTAGCCGTGTGTACCTAAGGTAAAATATTTAAAAGATAAACAATAATTAACTAAAAGTGAGCGAAGAAGATATGCGAGATTAGCATTTATATTTTAGTTTAGCTTTCACCAACACGATAGTAGTGAAACTGTTAATTCAATTTCTCTCTAAAACTTATATTTTATGCAAGTTGTTTCTAGGATACTTACAATCAAGAAATAATTTCACCGAGGGTAGGAGTTAATTTACATTTGGTCTAAATGAGGGCACGACTGACATTGCTAGCACACTCTTTAAATAAACTTTCACTAGTGTCTCTATCTAAGTATATCAACAATCATAATAAAATGGGAGCATTTTGACAGGTCAATTAGCATACTATAGATTTTAGAATGGCAAAAAAAGCATTTGGGGGACGTTTCTAAGAGATAAAGGTAGGAGGTGTTGCTGTTATAATTACAGTCAGGACCCCCGATGATGACGTGGCCACCCAGTGGATAAAAGTGTCATTTCATTGCACCTAGAGACAAAGTCCAAGTCTCGTGTATCTGCCATTGAAAGCATTCCTTAGTCACACGATTGTGTACACCTACAACCGAGAGTGAAGTCATCGGAGCGTCTCCGGCGCATGTTTTAATAACATTCTTCGTACGATTTATATTGTTGGATAGTTTCTTCTTGGTGTTTTGGAGAGGGATTGAAATGTAGTCGTAGATATGAGTGCAAGATGCACCAACATCCAGTATAAACGGTGGTTTTGTTTGATGCTTACCAAGTGTAGTTCTAAAGTATAGCGCTAACATTTAGGGATGTGACTCTACCGTAGGAAGGAAGGGAGTAAGAGGAAATTAACGGTAATATGTACCTATGGCTCAATGCTTTAAATTTCAGTTATTGAATCATTGGATGACTCGAAAAAACATCTGAAATAGCCTCTGAAAGGAAAAATATTTCTGTCTACTTTACGTTCTTATTTCAACTTTAATACTATTTACTGCTGTTTTTGCAAAATAGTGGTATACCAACTTCCTTATCCGTTGTTTAGTTAAATAAAAAACAATTCAAGTACTTGCAAAAAGCAATACTATGTAATCTTAGATTCCGTCTAAGAATGCTGCTTTAATGAAACCTTTAAATTCCTCAAACAATTCTAATGTGTAGGTATTAAGTGCGAGTTAAGTTTACTCGACTCCCACGCACGAGGCCTCGGCTTATTTGATTTTATATTATTAAGTAGGCGATGAACTTGAAACATTTGAACGTCAAACTCTTCACTTTACCGTCTTTATTTACTTAAGTGATTATACGAACATCCATGTGGAGACGTATGCTGTAATTTTGACGTAATTTACGTTATGAGAGCACGGAAGTGCTAAAACATCCGTAAGTGCTGTACAATGAGTTATGTAAACATCCTCTAAGTACATGATTCCGGATAGAAAATGTACGGAAACTGAAGCCGGGATGAAGTTCAGAATAAAGAAGGATGTACTTTTTACTCAAGAATTAAGTATAAATTAAAAACTTAGTTGTTTTGTGAGTCTCTGAATAGAGACTACCGACTTCCCGATTGTAGTATCTGGTCTTCGTGCCAGTTTGAAAATATGATGTTGTCAACCAAACACTGTTTAGTATTCAAGAATATGAACCAATTTGCAAACATAGGAACTTCAAGCTGAATTACAGATTTCGAAAATTCTGCTGAATTCGAAGAATAGCAATAGTTTCACTTAAGTTATTTTTTAAAAGTCTAGCGGGTTTATTTACAGTAATTGAGCTTATGACTAGGGTACCTATTATGTGGGTATGGCACATGCTGAGAGGCCTCAATACAGTACCGATATTCACTTATATAACAGTAACATTGCAATAAACTGATTGATTGATTCACTAACAATAGCCTAAAACACAAAAGAGAAAACGTAACAGGGCTATTGAACGCACAGGTTAAAAAAATTGTTTCTCACGCAATTTTCGACCAATAACTGAATTCAAACAGGAGGCTCGCCGTCGTGGCAGGACGAGGATATTACAAAATAACAATTGAACGCATTTGTAATCGAAACCGTACGGCATTAGCGCTAATTGCAACAATATGCTCATGTAACATAGTCGTAACTTCACTAGCCCAAATATGCAGCATAAAAAACAAGGTATTATCAACTTTAACTCACAGCGATAAAGATGAAATTAGATTATGCAGTTATTCAATATGTATTTAGTCAGTTTTGCGCAACATACATGTTTAAAATCAACCAGCGTGCGCATAGCGGAACGCATTCTATTTTAGGGCTCGCCACTATTTATCATCGTCTTATTGTAAAAGCATAGAGTTGTAAATCGTTTGTTTTTTTATCAGTTTCTAATACGTCACATTGACAATTAGATGTACCGTAAAGTTACGACGAAAAATGTGGAATTATTATGTAATTAAGTGAGTATTCGACGGAGCGATAGTGGGCTGTGATTGAATTGTTCTCTTTGTTAAGTAATCGACCAGTGACAAGGCAATTTGCTTTGTAACGATAAGTATCAAATTCCAGTAGCTTTTGATACAGTAGCTCGATCTTAATAAATGTTTCATTAATTAGTAACACAATGTTAATTATAAAAGTTAACAGAAGAGTTTAATATTTCGTAAATCTTTGATGATTATGTCTAAGAATGTTTATTACCTATTGTTTTTTAAATGTTGTATTTTGCAACTGAAGGACCTAATATACTTACAACCAAAATTTTAATAAACTACGTACTAGAATGAACTGAACCAAAGAATACTCTGACACGCATGATACTACGTTTATTGTCTGTCATTGTAAATAGTAGCACAGGGCTTGCCAAAATGAGGTCCTCAAAAATTAGCTTACACGGACTCGTTATTTTTTAAAGTAATGTAGGTCATACATTACTTGTATCCTTGTTAACCCCTCGTACTAGGCTAAATACTTGTATTAGGAGTGAGCTCAAGTCGGTAATACAATGGGTGGGTGTCGAACCGGCAACACCATGATCGCAAGTCCTACTACGCCCTAGCCATTAGGCTAACGCCGCTACGAACTTCTACTTATTCTTTTGTTATGGATATACACCAGAACCTTCTTACATCTTTGTTTTCTTTTAGAAGATAATAGTCATAATGGTAAGTTGAAACGACATCCATCTATGCTGGATGCTGCTCCCTGGTACCTTCACAAGCTCATGCTTAAGAGGCATTGCCCTATAAAACGTTTTCTACCTCTTAAATATTTTAGGAAAGTCTAAGATAATTGTAGTGACAAAGGAGTTACAAAAAAGCTACTTATCCACCTGTCTTCTCAGTAAGCAATCCTTTCGGTAGCTGTTTCGACAGCCACGCTAACCTTCGTCCACTTTCAAAGGTTTCTTCATGCAACGATAACATTTACAATTTAACACACGGCAAACTTGACCGGATGCCAAGTGCTAACATATTCCGAGCCATTGAAATAATACAACTTTTGCGACGCGTTACAGTTTTAATATTTTCATTATTATGTAGGTACTACTTGTATGTGCTTGAACATGAAATCTAAACATAAAGTGCGGATCATCACACACCCATAATGATTCTTGTACCTTCACCCAAATTACTTGCGGTCGGCGGAGTACCTCCGTCTTTTTTTATACATCTCAATCAGCCGTCGCCGTCGTAAAGATGAACTAAAGATTACTTATTCCTACCGTACCATGGACAATCTTTCACACAATCTACCACATCATTTTTCTTGCTTTACAGAATTACAATTATAAATAACAGTTGGCGGGGTGATCTCGATCGGTTTCTGCCAACGTGGTATAAAGAAGCCCAGGATAAACAATCCTGGAAGAAGTTAGGGGAGGCCTTTGCCTTGCAGCGGGACAGGAAAGAGGCTACATAAAAAAAAAAAAACAATTATATCATCAATCCTTGCTGGAAATTGCACAGCGACCGGTCACGATGAATAACAGAAAAAAATATTATTCTGCCCGTAAAGGTCCCTTTGGTTGTTTTAAAACAACCTGTACTATGTGAGGTCATAGTGGAGTTGGAATAACCTACAGACTGTGGAATTATTGCTCATTAGTTGAGCTGAACAATCAAATATCAAACAAGTTTAGATTATTGATTTAAAAAGCGGCGGTAGCCTAATGGCTAGGGTGTCAGACTTGCGATCATGTGGTTGCCGGTTCGAAACTCACCCATTGCACTACCGACGTGAACCCACTCGTAATACAAGCATTTAGCTTAGTACGAGGGGTTAACAAGAATACTAGTAATGTGTGACCCACATTGCTAGTAAGCTTTTTAAAAGAAAAAAAAAAAAACAATGATAGATTAAGTTTTAGATGCTCAAAGTTTTCCAAAACGACTATGTACGGTGGCCAGCACATCAAGTTACCACAAAATGTCAAATTTTCTCAGTTGATTTTGAACTTTATCTTCAACATTATGAGGTTTAAAATCATTTGGAGAAATTTGATTGTTTTGTATACCTTGACCTGCGTTAGCCTTTCAAAAGACCGGAGGTCCAAAAGACTATACACGTAATATAATTTATCAGTTTCTTAAACATAATATTAAAAGCAATTATGTATTGCATTTATCTCAATCATCCATATTTTCAACACGCGTGGCCGAAGGCATTACGATATACGCATTCTTAAACATTGAAGATTTCATTTGCATTAGCAAACGCCTAGGTATCTGAATCTACCGTATAAAGTATTTTAATTGTTTTAGTAAGTAGTTCAATTCAAGAAACTGGGTCATAAAAATATGGTATTTGGTGTTTCGAAACTTTATAAAGAAAGTTTGTAAGTACTAAAGTTATGGAACTGGGAGATAGCCTCATGTTAAGCAACGTCACCTCGTAACCTGTGCCTAACATACTTCCTAGACGGAATAATAAGTTTACTGATATTACAAAAAAAATACAATTATAAACCCCCTGTTGTTAGAATTAAGGGCTGGCGGACGTTAATACAAAGTACTGTATTGTATAACTTAGGACGTCAGATCCAATTGTAAATTTTACAATTTATAAAATCATATTCTGTCACTAACTGAATACATGTACAGAAATACATTATACATCATTCATGTGCATTCTTTGTTTGAAATTAATAATTATTATAAGCATTAAACTCAGGAGTTAGAAAACCTTTGCATTATAAACGTTAGGCTTCATATCTTAGTAGCTTCTTTCAGCTTTTTAAAAATATTTACTGGAAAGAGTACCTACTTATGTGACACAAATAAATATAATTTCAAGATTTAATTCCTAACTTTTCATATAGTATATTATATTCATATAGTAGTAAGTATATATTCAAGCCAACCAACCACCCTGAATCTTTGCTCACTTTAGATTTCTGACCATGCCGCATATACAAATATGGTAAGGAATATAAGAACAAAAAAAAGAAACTTTGCTTGCCAACCAAACCTAAATCTAACAAGAGGCTTAAAAACCACAGCCTATAAAATAAAAAACCAACAAAAAGTACAAATCATTGAATGGCCGCCA
The DNA here is from genome assembly GCA_958496365.1 of Subacronicta megacephala. Taxonomy (NCBI): domain Eukaryota; kingdom Metazoa; phylum Arthropoda; class Insecta; order Lepidoptera; family Noctuidae; genus Subacronicta; species Subacronicta megacephala. The sequence continues at coordinate 15,572,132 of OY292518.1, forward strand.
TACAATGATTGTTTGTATTGCCGACAAAGGCCAGTGAAAACGCTCCCATACACACATACATACAGTAGTCACTGTACATTATTGTTCTACAAAGGAAATTCCGTTTTCCATTGTTTAGTCTGTTTAACAGGAAGGGACCGAATGCTCACCGTTTTGTATGATTGGCTTGAATTTATATAATGTAATTGGAAGGCACACGACTAGTAGATAGGTACTCATCAAACTATTTCTATTGAAGGGCCACGGGTTTTTCCTGAAGTACTACGGTATCCATATTTACTAACGTTATTGCTTTGGTTCGGTAAGAAGGACAGGGCGAAGAAGATTTTTCAACTTTGTCAGTCCTTGCATACTGCGCCTCCTAAGTACTTTGATAAGGCTTAAGCATTGTTGAAGATTTGATATTTATTTTGAAAAGTGTCGAAAATAATATAAAATTTATCTTTATTCACACAAAAAAATATTCTAACGCAGTAAGATCAAGATATGCTAAGAATAAGTAGTTATGGAAAAAGCATCAAGGGATTATAGCTTTAGTTAATAAACGATGTATTGAACAATGCCATCATATTTAACCACATGTGACCAATACAGCATACAAGTCACATGATGTTAATTGCTAGACAACCTGATATAACAATACCGTGTCCTACCGATGCGCCAATGAACAATATTCAATTAGAGAAACAAATATAAGAAGCGATAAATCAAATGAAATGGACAATAAAAGAATCGTAAACATCGAAGTCTGAACGTGGATACGAAGTGGAAACTATGCTGCCAACAGAGTATCTGACTCTAGGAAGATCCGAAATTTGACTACGTCTTACAACAATATTTAAATATTAAACACCACAGACAGATTTTAAGACACTGTATTTGCATATATAAATTCGTTTTCTTAAACTCCTTCATCTATTCCGTCAACATGTCCACAACATCTGAGAAAATTCTTTTTATTCTTGCTACACATTGCTAGTAAACTTTTGAAGAGAAAAAATATACACTTTTCCACATCAGATTATAATATCCTACGTCCAGTGCTGAAGTTTCGAAAGTGATCACAACAATGAAGTTTTGGGAATATTGGATCGTATTTTGCGTTAATCATACGTTAATAGATCATCTAAATGGAGCGAATGCCAGTCACTGTATTCACGATTGTAATTGAATAGGCTATCTGATTTTTTACATTCTGGAACCTAAAAATATAATACTACGATGTGCCATAGATTTATGATAATTTCACTATGTTATTACAATAGATAATATGATTAACAAGGTCGTCGCTATAAAGATGAGAGATCGGAACAATAATTACATTTGGCGTTAAAAAGTTAATCAATGTATGCAATCTTTCTTGATAGAAACATGTCGCAAGTAAATGGAAAAGATGATTCGGAAACGATTTCTTTGTACGGAGGCCATTTTTCTAACAATACTGCTTGATTGGTTCAACAAAAATTACAACATTCTTATTGTTTAATACTATTGATAGAAAACCAATGACATGTACAAGGATCTTATGGTATTTATTGATAAAATATGCGATGAATTGATGGGCACACACAGCGAACAACAGCATAGCGAATTGATAATATTCATGTACAATTTGAACTTGAAATAATACGGGTCAAATAAGAATCGTGCATTTTGCATTCAAATAGTTCTTTCAAATCAACATTTTATTACAATCGATGGTAGTAGTCGTTTACGAAATAGCTTATTTCATACTAAAAGTGTTGGGTCGCAGTTCACTGGTGTTACTTAAATTCACTGTACTTTAAGATTTTTACGATCGAATCACGCGCAGGCGCAATAAAAATGAAATGGCATTTGAAACTACGTATTAGAATAAGTATTTTGAAATTACACCCTCAGAAATCGTACAAGTCATGTTTTTTTAATCAATTAAACACAAGATTTTTTATGAATAAACTTTCATATTACTTACTCGTATCTACTAACTTCATTTGCATGCACGAAGACTCACAGCAACAAATCATTGATGTCCGACGGATTGGATGTAGAGAAGATCCTTCAATCCGCATCAAACTAAATTACCCGTCGTAACCATTAGGTGTTGACAATAAAACATACGAAAAATAACTATGTTTTTGTACATAGGTTATATCTATTCGGAACCTCTATTCGCCATTTTATCTAACCCATTCTGCACAAAACAAAATACCTAGCTACTAACCTAAGTTACAAGTTTTGTTTTAAACGTGAATTACAATCTAATGGAATTGTAATGCACAGTTTTATTCAAATGTGGCCATGTGTCGAGGCTACCTGGCGTAGATACTACTTGTGCTACCTGTATGTGCAATGTCGTCGGTAAAACGTTACATGTTCATTTGAAGGTATATAAAGTATTCAAATTTTCGACAGCGCGATCATCGAAGTGACTGCGATTTGATTCTGGAAGCTCAACGGGGTTGATTTGATCCATAACTAATGATCTAGAACCATTTTTTTTGGACATTTTTGTGTGTTAGGTCTTTATTTGTAAATCAGCTGCAATAGAATGTTTGTTAGTGACTTGATCTGTCCAAACCGTGCCTTTATGGAATTGACTTTTCAAACTCTGTTCTAGACAAAATAATACAATGTTAAAGTTTCTACAGTTAGCGTTAATTGTCAAAGGTGAATAACTGATCATAAAAACTCTACAAATACCAAACAATCAGGAAAAAGGAGAAGAAGATAACACCATACTCAATTAATTATTAACAAAACAATAACTGTTCCAGAAAATGGAATCCCTCCATTAAAATTTATAGCCACAGATTTAATCAGTAGCTAGAAGTATTTCGTCATATGTCTTGGCATTTAGGTACCCTAGAGCGGTAGAACAACGTGAGCCTCGCTGTATCATCAAATGCAAAGGGTCATTATAAATCAAAAGGCTGGCTACTCATCTTTGTGATTGTGTTCCCATAGATGGAGAACGTTTAACACGTCCCCTTGCGATAAAACGATAGGTAGAATACCTAAACAAACTGAGTCTTATTTATACAACAATAATATTTTTGTACGTCTCATTTAATAAAATAAGCATAAAATGTCACGTACTTTAAGCAACAGACATACTATAGCTATTTACGGGCTCTTTGAATCCTTGTATTTTTTTCGTCAAACAGGAGAAATGTTGTTTATGGTTTTCAGAATACTTCAGGGTCTCATGAAAGATCAAGATGATCCAGACTGTACTGACTAGAGGTACTCTTCATGTTTTTTGTGAAACTGTAAATAAAATAGACGTCGATTTAAAACGACGAAATTGTTTTAATTTTTTTTTGCTGGAGAGCTTATTATGAGAAGTGGCTTGAACGGTGTCCAAATTGTAAAGTTTGTCAAAACGCAACACTTTCTCAGCTTATTTAAATGAAACACACATTACATAACGCAAAGCCTGCAACCATAGTCTTAGTGAAGTAGTAACGGAGTACCTAACAGCGTTACGCTTTGTAATGCAAATGAATGGTTCGCACGGGTTGCGCAAGAGTTGTCAGCCGCGGAAGGTCGATGCCTCTGTTCGTCATTCACTCACTAGGATTCTCCCGTTTATTTACATTTTATTGTGTTAGTGTTATCCGGTATTGATAAATCTAAGGAAGATTGCTAATATTTAATACTGAAGGATTTTGTGCATCAACTCTATGGGTCGCACAAACTTTTTCACAACTTGGTCGAATACGATGAATATTTCGTCTAGGTTGCTTCTACACCTTTTCTTGCTGCCCTTCCTACGCGAAGAATTTTTTTTTTTTTTTTTTATGGTATAACTTGGCAAACGAGCAGGCGAGCTACCTGATGGTAAGTAGTCATCGCCGCCCATGGACATCTGCAAAACCAAAGGAGTTGCAGATGCGTTGCCGAGCCTATTTAGGGAAAGGGAGGGGAAGGAGAAAAGGAGAAGGAAGGGGATTGGGGGAGAAATTGGGCCTTTTATTATTATGATCGTTAATCAATATAATTATGATTGTTTAGCATGCAGCAATATGCTTTTCCAGATAGATGAACTTTATCTTCAATCAGAAATTTAAAAAATACACTGTATAAACGAAGAGAAACTAGTCGGAGTAATAGCGTATGAGTCTAATTGTTTCAATTTCCAACATAGGTATTAGTTACTAGAACTGATTACTTAATGATCAATTAATTAATTCGAAACGTTACATCGATTAAGCTTCCATAATAATCTGAGGTCATTCGAGGCCTAAATTACAATTTCTAAGTAGTGTTTTTATTACTTAACACGTTTTCTTATTGAGGAAAAGTTTATAAAACGATATAAAAAAAAAAAAGAAATACTCGAAGGATATACCGATATAAGAATTTGTTGACTGACCAATATTTTAACTACTAAGAAGGAATCTAACCAATCACAACAGCTTGTTTATCTCTGGGTAGGTTCGTAGGTACCAGGTGTTAACACAGAATTAAGACTGCTTTCAGCTTCACTTGTCGTAAACATGAATCGGTCGCTTAATTTGAAAGACTAGAGTGGATGGAAACATTTGCTTTATGAGAAAGCCATCATAAGCTAAAAATCAATTGAATTTGAATTTCATTTTGTCATCGATTAAAATGATAACATTACTTTGGTGGACATGCTATCAATGAATTACTACCTTGATACAGGATCAACGAATATAATATATAGTCAAATAAAGGTCATATTACTAGATGAATTATGACACTAACAACACTACTGCGTGACGCTAAATCCAAGTGTGGTATTTAAACCGTAAAACCAGTTTCTTAGATTTGGACTGTGAACTGTCTAGTGTTGTGTGCATTTTTGTGATATTTCATAACTAGATAGGTGCGTTTATCGTTACAGATTAAAACGGATATATTTAGCTATATTTTGGATCTTATTACTGAAGACCTACTGTACCTTCTACAAAGTAGATGGTACAGCTTAGATACTTCAGATACTTGTCATCATACTTACTCCTAACTTCATCCCAATTTACTTGGGGTTCCGCTCAGTGCAGTAGAAGGTTTCTTCCCCATGGCAGTGTTACCTATAGATATGCTAGTTGGTAGGTGGGTAGGTAGATACTACACTACCTATAACATAAGTGTACTGTGTCTAACAATCTGGATATATCTACCTATTAGGAGTGAAAAAGAATTGGCTCATCTAGAATGATACTGGCCTGCAATAAAACAGCGTTGAAATGGGTATTTTACCTAATACAATTTTAAATAATAATTTTAGACACTTTCAGAACGGTTTAGAAATAGTTCATACGCATTTTCTGTGAAATGGCCACGAAAAACTAATTAAAAGACGAATTTCAATGATTGGGACAATAAATTGTTAGTATTATTGATTTAACCTTTTTTACAATATAGTAGCACTGTGTAAAAAAAGATTGAAACAATAATAATAACAATTTACTGTAAGATTTTTACGTTAAGATGATCAACAAGGATGTGGTCAGACTGATGGTAAATGGTGACCATAGCCTGAGGAGGCTAGCAACACCGGAGATAGGTAATAATACGAAATAATTCTTATTTATGTAGGTAGATAAGTACCTACCTAGGCAGGTTTCACAAGAATTAAAAAATACGAAAAAGTATTACTTACAACAATCAACCGATGTGTGAGCTGTACGAATTGCGTACCAAATTGAGAATTTATTTAGTCATACACTTGGAAATGCGTGGGAAGACTATAATCGCCTGCGCAGGTTAAGAAAAATATGAACGTACGTATGGCGGAAGAGGGTTCCTCCTTACTACTTCCCTTGGTCAATGAGCTATGACAAGATCAATATGGTATGCAGTTTTATCACTCATATCAAATTAGATAAGACCTTTTAAAAAAAACCTTCACATGAATACTGTTTTGAATAATTAATATTATTTTTTGTCACTGTAACGAAGTGAGACAACAATAATAACCATACAAAACTAAAAGTACATGTACAGTTCACCAAACACGTTTTAAAATAAGAGGGTAGGAACATTATAAGCTTGTTCCATGGTCGCATCACGATAGCACCGATATTAATTAAAACTACCCACATAGCTTACATAGAAGAGATATCTTCGACCCTTCACTTGTAGTCTAGTAACTACTGCTACTGCAGTCATAAGTTGTACAAACACAGCTGTAGCCATAGGTACTAGTCATGCCTCTGCTCTGACATTCTTTACATAAATTAACAACCGTATCTATATTTATTATTGTTTTTTAAATGTCAAGATAGTTCACGCAGGTTTGTTATGATTATAGTGTCTGACTTACCTGGTAGGGGACCTTTGGAGTCCTTCCTCTGCTCATTCTGGTCCTCACTCCTCGGACCACCACCTTCCTCCACTTCGGACACTTCATCCTCACACCTTGTCTCACGCACTGCCAAAAGGAAAGCGCACACACACACAAACGTAATCCTCAGAAACTCTCTCATCTTCATCGTTATATAGTGAAAAGAACGTCAATAAAGCCCATTTTCGATCATCGATCGATTAAAACTTGACATTAAAACAAACAGTCACATTTTCGTTTGTTGCAAGTGGCTAAACGAATCCAATGACATACGTGCAACTTGAGTTTAATTTATAAAACATTACACGAACACTAAACATCACTTCATCAGAATAGAACAACACAATTACAAACAAGAAAAAATATAAATAAAAACAAGAAACGTAATATTTCGGATCGATTAATTTCAAATTTGGAACGTAAGTACGCGCGTCACTCAATGTTGGCAGCGATGGTACTGGCGCGCTGGTTGGTGGGAGATCGTTGTTGCCCCCACCTGCGCGCGAGCACGATCAATGGAAGCGGTATCGAGAACCGGCAATAACTGTAGCTGAGGTTTCTACAGATATCTTATCAGAGAAAACTGTCCGCGTAATTAATGTCGCCTTTTGCGGTTAGATACCGTTTTAGATAAATAATTCTGGTTGGTGCACTCAATGCAACGGTGGGTACTGCCTTAATTTTTAGCTTAATTTTCATTTTTGGAACAGGAGGGTAGGTGATAGATAGATAACAGATGTTCGCAAAGTAGGTAGATATCTTTGATGTCATTGTATTATAATTTAGATTCAATTCCAGAGATAGGCGATTTTATTAGTAGAATTAATAATTTTTACCTCTCAATCCGCCTTTTGACCCTACAGTCAATATAAATTATTATTAGAAAAAAATCTTACAATTAATTATGAGCCAAAATTAAATATCTAATAGGAGACAGCAATTGAAAAGCTATTTGTGCAGTAGAACTGCCTCATAAACCTTGTGAACCGCGACTGCTACGCTAGAGGTCCTGGATTTTTACTACACTTCGGTCGACCTAGGAATCCAATCCAGGACCTCTAGCGTAGCAGTCGCGGTTTTAATATAAAATTTTCAGTAACAGTTCGGAGTCTAAATTTAAGAGCTCGCTCCTATTATTCCTTTCTGGTATGATATGTTGTAAAATAGAAATTGAAGCCCTGTCTCCTGAACTATGCGAATAGCCTAAGATATCTCATCCTATCCAGTAGGTACATTCGATGTAGCCTGTGATATATTTAAAATAATTAATCAATGACTATGTTTGTGTAATTACTATATATTAATTATATTATCTAAATAAAAGGCTGCCTCGTTGGTCTAGTGGTCCCAATCGCGACTGCTACGCTAGAGGTCTTGGGTTCGATCCCCAGGTCGAGCAGTGTTATGGGGTTTTTCTATGAAATTCTCAGTAGCAGCTCGGAGTCTGGATTTGAGCCCAGTGAATGGCAATAGGCTCGCCCCCTATTACATGGGACCTAAACATACCGGCGAACTGTGGGTGTACATTAAGTAAACCTCTGCCTAACCCTTCGGGGAATACAGGCGTGATGGTATGATATCTAAATAATACTTATATGTATAAAAATGTGGACCACGTTATGGAACTTTTTTTTTTAGTTTTTGAATACTTTGAAGAAGTTTCTTACGAAAACAAAATTAAGATAAAATTACTTTTAACAAAAAAGTTAAACCGCCTTCAAAAAATAATAAAATTATTTTGTCTAAAACAGTTTGGGAAGTCGGTGACTTCTATTTGAGTGGGTCTTTTATTTTCGCCACTGACTTTCCCAAACTGTTTTAGACAAAATTATTTTATTATTTTTTGAAGGCGGTTTATTTTTTTTTGTTAAAAGTAATTTTATTTTGTAATTTTTAGTGGAAAGTTTTATTTAGAAATACTTGTTAGCCAACTAAACGCACTGCTCCAATAAGACAGCGATGTTTCGGAGTAAACGATAATATCATCGATGTAAAAAATTTTTAGATTTTTGTTGATATTGTCAAAACTGCTTAACCGATTTCGATAAAATTTGAATGGGACCACCTCTGAAGTATAACCTACCAAACAAAAAAACAATCATAAAAATCGGTCTACAACTGGCGGAGATATCGCGTAACAAACATACAAAAAAAAAAAAAAAACATACAGACGAATTGAGAACCTCCTCCTTTTTGAAGTCGGTTGAAAATTGCGCAAAGAAATGGAATATATCAGAAAACTAACGACTATTTTAACTTCGCGCGTTTTTTTAATTATCTATCCCAAAATGAATTCAATATTCTATTCTATTGCTGAGCCAGGATAACGTCTCTCGTGTCAGCAAGAAATATACCTTTATAAATATATATCAATAGGTAGGTACAGTCACCATCAAATATATCGTAGCAAACAGACTGTTCATAATTATCTGAGCAACTACAGAAATTAAACCATATCTCAGCGACACAAAGGATGTTTTCGAACACACGGTAGCTGTCATTCTGACATGTATTTTATCCCAATGATATAAAGTTTGATTTCCCTAGTTGCTCAGCTAATTATGAACAGTCTGTTCGCTTCGATATATTTGATGGTGACTGTACCTAACACAACTTTCCTTACTAACCTACACGTAATAAAATATTTACCTATAAATTAGGTACTACTACTCGACAAAGACGACGTATCAAAATGAAAATAATATAGGTAGGTACCTAGTTTTTTGTTGTCCACCTGCTGAACGGGCCAGCACCCTGATCCCTATGATACCTACAGCGCGACACCTCGTGATTGATTTTGGGATTTTGCCTTTCAGTATATTATTAAGATACCCCCTAATTTTTAGCCCCAAAAGAAGATAGTTTTCAAGAAAAGTTTTTGTTATGTGACGAATTTTCCTAAAATGAGACCTAGCTAGATCGGTATCTCTTTCCCTAAACCCCCCCTACTGTAAATTTCATCGAAATGTTTAGAGCCGTTTAAGAACGCGACACGACGAAATAATAATAGATATTATCTCGCAATTATCAAAACTGTTGAAAGTATACTTATCTACTTCGCATAAGTTAGCAAATTATATGTAAAGCAATTTGGCTTTTGAAAATATTAGGTTCTTATTTTTAACACATATTATCAAGCCTTCGATAGCTCAGTTGGTAGAGCGGTGGACTGTAGTTGTTGAATTAGATTGTCATCCATAGGTCGCTGGTTCAAATCCGGCTCGAAGGATTTTTTTGTTTTTGTCGATTCATTTCTTTTTATTTCCCGTGCGAATAAGAAAATGTTGACCCTTGTGTGTAAAGAACTCTTTCCGTTTCAATAATCAAAATTAACACGCTTATAGCACCTGACTGATGAAAAAACAAAGTGAATTCATAAATTATTTTTGACACATTTATTCATAATCTTAATAAAAAATAATCTTTGAAATAGTAGGTATAAATGATATCATAAATATGTATAAATACATTATTATTAATTATAAGTTAGGTATAAGTACATTATTATTAATAAAATAGCATAATAGTCAGACCTTCTCACAGGGGCTCATGTCTAAGTAACAAATATGCTGTTCAACGGATCTTCAAGGATGTTAAGTTGCACTTGCCGCGGTCAGCCTATGGATGGATGACCAAACTCAAAAATTCATGACCCCTCAGAGCCCTGAAGAGAATGCAAAGCCTTCGGTCCTCGTTGTCAAACAAACACATTTCTTTCGTTAGTGGTAGTCAAGGGCCTAAAAAGTGTATTGAGTGGTGGATGTGGGATGGCAGTTGCATCCCTTAGACTGACAGCTAACCCCAGCAAAATGAGAAAAAGGAAATTGACGATCTACATTTAAATCCTACAGGCTCTAAATGAGATCGGCAGCCATTTTTTTTTAAATATAAAAGAGCGTAAGTATTTATTTGGTATACCATAATTTTATACTAAAACTTCATCACCTCTATCCTGCCAGCATAATTGCAAAACTTTATAACTATGCTTAAGAATAACGTTCAATTGTAATATTTGCAATAATACATTTTGGACTTATAATGTAGGTATAATATAGCTCTAATGATGATTTATATTAACATTCTTGCACGAAATTGCTAATACAGCACAAAAATTTACAGTTACATTGTGTTGCATTAAAAACAGAGTTTAATGTTAACACCTAATCAAGCATCCTAGAATTGTATTCAAATATATTAATATAATAAACAAGAACAATAATAAGATACTCATAAAAAAAATTGACAATCTGTATGAAAATATAAATGCATTTTTTTAAAGCTTCATCCTGCTTGTCCATAGCTAGACAACATTCCTAGTGCGCCATTCCGATACATTATCCGGCTCTTATTTTTTCTAATAATAGAAGGAAAAAAAAATATAATCAATCGGAGGAGATCTCCGTTTTTGAAGTGGAATATGACAATAATGGTACCCACACTCCACAGTATTCTATCTGTGAAGTACATATCATTTTCAATTTTTTTTAATGCAAAGAAGAGACTAGTCACATTTTTATGTTGCTTTAACTTTAAGCAACATAAAGTAAAGGCATACTCGATATCTTCAGCTAACCATGCCTGTTTCCTTTTTAATTTTGATCAAATGTTTGATCAAACATTTCATTCTCTCCAGCTTCTTTCGCAGCCTTCTTTTGCCTTGCCACATGAGGTTCAACCTTTTTTTTCTATTTTCTGCTATAATTGTAAGTCTATGAACCCTGTATTTAAGCTGAATGACTTCTTCCGAGTCTGTTGGTAGGATGTCTATAGGCTGGACCCGTGAGATTGTTATTTCCGGTTCTTGACATGGCTAGAATAAGATTTATATTTCATTAATAATTTTTAATACTAATTATTATCTTAAGCACTCTTACAATCATTAGCATTTTATTTGATACACAATGTAGTATCAGGTGTACTAAATTATTAAATTGATTATTGCAATAAATTGAAAATGTTACTTTGATATATTATTAACAATCAAAGCAAACTGTATGAAATTTTCAAACATTAAAAAGTTTTAGTTAGTATGAAACAAAACTTATAGGTATATTAGGAATAGGTATTTCTTTTTTAACTACAGTAATTAGTCGTTCTTCTCCTTATTACACCAAACTCATATTATATACTTACAGATATATTGATGGCTGGCACAGCATCCACACAGAGTCGTCTCAATCCACTCTCTGTCAAGTAGAAGTCTTTAGCTTCGAAGTGTTCGGAGCAAACAGTACTGGAAGCTGTTGAAGACCATTCCTCTTCTCTATTCACGGCTACCTCCCACTGTTTCCTTCTCTCTCTATCACGGGGAAATCTGCAAAAATATATTGTTGATCTTTTACTTCAATTTAATGAATTAAAGTTGTTTGTTGGAATGTTTTACAAAAATACGTGCCTTTTGGTCAGTCCCTTCACACTCACACTACAAGGAAATGTCGTTCAAAGAGCTTTGAAATATGCTCTCAAGATATAGTCAAATATTCAGACACATAAATATGTGACAATTCAGTCACAATACAAACTTGTATTGTGACTGAATTGTAATCTTTAACAGAAATTATATTGCTTGTGATTTAACCAGAAATAGTAGGCGGCGGTTAGTTATGTATAAGCAAAGACATTTAATACACTAGACTATTAAATCTCTTTGTGTATAAGACATATAAATTTAGAGATATATGGCTGAATGAATAAAATTTAATCAAGATCGAATAGTCACCTATGAAAAGTAATTCCGTCTTTATTCTTGGACATCTTTGCAGATGTGTTTTTACAATTAGCTACAGCACAGCTAACCATTTCAGTACATGTACAGCTATTGCACAAACCCTAGAACCTAATAAAGGGTTAAAAACCTTATATCAAGCCGAAAAAACCGATTAGATTTATGGAAACAATAAAAATAAACAAAAATGCCCTGGCGTTTCAGTTTACGCTTCAGTTTTAGCTGTCATTGTAAGCATAATTATTTGAAAGATTTCGTTTAATGTATGAAAAAATATTCGATTTACGCTTTACATATTGATATGAACGCGAAACGCAACGTAATGTCATTGTCAATAATTTGACAGTATGGAGTGTAGAAAGAAAGGAGGACCATCTCAATGTATTCAAAAGTGTCCATTGAAAGGGAGCAAATTAAGGTGGCGCTGTGTAGCAGTAGCAAGTGGAAGAATTTTAAAAAGAGCGCCACAAATTATTATAGTAGGTTACTAAATTAAAAAAGGAAAGAAAATTTAAATAGTTCATAAAAATTGATTATACATACTGTTGGTCGAAAAAAAGATCTAGGTTGAGACGTATCAATTCCTTTACTTTTCAATTTTCGTCAAGTTCAAGTTTTCCCATTGCGTCTATATTTGTTCTTTTTGTATTAACAACAATAAAATCATTAAAACAACAAAAATGTATCAACGAAATTGCATAAAAAACAATTTTTCAACTCACACTTCACTCTGCTGCTACATTCATATCATTTCCACTTGCTACACTAGCGCTAGTTCGGTGAGTTTTCGAACCATAATTTGCTGTATAAAAGTGGACACTTTTTCGACTAATCCCCCTTAAAAGATGGTCCTCCTTTCTTTCTACACTCCATATTTGACAGTAATAAACATAATGTTACCAGTACAACATTTAAGTAGGAAAGAAGTTGTTGTTTGTTGTGTTTTGTTATTGTTTTTGCAGTTGTCTGCATATTCCAACTATGTTTTCCTAAAATTATTCGTATTATACGTATTTAAACGTAATTAAAAAAATGTAAGTAGGTAATTACCTACTTATCCACTCTAATATCAACGACTTCTAAATCGGTCCGATCGAGGTATGTGAAACGGAAAACTGTTTTAACGATGAAGTCGCCGCGACAGCGCTACGGTTTTAATTACGTGAATCGGACTACTGCTGGCGGATTTGCCCTAAGGCCCAGTAGGCCCGGGCCTAGGGCGGCCAGATATTAAGGGCGGCAAATCGTGACAAAAAAAATCAATGATGATAGCAAGACATAACTTAAATGTAAATGACCTTATCATTTAAAAGGCTTCGCATACTGTGGCGGGCCGCACTGCACCTCATCGTATAGCAATAATCTTCTTAAAACACTTTTTACGTATAAAAATATATAAGTAGTTACGAACTGAAGCTCTTCCATCCATTTATCCAAATGTGGTTTATCTTCGAATGTGTGTGTACTCCAGCAACTATTGAAGGGAACGATCGTTCAACAACAACAATGATGGAGCAAAGATTAAACGATCTTGCTGATTTTTTATTTTCTGCTGATTTAAGAAATTGCGAAGATTTCATTAATGCTTTCACTGCGCTTAAGTGCTGACAAGTTTTGTAACTCATGTTAAATAGTTTGAGACTTTGCACATTTGTGTAACAAGAGAGCAAAGTCGTTTTTTGCAGCGAGTGCTGATTTTGAATCCTGAGCAAGCGAAGGATTCGATGATTAAAGTTGTAAAACTAAAGTTGAATCTTGAGTGTGGCGAGGGATTCAAAGGCACGAAATGCAAAAAAACTTTGCTCTCGTGTAACACATAACTTTTCACTTCAGCAGCGAGAACACTTTAGGAGATAATTAATATTTACAGGTTAAATATCAGTTTTATTTCAGTAAATACTTATTTTCGTTACAATACAAAAATAAGTTTAAAATTCAATAAATTACATTAAAAGACATAATTTTCTTTTTGCTAAATTTCTTTAGTTAGTACTTAGTACGAAATTCCGAACGTGTTAGTCTTTGAGGTCGAATTCAAAATAGGAACTTCGAAAGGGCTGGTCTTTGTCGCTCTCTCTTTCTAATGGCGGGAAAGAGTGTGAATGTTTCGAATTGTATGATTAACCCAAGGCTGAGTAAGATATTTGAGGCTTTCTGAAAAAAAAAATTAAAAGTTACTTTGTCTCACTCAGTGAGCAAAATCGCATTTTGCTCACTGATTTCAGGCAGCAAAACCCACATGTTTGAGCTACTGAAGTGAAAACACTTTTTTTATGAATCTTTAGTCTATACGATGGGTGCTGAGATATGATGGGCCTAGAGCGGTCAAGACTGCAAATCTGCCACTGTATACCTAGGACGTACCATTTTTTTTTTTATTTTAAAGGTATTCGTGACGTCATAAAACGCCGCTGTTACTGAACGATATACCGAAACTACAAACTTATGTCGTACTTACTTATTTCTCACTATAAGATTTTGTTCATTGGTTATAGGTTATTCCTAAAAAGTAGGTACCTAGGTATGAAATAAAAAAAATACTTTAAATATTCCAGATCGACGATAAAATCGTCCCCGTTTAGAAAAGATTGGCGTGTCAGGTTTTTTCGATATCTTATTCAGCAGGTAATTGTAGGGGTGTGGTACTAACGTGTGACGGCTTCATTATTTTTTCAAAAAGGGGTGCGTCCGTGGTGTGGCTGTCACGCCTCCATTTGACGGGTATAATAGAGACATTTAAATTACTGGTTTGAAATGCAATGTAATAAGACTGTGCGACTGTTATTACTCAGCTAGTGTTGGACTACAGAACACTGTTATCGATGTTTTTTTTATTTCCTCTGACCTTTTCCACCTTCTCTAACGCTCCACAGAAATAAAACTAATGAACATTGTAGAGCTGTCTTCGAAGAGTCTCACACCATTCGACTTATCTCGTGATGTACCTACTTCTAACTTTACTGTATTGCTAACATGCTTATGAAATATTATTATTAAAAATACAAAAATGCTTATTTTATTTTAAACCATTTTTTTTTATTAAACGTATTTATTTCACTTTGAAAACCCAACCGTACCGGGTAAAACAAACATCCATGCATGACATTTTTTTTTTTAAAGTAGTGTAGGAACACAATAGTTTTAATTAATTCTCTAGCATGTTTAGAAACTAAGATAAGTTCTAGTAACTAAAGAGTAATAATATTATAAAATAAGATTGATTAAACTACGGTTAGATATTGTAAACCGGGCGGATAATAGTTCAAGCATGGAATTTAAAAAAATACCAGTGTATCATTTACTAATAGTAAGTAAGGGGAAAATGTTTTACTAAGCTACAATTTGGACATATCAAAATGATAGTAGTTAATACTAAGCTCTTAAAAATGTATGACGTTGACAAAAAAAACCTACCACGATGAAAAAACAGGCAGTGATTTTCCCTAGCACGGAGGTGTTAGGGGTCGATGGTTTAATACAACACTGAATTCGTATAAATACCAGACACAAATCAAATCATCGCCACTTTGATAAAATCTTTCACTCAGTTAAAATGAATTCGCTACTTAACTTAGAGGACCCATCTCGACCGTTTCTAGGTCCAAATTACTGGATTATAAAGAAAGTAGGATTATTGCTACCGTCCAATAAACTAGCTAAGGCAATCTACATCATAATACATGAGATAGTAACGCTTTTTGTCTTTACGCAATATATGGAGTTATATGTAATAAGGTCGGATTTGGATCTCGTGTTAACCAACTTGAAGATATCCATGTTGAGCGTCGTTTGTGTTGTAAAAGTTAACACCTTCATTGTATGGCAAAGAAACTGGCGTGAAGTCTTAGATTACGTAACATCAGCTGATAACTTTGAGAGAGACGCAGAAGATACGATTAAGAGCAAAATCGTCGAAGCTTACACCAGATACTGCCGTCGGCTCACTTACTTCTACTGGGCTCTTGTCTTTACAACATTCTGGACGACTACCTTAACACCTCTCATGAGATACCTCTCATCATCGAACTTTAGAGAAAACATGCGAAACGGAACTGAGCAGTTCCCACACATATTCAGTTCTTGGATGCCTTTTGATAAGTATCATTCGCCTGGTTGTTGGATCACGGTCTTGTGGCATACACTACTATGTGCTTATGGGGCTTCTATAATGGCTGCTTATGATACATGTATTGTTGTTATTATGGTGTTCTTCGGAGGAAAGCTTGACCTTTTACGAGAAAGATGTAAGAAAATGTTTGGAGAATATGGAGCTTTAATCAGTGGCAAGGAATGTGAAGAAACGGTCCAACAGCTACATTCAATACACGTCATGTTGTTAAAGTAAGTAGAATATGCAATTAAATAGCTAGTGCAATGTAATAAAGAGGTCTAAACAACTCATAATAAAAAAAAACATCATTGTGCAGTGAATTTTAAGTATTACAATTGTAGACCAGAATTCGGGCGCAGGATTTTAGTGGCTTTCGTTCAGGTCATTATTTCTATGGTTCTATGGTATGTAAACAACAGTCTGGGATGTAATTCCACATTCATCGTTTATTATTACTCGGCACCGGCAGAGTGTCATGTAGTTAAGCATGATGGGCTTGTGGCTAAAAAATAACTACACTGTTCTGCAAGTTTTAGCTAATCGCCGCCGTAGGTCTTGTATATGTATATTAAAAAATTGAAACTCCTCTTTGCCTCTCTCGGTGGTCGATATCTAAGTATTTCAATCGCTGGTTGTCAGAAGTTCGTCTGACAACCAGTTTATCCTTAGGCTATCGGTAAATCCCGATAATCACTGGGTAATCCCAAAAAAAAAGGATTGAATTAGGAGTCCTGATAGATGTTAGTTCGTTATGCATTATGCGAATTATTTGCTTTGAATTAGCCTGTAAGTCGAGCATATTCCGTTAAGTTAGAAAAAGGCCAGGATGATGATGATGTGTCAATATTTAACTATGGTTGACCCAGTTATAAAAATATAATTTGAACATAATTACGTACGAACGTAGGTTGGTACTACCATATGTTGATATTGTTTTCTATAAATATTCTTGTATCATTTTAGCTAGATAATAAGCACTAAATCTCCATTTCTTAGTAGATTGTAATAATTCTCCAAGTAGTTGGAAAGCGTAAGGGTCTTATTATCATCATCTTCTTGCCCTTTTCCTATTTTATTTGGGGTCAACGCAGCCAGTCCCTTGCTTCCGTACATGCCTGTTAGTCGTCATCTCATCAGTTAATCCCTTTATAATTCATCACAATCCATCCATCTTTTCTTTGGTCTCCCTCTACCCCTACATCGTTCCACATTCATACTCATTACTCTTTTGGTTACATGCGTTTTATCGCTCCTCATCACGTGCCCATACAAAGACAAACGATTCTCCTTAAATTTTTCGTCACTGACGCCACTTTAAAACTTCCTCCTTCCTTTTATCCAGCCTAGTAACTTCCACATCCACCTCAACATACCCATCTCAGCTGCATGTATTCTTCTTTCATCCATATTCTTAACGGCCCAGCACTCGGATCCACACAACACGATAGGTATTATGAAGGATTTGTACATTTTGCCCTTCAGCTTGAGAGGCATCCGTGGATCGCAAGTCATATTTAAGTATGGTATCTTCAAAGAAAATTGAAAAATCTTACTTATATTTTTTTTTTTTTTTTTTTTTTTTAAAAAAAAGCTTACTAGCAATGTGGGTCACACATTACTAGTATTCTTGTTAACCCCTCGTGCTAAGCTAAATATGCTTGTGTTACGAGTGGGTTCACTATATTAACGTGGTTTAGGTAATTAATGGTTCTGAAAACGAATAACAAACAAGAAAATTAAGCTTTATCCTCCTATCGTTACCGCCACTATACTCTAGACTCTAGACCTTATGCGTAGCATTGAAATATATCAAAAATATAATGTGAGGCAATAGAAATTGTCTATTTATATTTTACTGAAAGAAGTCGTCTCTTAGAAAATTACGGCCATAAGGCTGTATGATGATGTATAACGATTTATTAATGAATTAATAAACCTTGAATGTGGAAAATGGAAATTGGAACAAGCCACTGAACTTCTAGATAAGTAATAAAAAAAAACTGCGAATATCTGATCGTGGCTTAAAAAATACAATATCTACTCTAGATTATAATTACAAATTAGAACTCATCGTTTATAGCCCCAGATCTTTAAGAATCTTTCACTTTAAGGATTCCAGTTTCAGAGTAATTCTAAAATATGTATACAAACTAAGGAATCACCAATAGTGGCTATGTGAGTTCATGAGTTGGTGACTCTCAAAGAACAATGTTTCCCGTACATACATAACGGAATTATAACTATAAAATCTATCGGACAATAAGCATAATTATCATTATTATTGAGAAATCATTTTTATTAAGGAGAAGATTAATTAATAAGGAGAAATCCTGTAGATACTTAGTCCTATATGTTCGACAAGTCGTATTGTTAGTAAAAGTTGCAAATATTGATATACCTACGCAACTGATGCATCTAAATGATATGATATGATACACTTAATATAATATGAAGTATTAAAGCTAAACATTATACCAATTAGCTAGATAGTTATGTAATAGAATGGTAAGTTAGGTACTTATCCTAGAAACATAGTACAAACTACAATAACATTCCTCTTCTAATATGTAGGAATGAAAAAACAATAGGAATAAAATAATAAATAATATATTATATAAATATTTTTTATTCCATGCTTAAGAAGTATGTAATATTTTCGTCTAAAACTTACGCAAGTACAAATACCTACTTAGATTTCGGCTCAATATTTTATCGATAAAATATTTTACGTGCGCAACCACTACGAGGCAAAAAAACATCATGATACAGCCAAGTTTTCGAAAACAAAACAATAATTAGGGTCGCCCACAGTTCACTAATTCTTGTAATCATAATGTATTGATCTTGTGTTTTAGGTATTCGAGATTATTTAATTCTCTTTTGTCGCCCGTCATGTTCATTTATATGGTCATGTGCTCATTGATGCTTTGTGCAAGCGCCTATCAACTTACTGTAAGTATTTATAAAAAAAAAGGTAAGCAAGTAAGTAAACAACCCTTATCTACGGAATACAGGCGTCATAATTAAATTATAGAGTGGGTAAAGACTAAAAATGGAATCTACCTTCAAAATGAAATTTTAGACAGTCGGTTTTTATTATTAATTGGCTCCCAGACTCAGACCAAATAAAAAGTTAAGGTGGAACTTTGCAAACAAAGAAGTGAGGCCGGCTAAAGCTACGCCTAACGGTGTACAACACACAATTACACGCACACACGTATACCGAAACTACGCCTTATCTTGTCAGTCGAACTATCGAGGTATCGAAAGCTCGACTGACAAGATAAAGCGTAGTTAATATATAGCGTAGTAAGCATATAATGTATTAGTTATACATTATTATATGTGCGTGTAATTGTGTGTTGTACACCGTTAGGCATAGTTTTAGCCGGCCTCACTTGTTTGTTCGCAAAGTTCCATCTTAACTTTTTATTTGATCTGAGCTCCCAGACTGATCTTCGGCATTTACCTACTTCACTTATCCAGTTGTTCTATATAACTATCGGATTGTATAAGAGGTTTTCAAATTTTACAGTTACGCTTAAAAATCTATCTGACTGGATGATAAGAGTAAACAATTATTATATACAACTCTAAAAATTCACGTCTGTGAAGCGTGAGGACCTAGGTTTGTTATCAAACCGGGTAAAGTGACAAAGGAATAGGCTTGTTCTCAACTATTTATTCCTACGACAAACTATGTAGGTAATAGTAAACCATTAACCTCCGTTTTGTATCTTTTTGCAGTCCGCACAAGATGCCGCTCAGAAATTATTGATGGCTGAGTATTTAATTTTCGGGATAGCGCAATTATTCTTATTCTGTTGGCACAGCAACGATGTCCTGTTTAGAGTGAGGCATTAAATGGTTTTGACAAATGAAATAACTGCGTGTCCTTGTACGTACTAAATTATCAAAAATCTTTTTCAGAATGATAACATGACTTTAGGTCCTTATGAAAGCAACTGGTGGCTCGCAAATAATCAACTCAGAAAAGACGTGCTAATCCTCTCGGGCCAACTTCGGATTAAAAACATATTTACAGCAGGACCTTTCGCCAACCTTACCATACCGACTTTCATTACTGTAAGTTCAATTTTAGGGTACCTACACATGAGGGACGCTCAACTCAACGTAGAAGCCGTGTAAATACAAATTATCGGGCCGTCAACTTCAGTTTATCGCGACCAAATTCATTAAGCTTTAGACCGTATCCGTATTTTAACTCAGTTTTAATCCCAACATGCAGCATGGCTCTTACATTGAGTTGTGGGCGTGGCAATACCATAGCCACGATTACTTAAAATAGCATAGTTACACCTCAAATGATAAGAGGAGCATGTTCTACTTAAGTAACTTAGTGATTCTAATTTTAAACGATTTTAAAATTATGTAAATGATAAATCAAAGTTACTCCCATAACCTCCTGCTTTTTGAAATGACTAGTCGGTTAATAAAATAAAAATAATATCATCCTCTTGGGCGACAAATTCAAATATTATAATTTTATTTCGAAAAAAATAATTTTAATAATATGAATAAATTAATAATATTTTGAAAAAAGTATGCAATTTGCAAATTCAGTAGTGTAATTAGATGATTCTGACAAAATTGGCGAATTCCACTACTGTCTGCAACTATAACGATATATAAGATATTTTAATTTTAAAATCTACTTATTTTTTCAGATTCTTAAAGGAGCTTATAGCTATTACACACTGCTGAGAAAATAAGGCATCGGATTTATTGTCACCAAATGTAAACATTTACCTAATCGTTATAATAATGTAGATTTTTTAATCTCTAGAAATAAACATACTTACTTCTCATAAGTTTCATTTTACTTGCGGAGACGTTGTCAGCCTGCAGATTTTGGTTTGCGCCATATTTTTTTGTGACCAAGCTCCAGATTATGCAGAACTCCAGAAAACAAGATAGTGTGACAAAGAGTACATACAGTTTGTTCGAAATAAGTAAGCCGATCGGAAGTTAGCCGTTCCGAACTACCGCGGTGATAAAATCGTTTAATTAAGTGTTTTAATACATATATATCGAAATTATTAAACAAAATAATTAGAAATGTGAAATATATACGACTCTAAATTATCTTTACACCCACTCTTTCTATTAAAATTTACCACTTCTAAACCACTTGCAGACAGACAACTTCCGATCGGCTTACTTATTTCGAACAAACTGTAAATGATATAATATTAATATTAGATATTAGGTGCATATGATCATCTCTACTAGTACTATGACAAACTAATAATAGTTTCTAATAGTACGCAGGGCTACACATCAAGCTATTCAAAAGCCTATACGATGCGAGATCAGCATAAACTGGTTTTGTATAGGTTGACCTGTAGCCGTGTGTACCTGAGGACCGGAGGTAGTTATGTTATGCAGGACCAATCTATTCTTTCTCCCAATAAAATCATTATTATTATTATTTCTAGCGACCCACCCCGGCTACGCACGGTCGCGGACTTAGTTGTATAGACAAACAACAGCCTTGTTCAGCTTTGGGCGCCAAATTCAAATTTTTGAATAAAATATAAACCAAAATAAATAATCGAAATCCGCGTCCAAGATTAAGACAGTTATAATTAATTTAAATAGCTTATAATATAGATTGAATATTGAAGATATTAAAGAGATAGGTTTTATCTTTAAATATTTATAAAAATAATTTTACAATGAAAATGTAAGGATATATTTAATTAATTATAAATGAAATATTCGTATATGAATATTACTAAAATTATTTTCACTTAAATTTAATTTAAATATTTAATCCTTTCGTACTAAAATATTTTAATGTAAAAAGAGAACTTCTTTATCTATAATCTCCAAATTTTTTTTTTAAAACTGTTCTTTGATTTGAAATAACAAAACTACCTATTTACAGTTTGTTCGAAATAAGTAAGCCGATCAGAAGTTAGCCGTTCCGAACTACCGCGGTGATAAAATCGTTTAATTAAGTGTTTTAATACATAAATATCGAAATTATTAAACAAAATAATTAGAAATGTGAAACATATACGACTCTAATTATCTTTACACCCACTCTTTCTATTAAAATTTACCACTTCTAAACCACTTGCAGACAACTTCCGATCGGCTTACTTATTTCGAACAAACTGTACTTCAATTTTATTATAACTCTCAAAGATTGAGTGGGATAGGTAGCTGTTTGCAACATGATTTTTGTGACGACAGTGGGAACACGGGTTTATTTATTTATTTATTAAGGTTTAAGGCTAAAGCGTCAGCCTTGGGCGCGAAATTCAAAATTTTCTTGGTTTTTCTGCAATATATCACACATTCTAGATACATACATGGCAGTAGAAATTGCGGCATACATAAACAATAACTTATTCACGACCTCAGACTTGGAACATTGCGAACAAAGAAGTGAGGCCGATTAAAACTACGCCTAGCCCTTTACAAACTCAATTTTTCACTATTCTAACAATACCGAAACTACGCCTTACTACTACTATACTACTATCTTGTCAGTCGAGCTATCAAGCTATCGAAACTCGAAAGCTCGACTGACAAGATAAGGCGGCAATAGTTCACGACTTTGTGTTAAAACTTATGCTTAGGGGATCAGAGGCAGCGTTTTTGATGAAAGCTCCCAGGCGGCTTGGCATTCTTTTCAAAAATAATAATTATCGTCACACTTACGCAACAATTAAACCTTCCTCATGAATCACTGTCTTCTGGTAAAAACCGCATGAAAATGCGGTAAAAAACCTTTGCAATCTAGTTATGTCCCTATTATTTATTATGGGCACACCGACACAAACTCAACCATAGGAATACTTATTGTTAATTAATATTCAAGAATACCTAATATTATTGTAGCGATTTTTGTGAATATCCATGGATATTAAAATATTATTTTCGCAAACTAAAGGTGAATGAACTTTTTAGTTTTTCGGTCTCTCTCGGTTTATCAATAGAACGCCATCTAGTTTTTTACTTAAAAACTCTTGAACTTTTAAGTTTAAACCGTAAATTCACAGAAAGTGATTTATAATAGTAAGTAAGATTTAAATCGAAATAATCGTACATTATTTGCTTGATTTGCTCTATTTATTAATTAAATATTTAACATTATATTGTAATAATTCTGTCTGCTACGGTTTTTTGGAGACGATTTTGCGTATATTTCTACCGCTCGGTAACTTAAAAAAAAGCAATCTTTCTCTTTCACGGAAGCTCTTTCTTTTGATTTCTTTCTTTATATTTAGTGAGCTTTGGGTTATAATATTTACGTAGGAGCTTGTTTAAAATAACTTTATACACAAATAACCCTTAGTATTGAGTGATTAAGTACAGTTTGAGAGTAAATACATCGCGATTGGACGAGGTTAGAGTTCAATAAACTTGTATGTCGGGCAGGCCTTACAGAAATGTCATTATTGGTTATTGGATTTTATTGTGCATATTTTGCGAGGCTACCGTAAATATCTAGTGCTAGTAATTTAAGACGTGTTGCTATGGAAAATCAAAGTGTTGCCGAGAGAGTAGTGCCAGTGCAATATGGTAGAGGCTCTAGGGCTTTTCGCCAGTTCAAAAATCCACCACAACCGCACATGTGTATTCAGGATACAATAAAGGATACTACGGAAAAATTGTATATAAATGTGCTGGGATGGCAGAAAATAGCGAATCCGAAACAGTATTCAGATCCTATTCCTTTATATGGAGGAATGCAGGTTAGTCTTGTATTTAGATTATTGTAAATAATATGAGGTAAAGATTTTTTTTAGTTACTACAGTATCTATCCATCTATCTAATCTTGTTTGATTTGATAAAGCAGGTAGGCAATTTAAGATGTCCCTATTGTATGATATTATAATAAAGAATTCACTTTTCCTATTTGATAATGAGGATAGACTTGCATATCATCATCACTATGCTCATGGTGTATGTTATTAAACCTTTACCTACATTCCGAAGCTTAAAAAGTGTATCTAAATAAGGGTCACTAGTCTTGAAATCTTCAACATATGTGGCAGTCTCCAGATGATGACTAATTATTCCTACATTTGCTCTAAGAAAGTCTAGTTTTTAAGTAATTGCAATATTATGTATGTACCCTAATAGTTCTAAGCTATTTATTTTCCTATTGGTCCTCAGTGGCGAACGATTCATATAAATATAAGTTATCAAGTAACTAAAACAATAGTTCCACATTTAATTGAGCCACATATTATGATATGAATACTCTTACATACATATTATACTTAATCTTAATGTTATATTGTATACCTACAAAAGCAGGGAGTTAGGCAAATTATAGAAAGAAGATAGGCATCCGCTTTGTTACTGGAAGATAGGTAAGATAGGTGTTTTATAGTTTTATATCAAATTGTATTGTATGAATATTTTTTGCAAATTCCAGGTGCCACAAAACTATGGTCCAAACAGTGGCAGGCCACCAATGCTTGTGTTTGCTGTGATGGTAAATCCAGATATCCTCAAAGCAAATGGAAAAAATGCTACCAGTCCAACAGTAATAAACTATTTATACTTTTTGTTAATTTGAAACTAACTTATTGGCGCATTGGATTTGAATGCCAAGTTCTGTTTAATAATGAGTATGATATTATTTATGCATAATTATTGAGTAATAAAACTTTTGCTTTAAAATCACTATTATAGAAGATTTTGGTGTTGATTATCTTAGAAAATTTAGGATTAGCCTTAAGGTAAAAGTAGCAGTTGTATAGATAGAAACAGTATTCTTACTGTCTAGTCTATTTCACTAATAGTTTTCTGTTGGTGGGTTTGGAAACAAACCCAAGTTTTTTTTTTTTATGGGATAACTCGGCAAACGAGCAGGCGAGCTACCTGATGGTAAGTAGTCATCGCCGCCCATGGACATCTGCAAAACCAAAGGAGTTGCAGATGCGTTGCCGAGCCTATTTAGGGAAAGGGAGGGGAAGGAGAAAAGGAGAAGGAAGGGGATTGGGGGAGGAATTGGGCCAAGTAAGATGATCCCAGCTCTGAAGGTATTATTAGGTTCTTTTGTAAAGTTGCTAAACTATAAAAGGGAATATAAAATGCGATTAACCTCTTTTGTGTTGTGGAGTCCACAGTTTTACATGTCAAGTACAGGTTTTACATGTCATTTACATTGTTATATACATTAACAATACTAAAAATGTAAAGCTTGATGTTTAGCCTTGTGTAGCCATGTGTCATCATTCATATTTAATAAGCATACAAAGCTTCAAATTATCTGTTTATTGTGATTTGTCCATTTGTTATTAATTTTGAATCTAATTTTCCTGATTTCTATGTATAATAGACTCAAATTTTTATTACCTTACTTAAATTACTAGTAACACAAGTAAATTAATAATTTTACTGTATCATCTTTACATACTTAATTACAAATCGTGGTGATATTAATTTACGTCTCTTCATTCTTAATCCCAAGCTACGACTAAAAGATTGCTTCCTATTTTGAAGTTTCTAATAATTTCCCATTAAATTCCAGGACCGTGAAGCCTTAGTAAGTCTTCTCTGTGACTTTGTAGAGGCTATGAACCCAGGGTTAGTGCTGGCAAGGAACCCTGTTATAATGAAAGACAGAGATCTGGCTGGAGAGCTGAAGGATGTGTGGCTGGCTGTCCAGAACAAAAGAGAAAGGGAGAAGGGAATGACACAGGATGTTATGTATAAAGTATGTAATTTAATTTTTTTTCAAAACTTAATGCTAACTACAGTAAAATTTGGTTATCATCATTCCTTTTAATTAACTATGACTTGAATTTTAGGTTTATGACATTGATGGTATTGGTGATGACAATCTCAACGATGAGGATAACAGTTCAATAAAGCAAGGAAGTTCTCCAAATAGAGGGTCGAATGGCGACAAGAAACCTGTTAAATCCTCCAAGCAGATTCTTCTCAATGCTGGTCAGAAATCAGAGTTTGACTCAGGGATGAATAACTGCCAAATTAATCAGAGCCACTCAAATAGGGACAACAAATCAGGTAACAGTTCACCAGACACAACTTACTGCACCCCTGTGTATGGCCAGATAGTATCTACTCGAGAAAATCATAATCAAATCAATGACATCCAACAAAAGTTTGCTTCAAATGAAATGAAACCTTCAAGCTCCTTTAGAAAAGACTGGAATCCCATGCATGGCAAAACTACTGAGGGCTGGGACGAATTCTCAAAACGCAACATATCTACAATAAAAAATGATGACAAAAAAAGGTGTAGCAAAAATAAATCTAAGATTAGCAATGGTAAATCTCATTACGATTTCTTCCCGTATTTTGACAATAAATCGGCGAACGAAACGGAGATATCTGAGGAAGATATGACGAACAATGAACAAAATTCGAACGAAGAAAAATCTAATATAATTATAGACCCAATGCAGAAACTAGTTCTGCATTCGACTGATAAGAATATATGTGATAATAACACAAGTGCTCTCAGCTCAATAAGCTCATAAAATAAGCTTTTACAACCATTTTGTATGGCAGTTGATGTTGATGTTATGTAACCGCTTGTATATCTATGACCCTCTAATTTCGTTACACTTAGGGGATCAGTTTCAGAATAGATGGATCTTAGGAGAATAGTGTTTACTGAAAACTTCAATGTGTGCAGTCCTGAGGGGAATGCATGGTGTTAAATGTATTAATGTAACAATAGCAATTTAGGTGGAGCAATATTTTATTTTATGAGGTTTTTAACAAATGTAATATGTTTGAGTATGAGATATGTATGCATGGCTTGCGTTTGATGAGTTTCTTGCAGTCTAGTTAGTTTTATAATTCCCATTTATAGTAAATCAATCCAGCCAAAATTGTAATAATCGCGTAATTTGTGGGTTATGAGTAAAAAATTGTGGAATGGGCAGCTATATGTAGTGTGATTAAAAACTTATTTTTATCACTCCTCTTTAAGGACTGTAATTTTGTAGCTTATTTTGTCATTACCATTCTTTTCATGTTCTTAGTCTGAATGGGAATCTTAAACCAAAATCCTAAAACCATGAATTTGAATAGTTGTGGCAACCATCAAGATTTAGTCAAAAGTTGAAAAAAAAAGACAAGGATATTGATAATGTTATTGAGGTAGAGGCAAATCTTGGCAACAACATTTTGCTCATATTTGGAAAGAAATAGCTAGTGCGTTGACAATATGGTTGTGTTTACTTAAAGTTGATGCATTGCCTGGTAAAAGCATTCGCTTTGTGTTTGTTCAATTGTTGGTTGATTGATCAAAGACTGAATTGAGCTTCAGTTTTCATAAAATTTTGGAACTGTTTTAATTCTGGATATGGTTCAACCACATAAGCAAATTATGTATTATGTAAAACGGCCATCCACATCTAGATCTAATCAGTCCATACTTTGCAGTACTTCAGAGATTTTTGTTGTGAATTATGTTGGTTTTAGCACTTGTTTTAAGAATTAATTAAGGGAACTCTTGAGTGCTAAATTAGACTTGAATGTGGAATATTATCAGAGATATGTGGCTGCTTGTAATGAATGTTGTGTTTTATATAATTATAAATATTATACAGATTAAGCCTAATTTGAAACAATAAACAATCCTATAATATTAATAATTTTATATTATGCTATATTTTTAATTTTTGCCAATTTACTATATTTAAATCCTGAGCTTGTTACACGAACTTTACAATCACTGCACGGAAATGTAAATTTAGGTATATTCAAATTGATTACTGAATAAGATTGTTTCTCTCGATTTTTGCTGTCGTGAGAAAGGGAAGTATCGTTAGTGAACACCTGAAGTGCCAAGTGAACAACACTTTTGCACTTCATATCTCAGTAATGCTATTTAGAATCAACTGGAGTGTTTTAATAATAGAATGCAATGTGTTGAAATGTTTTTTTGACTGAATTGAATATTCTAATGAGTGTTTGAATTTTGCTCAGTGTATAAAATTGATTTGAAAAATATGATTGTTGGACTCAATCATATTATCCCCTACTTTGACAATGATCTCGAATTGTATTAAAAACTTTTTTATTAATATTTAATGCCCTTCGGCAATACCAAACACTGCCCAATGATGCTTCTTTATCCTAATACAAAATGATTCAATAAGTAACATTTATTATTAATCAAATTCGTTGTCCACATGCATACTTTTTACCTTTACACAACAAACATTCTCATTAAGAAAAAAAATGTGACAATTAATTGCAAGTATCGTAGATTTTATATGGTTGGATAGTCAGTAACTTATCTCAGTCTATAGCTACATAATAAGTCATTCACCTTTGTGCAATCCTTTGGTTCTTTTATATTATTTAAAGATTTATTTTTACAAGATTATATCGTTTATTTTTTATTATCTGACCAGAGGTTGAGATCTTAGACCTACGCAGTCATAAACCTTACGACATTTTCATAAGTCTCAATTTTCTGTAACATAGTGACTTCCCTATAAAAATATTTGTGTTAGACTGCTGCTTCATATAGTAATGCTCATCGGTTAAATTGTTGCTATTGTAATGTTATCTATTCTAATCTAAAATATAATATAATTGTTTTGGCACAAAGGCCTCTGAAGCCATGCCAAAAAAATTACAAGTATTATATGTATATATATATATATAATTGTTCCAGCAGTCTATCTCGAATTTATTATAACTACTTTTGACAAATTTTGAGACTTACTAGGTAAGTCCCTGTTTACTTAAAGCAAAATTATTTGAAATGACGGCGCTCAACTAATTACTCTTTCACTCGCGGAGGTTGTGTGCGAGTGAG
Source organism: Subacronicta megacephala (assembly GCA_958496365.1). Taxonomy (NCBI): domain Eukaryota; kingdom Metazoa; phylum Arthropoda; class Insecta; order Lepidoptera; family Noctuidae; genus Subacronicta; species Subacronicta megacephala. Next base: position 15,601,060 of record OY292518.1, read on the forward strand.
AAGAAAGTAACGGGAAAAGCGGGTCCATCACAATTTCATACTTTTCGTAAATTGATCTAGGTAGATAAATTGATGTTGTTAAAATATCTAAACCCAGTTTTTAACGTATGTTTTTAAGATGTCCCACGATTTCACATTTATTTAAAGTAATTCACAAATTAGATCAAAGTAATTGCATTTATTAATAAAAGATTTTCTCTTGTATATTTTTTGATGTGCTACATTTACATTTAGTTTGATATGTTATAAAGTATTCCTTATTGATAGTGTTTAGATAGGTACAATAACTATAGTAGGTAGTATTTTTTGTATGTGCCCTAGGTACGTAATTATGTTACACCCAATGTTCCTTTGATATAAATTATATTAATTTGTATTAAATTGTATGATCAGACAAATTATATCTTATTTTTAGTATTATTAGTTTGTTATGATAATTTTATTTAAGTGTAATTTAAAGTGAGTTTCATTTATAAATAATAATAATAATAATGTTTTACGACACTGATTTGCAGTAAATACAATATTTACAGTAAGTACAAAGCAAAGCTTTTCAAAATACTGATAAAAGTTAGATGAGGAATTGTCTACTTGAATTTAATTCATATCCCCTTTTTTCTATCAGTATATTAACTCGTAAACTATTGAAATAAAGCTTTAGCTATATTTCTGTGAAAATTATTCGCATAAGGCAATTTCACTTATGGACAAATATGTAAGAAACACAATGTATGAGTTAATGAAATTCACTTTATTTTACAGTTCTGCTTGGGTTGTAATTGTAATAGTCTCAAAAATATCTTAGAAATAAAGCTGTTAAAAATACCTACTTATTACAATTGAATATAAAAAAAACAAACCATGTGAAGTTACGAAATAAATGTATTTTTTAATTTTATAAAAATATGAATCTGTACGTTAGTTTAGAAACATTGTACCTACCTAATGTAATGGAATTAAATAACAGATCTCTTGTTTACAGTATTTAAAATTACATGTCATTTACAAGACTGGTTGAAGTAGTTTTTTATTTTTTATATATATACCTTCATGAACGAGTTAATAACTGTTTCACGTCAGTCAAAGACAGGGCCTGCGTTCCCATTGAGGGACCACATTTGAATTTTGAGCTTTTGAATGCGTCAGCCTTTAGTAAAAGTTCCCAAACAATTGTAAATTCAGCCAATAATTTGTAAAAGTAGCCACTCAAAAGTTACAATAGGCCAAAGGTGGTCCCTCAATCGTGACGCAGAGGCATCCATATCTCGTAAGCTAGTGAAAATTTACAACTGCTGTAAATGTCTACTCTTAGTAAAAGATTTGTAAAACTAATTTACCAAATATGAACCCTTTCCGTTCACTGTGTAAAAATTACTAGCATGCAGAAGGTGGTCCCTCAATCGTGCACTATAAGTTCACCTTGAGTGAAGACCACAATGGAATTAGGAATTTTCATATGGTTCTAGCGTTAGTAAAAGTATTTAAAAGCATGTAAATTCAACCTCTAGTTTGTAAAAGTAGCCATTCAAAGAGTATACTGGATTGAAGGTGGTCCCTCAATTGAAACGCTTGTCAAAAGAAAATATCAATTTACGTAGCATTCGGAAGTTTCATAGACCAATACTATAGTCTATCCTTTAGTAGTTTTTTTTACTAACGATTACTATACTAAACAGTATAAAAAATGGGGTAGTTTTGTGTTAAATAACAATAACATTCCTGCGAAGAAATACTAGGATCGAGGTGACCATACAGCAGGATTTTTTTGGATAAATAAAAACTATATATTTATTTTTATTTTTATTCGACACAACTTAGCTAATTAATAACAATAAAAAAACTTATGATGATCAAAAAATAAAATACATTAATGTTTTAAATATTATCGTTGCATGCATTAAGTTGCATATATACAAAAAAAATGTAAAGGAGCATATCTGTGGTTGTAAGTAGTTCTTCAGACTTAATATATATATATATATATATATATATATACTACCTATTTACTACCACTATTTTTTCTTTCATAAGAACCATATCCCGACGATAACAAACAAAACAAAACGATAATTTGCGAAATTGCTCCAGCTGTTCACTCACGCATGATGCCGTGACCTGTGTATGTATATTTATTTATTTATAACATACATAACATAACATACCATCACGCCTGTATTCCCCGAAGGGTTAGGCAGAGGTGTACTTAATGTACACCCACAGTTCGCCGGGATGTTTGGGTCCCATGTAATAGGGGGCGAGCCTATTGCCATTAACCGGGCACAAATCCAGATTCCGAGCTGCTACTGAGAATTTCATAGAAAAACCCAATAACACTTTGTTGGACCTGGGGATTGAACCCAAGACCTCTAGCGTAGCAGTCGCGATTGGGACAACTAGACTAACGAGGCAGTCAGCAGGCAGGCAGTTATTTATTTATGTATATATTTTTATTTAGGTATGTAGTTGATCAACCGATTTCAAAAAGGAGGTTTTCAATTCGACTTTATTCGACCTATGTGGTCGAATACAGTAGTAGCAGGATTTTCCTAGACTGTTTGTATGTATGCATATATTTGATTCTAATAGAACATTAGTATCATACCTCTTACCTAGTGCAGTGATAGCTTAGTGAAGTGCAGTGATAGCCTAGTGATATGACTATTGGACTGCCAAGTTAAAGGTCTTGAGTTCGAATCTAAGGCACGCACCTCTGATTTTTAGAAGTTATATATGTATTATTAATTAATTATCACGCGCTTAAATGGCGAAGGAAAACATCGTGAGGAAACCTGCATGCCTGAGAGATTTTCTTGACGGCGGGTGAAGTCTGCCAACCCGCAGTAGGCTAGCGTGGTGGACTATAGCCTAATCCCTCTCGTACTGAGACGAGACCCGTGTCCAGCAGTGGAACAATGTAATGGGTTGAAGATGATGATGATCATACCTCATAACCTTATTTCGTTGGTTAAAAAGTTTATAATCATGTGGAAAATAAAATCACACCTAAAGAAATATTGGCATAATGTAGTAAGTAAAACATTAGTGTATTTTATTTTTTGATCATCATAAGTTTTTTTATTGTTATTAATTAGCTAAGTTGTGTCGAATAAAAATAAAAATAAATATATAGTTATTATTTATCCAAAAAAATCCTGCTGTGTGGTCACCTCGATCCTAGTATTTCTTCGCAGGAATGTTATTGTTATTTAACACAAAACTACACGTTTTTTTATACTGTTTAGTATAGTAATCGTTAGTAAAAAAAAACTACTAAAGGATAGACTATAGTATTGGTCTATGAAACTTCCGAATGCTACGTAAATTGATATTTTCTTTTGACAAGCGTTTCAATCAAAGAGATTTAATATTAGTAGTGTATTAAATGTCTTTGGTTTCAATTGAGGGACCACCTTCAATCCAGTATACTCTTTGAATGGCTACTTTTACAAACTAGAGGTTGAATTTACATGCTTTTAAATACTTTTACTAACGCTAGAACCATATGAAAATTCCTAATTCCATTGTGGTCTTCACTCAAGGTGAACTTATAGTGCACGATTGAGGGACCACCTTCTGCATGCTAGTAATTTTTACACAGTGAACGGAAAGGGTTCATATTTGGTAAATTAGTTTTACAAATCTTTTACTAAGAGTAGACATTTACAGCAGTTGTAAATTTTCACTAGCTTACGAGATATGGATGCCTCTGGGTCACGATTGAGGGACCACCTTTGGCCTATTGTAACTTTTGAGTGGCTACTTTTACAAATTATTGGCTGAATTTACAATTGTTTGGGAACTTTTACTAAAGGCTGACGCATTCAAAAGCTCAAAATTCTAATGTGGTCCCTCAATGGGAACGCAGGCAAAGACAGGGGGTCAGGCAGACGAGACTGTCGATGTTCAAACTCACCACCTCTCGCTTTTTAGCCAAAAATCCCGATTATTCATTTACATTGGTTATTGAAATTAAATCAGTATGGGCTGGCCCTGAATTGTACGGAAACCTTTACAAAGGGAGGTCATTCTAAATTATTTTTTTATAGCTTGATGTGTAGCCGTGTGTACAAAGGCGAATATGTGTACCCGTTACTAATAACAACGCGTTAGTAGGTATCCATTGTAATTTCGGTACTCTGCTGTGAGCCCAAGTACGTTACTCCAGCAGGAACGTAGCTCCTAGAGCGATATGAGTGGGACGTATAATTAGTGCGTAATCTCCAGTACATGTGCGCCATTTAAATAAATGTGGGCGTTTTGGAAATAATCGATTCCTGCTGGAGTAACGCTGTTCCAGCAGGAAAATTCAAAACAAATGATCGGAGAAAGGAATATTGTGAATGCGTAGAAAGCTTAATAATATTTATGCATAAATGTGCGCCGAATATATAATTTTTACGTCATCGAGTTTTCAGAAAATTGCGATTACTTGGAAATTATAAATATTATCTTTAATTTAATTCTGTCACAAAGACGCACAAATTAAGAGCTACTCGTGTATGTTTATTCCATATCCGCACAAATAATGGTTTTCGAGATATACGATTCTGCAAAACGTTTCTCCAGCAGGAAACGCATTATCTGGAAAACCTGAAGACGTACAAGTTATAGATGTTCGGCGCACATTCATTTAGAATTTTCCGTTTATTCCGGTAATTCTAAAACGACGACAAAGCGCACAAATTTTCAATTTGGCGCACATTTACAGCAGATCACGCACTAATTATACATCATCTTCCTGTCCTTTTCCTATTATATTTGGGGTCGGCGCAGCCTGTCTTTTTCCTATTATATTTGGGGTCGGCGCAGCCTGTCTTTTTCTTCCATTCATCCCTGTTAGTCGTCATTTCTTTTCCATCATATCTACCTTCACACAATCCATCCATCTTTTCTTTGATCACCGTCTACCCCTCCATCCTTCCACGCACTAATTATACATAGTTACCAACTTATAAATTAAAAATTTGTGCGACAAAGCGCACAATTTTTTATTTGGCGCACATTGACTACAAATTACGCACTAATTATATATAACACTCATTTCACTCTAGTAGGTAGCAACTTTCCTGCTAGAGTTACGTACACGAATTTTCCTACTGGAACGTTACCAGGAATCGTTTATTCAGTTTATTTCAAAAACTACAATGGTTTATTTTCAAAACGACAAAGTGCACATTTATTTTATTTGGCACACATTTTCAACAGATTACGCCCATATCTCTAGGTTACACTTTTCTTCTTTATATTTTTTTTCACAGGTAGAGACTGGTAGACACAGAAATGAATATTGTATGGTTTTGACATTTAGGCTAGTGTCAATCACGACTACAGACCATTAGGTCCTGGGGTTGATACTCATGGGATTTTTGAGTAGGCTTCTGTATTCATGTACATGCAAAGGAGGTAAATGAGACTTTTTAAATTCAGGCTGTACAATGACTGAATAGACTTGCAATTTTCTATTCCAACTTATTATTCACAAGAAATTATAGCCAGGAGTTGCATATTCTGGCACACTGGTTCATAATTGCATAAAAAATACCAACTATGTACTTTAACATATAATATGTCCACCAGGGACTCTCTTTCCCTTCATTTTGGGTACTAAACTTCCCTCAATTCCATTACTTAACCTACAGTTTAACTATGAATAAAAAATTAATAGGTATAGATTTCTTCATAGTTTTTAACATTATATTAAATTATTATATTTTTAACTAAATTCACATTCATCCATATTTTTAACATAATTCATTTCTATTCCAAATATGAAACATAAAAAGATACCATTAAAAATTAACTTTTACAGCAAAGTGCCTCATTTTGACAATGGTCCTTTCTAAATTCCTACTGCACATCTTGATTCTTATATGATATATCTGCATACAACATAGCAGCTCCATTGATATGTTGTTTATTAAAACTAAAAAACTGAATACCTAAAGCTTTACAGGAAGGGCATAATTATTACTGAGTTTTATATGGTATACATTCTTGCAATAGTGATTTTTACATTAATATTCTTGTGAAGAACTGTTAGTATTGTGATGACCCTTCGTATTTGTCTTCTTAGGTAACAACTGCTGTTCAATATGAGGTATTACTCCTCCCTGTGATATAGTGACACCATCCAGCATTTTGTTCAGTTCTTCATCATTGCGGACAGCTAGCAAAATGTGACGAGGTGATATTCTGGAAACAATATAGAGATTTTCTTTTCTAGAGCTTTGTGTCATATTCTATGTCAGAATAAGCAGTAGATGATTTCGATACAAAAAAAAATAAGTAGGTATGTACCTGCTTATATTAACCATTGAATTTCCGTTGTTTACAAGTGTTTATAAGAGCTCATTGCATGTGCTCATGTGCCCTAAGTTTGTTCATAAAACTATGGCATTTTGTTTACCTGAATTGTTTGTATTTATGCAAAAAGGAACCACGGCAAATACGCTTTTCCGAGATGCCAAATTATAGATATCATTTGGCATTATATGTAATGTTCGTTTTTGCTGTTGGTTCTGTTCTGCTTTTAGTTAACCTTTTAGACCACTTTTAAATAAGTTTTCTTCAATAGAAGTAAATAACGAAATTTGTTGTGTGGTTTCATTTTGCATAAATACAAACAATTCAGGTAAACAAAATGCCATAGTTTTACTTCATGTAAATTCACCTGTTTCTGTGATTATCATAAGCTGCCTTTGCAGCCAACTCCAATATCTCAGCAGCTAAGTACTCAAGCACAGCTGCCATATAAACGGCGGCACCTCCACCAATACGAGGTGCGTAGTTGCCGCTTTTAAGAATCCTATGAATTCTACCCACGGGCAGTTTCAAGCCAGCACGGTTACTTCGTGATTTGGTTTTCGCCCTGATTTTAGCGGGGATGTTATCTGTAAAAGTAGTTTGTAAGTTTGGTACTCTGCGCCTAAGGCCACTCTCTGACCTTGGTCAGAGAGTAGCCTTAGGGGTTTTTCTAATATAATATTATTAGTATTTGTTATCGAAAACTTGAATAGAGAAAGCAAAGTTATATCATTATAAACCATCAGTTTGACCATATCTAACAGAACTTACCTTTAGGGACTGGCATGATTGGATTTCTGTCTGGACCAGATTAAAATGAAAGTTTATAACACTTTTCTAATCAAATGCACTTGCACTTTAGTTTTTCATTACTTTTCCTAAATTAATTTAAAAACTGACTAATTTTCGGGTTGACAGCGAATTGAGCGAAACAATAACGGATTCGGGCGGGAAATTAAACGTTCGGATACCTTTAATAGAGGTGTAACTAATATATTCGTATCAGACTAATCATATTCGTGAATATGCATGTAGCATAAACTATTACCAGGAATTAGTCAGCCGTTTTGCTGAATACGGAGAATAGGTACAATATCAATAATTATGTCAGAGTAACGAATACGAATGTTAAGATGGTTTGGTCATGTAGAGAGAATGGATGAACGGAGATTGACCAAACAAGTATACCTAAAGTAGACAAGTATCCTATGGTGAGTATGGATGGACGAGTTGGAAGGGGAAGACCTCGGCGAACGTACCGCAACCAAATTGCAGATGTTTTTAGATTAATGAATGTAGATGAAGCGAAAGTAGTGTGCCAGGATCGTAGCAAGTGGAAATCTATAGTCTCTGCCTACCCCCATGGGAGACAGGCGTGACAATATGTATGTATGTAACGAATACGGGGCTTTTATTGCACAGAACTGGAGCCCAGGATGGTCCTCCATTCTTTCTACACTAGTACTTACAGTTTGTTCGAAATAAGTAAGCCGATCGGAACTGGTCTGCAAGTGGTTTAGAAGTGGTTAATTTTAATAGAAAGAGTCGGTGTAAAGATAATTAGAGTCGTATAAGTTTCACATTTCTAATTATTTTGTTTACTCATATCGATATTTATGTAATAAAACACTTAATTATACGATTTTATTACTGCGGTAGTTCGGAACGGCTAACCTCCGATCGGCTTACTTATTTCGAACAAATTGTAATTTGACTGCCTCGTTAGTCTAGTGGTCCCAAGCGCGACAGCTACGCGGTCGTAGTAGCGACCGCGTAGCTGTCGCGTCTTGGGTTCGATCCCCAGGTCGAGCAAAGTGTTATTGGGTTTTTCTATGAAATTCTCAGTAGCAGCTCGGAGTCTGGATTTGTGCCCGGTGAATGGCAATAGGCTCGCCCCCTATTACATGGGACCTAAAACATACCGGCGAACTGTGGGTGTACATTAAGTACACCTCTGCCTAACCCTTCGGGGAATACAGGCGTGATGATATGTAATTTGGCTTTGGGCTAGAAGAATAGTGTTCCAAAGGAGCGGGTCAGGAACTCCAAATAAATAACTTGTAGGTAGTTATAACTATTTATTCGGCCAGAGCTTCGCCTTACAACAAGTTCAAGATAGAAATGTGTCACAAATGAATTGACATCTTGCTTTTAAAGACAAACAACGGAAGTCAAAACAATTTCTAGTTACATTCCAAAAATGTAAATTCAGTTAAACAGAAAATATTATGTTCTACTAAATATGAAACAATTTATATAATAATCTAGGTAAAAAGATTCAATCATTAAATATTTTAATTTAGGTTGTTCAAATAATTAGGTTCAATAATTAATTTGGTGATGCCGTAGTCTTGCTAGTAGGTAGTACTTGCTGGATGTGACGTAGCAGTACCGGAAGTAGATGATAACACTCGGCCATCCTGCATCAGCCGTGTCCCACGGCGGTCACTGTCCTGTTCTCGCGAAGCCATAGTCTGAAAATAGAACAGGATACTTGCGAGTAATTTGTTTAAAGACACCGTTATTAAATTGAATATATAAAACTAACTTTAACTAGTCAAAGGGCAACGGCAGAGGTATTAACTCAACAATACTTATACACAGTAAATTATAGGTACTTTGCTGGTTACAGCACGACGAAAGGATTCACACGGTAATAGATCCACACAGTAAGTTTACATTGGGGGTATCACATGGCTAGCTACTGCAAAGGAAAACGACGAAGTGATTCACACAGCAATACATAGAACCACACAGTACATCTGGCATCACATAGTGTCTGGTATCACATAGTATCGGGTATCACATAGCATCCGTTTTCACATAGCATCTCGTATCACATAGAATCTGGTATCACATAGCATCTGGTATCACATAGCATCTGGTATCACATAGCATCTGGTATCACATAGCATCTGGTATCACACAGCGTTTGGTATCACATAGCATCTGGTATCACTTAGCATCTGGTATCACATAGCTACGTCGTCAATAGTTACACACAGTAATATAACATCGGATAGCACACAGTATGAGCAGAATTCTATAAGTTCGGTTATGTATTTAAGATATATAGTTTATTCTTGTACCAAGAGTCAAGAACAAACGTGCAGGTTATTCAAGATACGTTTATATTTGCAAATCAGTTTATTACACGACTGTATTACAACACATAACTAAATATTATAACATTTAAAATGCGAAATATAGTATTCACATGAACTATTATTAATGAAATTGTTATTTAAAAGTTTTAGTACAAGTATACTAACTCTCTAATAGATCTATTAAGTCATCCCTATCTACTTCGTGGTCATTACCTGAACTGTCGTCATCAGACACGGTGGTTTTATAAGGTCGCAAAACCTCGCCTCGCACTGTGGCACTAAACCGTCTGTAACCTTTCATGCCCTTTATAGTAACAATTGTATAACGATCTAGTGAGTGATCCGCCTTACATACTTTATACGGCCCAGTGTACAAGCCATCAAGCTTCCTAGTAACTTTAGCTGATGGATCTCTAGCAACTCCACCCTTCCATAGTACAAGTTGTCCTACATTGTACTTCAAGCATTTCTTGTGTTTGCGGTCAAATCTACTTTTCATAATACTCATGTTCCTATCGATGCGTATTTTTGCTCTATCTCTCCTAGCCTGCAAATTATGTTGTTGAGAACCTGAATCTTGAGGAGCATCGGATGGATACCCAGTAAAACGTGTATTTGAATGACCGAACATAAGACTAAAAGGTGAAGCACCAGTAGTCGCATTAGGTGTATTATTAATTCCCCAGATAACATCGGGTAACTTACTGTCCCAACTACACTCGCTTTCAGACATTGTATTCAGACCATCAATTAAAGTACGATTTACGCGCTCTACTTGCCCATTAGAACGAGGGCTAGCGATCGCATTCATTACGTGTTTAAACTGTATTTCATCCCCAAATTGCTTAAAGTAACGACTTGTAAAGGCCTTACCCCTATCTGTTATGACTCTCACTGGATTCCCAAACTCAGTAAAAATCTCTTTAAGCAATCTAATTGTCTCTAATGAACTACAATTTATGGCAGCCTTGCCCCAAACAAATTTAGTGAAAGAGTCTATGGTAACTAATATATATGCATGTCTATTTCGCGTTTTGACAAAAGGTCCCAAATGGTCAACGTGCAGAGTGTGCATAGGGATAGCTGCTTTTTCAATTGGGTGTAACTCGCCTTGTAACCTACCATAACTGCCCTTTCCGAATGCACATTGCAAACATGAGTTGATATATTTGCGTATAAACCTAGTCATTTTCGGAAACCAGAATTGAGCTTTAATAGCGGCTTCGCACCTTTCAAATCCTGGGTGACCTATCTGATCATGTAATTTTTGTAAAAGCCCGTACTTTGCCAATTTAGGGATCACAAAACGTTCTCCCGCCAATGTTTTTCGATACAACTTTCCCTCTTTAGCTATATAATTGTTTGTTATATCGGGATTAGCATTAGAATCTTGGAGATGAGTTAAGATATTTTGTATACCCTCATCTTGCATTTGCAAAGTTAACAACCAATCAGCATTTCCAATCATAAGTATATCACATTTGCTTGGCGTGGGATTCCTGCTTAGAGCATCAACATGCTTCATACGGTCTCCGGGTCTGTACTCAATCTCTAAATCAAAATCTTGAATTGTAAGCCACCAGCGGGCAATTCGAGGTATTAAATCTTTTTTTACAAGAGTAGCACGTAAGGCAGCGCAGTCAGTGACTACTTTCACAGGAATCCCCGTCAAATAAATTCGGAAGCGTCGGAGGGACTCTACTACTGCAAGGGTCTCTAACTCATAGCTGTGATACATTTTCTCCTCTCTACTTGTGACTCTACTGAAAAACGCTACTGGTTTTAAACAACCATCCGATTGTTGCTGAATAAGTATGCCGCCTAATCCTATCTTGCTAGCATCGGTATGCAGCTCTGTTCTGGCGTCTTTGTCATAAATACATAAAACGGGGCGTTCGATCAACCGTTGCTTTAATGTTTGAAAGGAGTGTTCCTGGTCAGGGCCCCATTGCCATTCTACGCCTTTTTTTGTCAATTCTGTAAGTGGTCGAGCTATTTGGGCAAAATTTTGAATGAATTTACGAAAATAAGAAGTTAAACCAATAAATTGTCTAATTTCATGAATATTACGCGGTTGTTTATAACTCGCCACACAATCAATTTTTGCTTGACCAGGTTGAATTGACCCTGCACTAACATCGTAACCCAAATAAGTAGCAGTGCTTTTGAGGAAACTACACTTATTTATATTCAATTTTAAGTTTGCATCTTCCAGCAACCGTAGCACATTTTCCAAAAGTTCTAACCCATCTTTGACCGTTAGTGTCGGGATCATGACATCGTCGAGGTATAGAGCAATTTTTCCACTAACACTGCCAAGAGCCATCTGTATCAGACGCGAAAAAACAGCTGGGGCATTTGCTAGGCCAAACGGCATTTTTAAATATTCATACTGTCCAAAGGAAGTTACAAATGCAGTCTTGCCTATGGACTCCTTATCAATAGGGACCTGGTGATATGATTGGGCTAAGTCTAAAGTAGTGAAGAGGGTTTTACCGGCTAACCTACTAACCTGGTCTTCAATGTGTGGTAACGGATACCTATCTTTCACAGTGCGTGCGTTCAATGCCCTATAATCAACACACATCCTATAATCGCCACCTTTCTTTTTTACGAGGACAACAGGACTAGCATAATCTGAGATAGACTCCCTAATTATTCCAGCACTAAGAAGATCATTAATTTTCTCATGAACGATTTCATTTTCTTTAAATGAGAGTCTATACGGTTTACAATGTACTGGCTGATCTGTAGTAGTTTGAATGCGCATTTTGATTAAATTAGTACACCCTAAATCCGTCGTATTTTTGGAAAATAAATGAGAAAACCTATTGAGCAATTGTAGTAACTCTAAATTTTCACTATCGCTAAGCTCACCTACATTTATATCGGACAAAGTTATTTCAAAGTCGCTTTTGTCGCATGAATTCACAGTCAAAACAGTACTTAAACAATCACTCTGTTTAGATAAAGTTAATTCCGCCCTTGCTATTAATCGCTTGGCTGACCACGTGATATCAACTGACCCCACATTAATCACCTTTAATAAGCATTTTTCTGGATATATAATCGCTTGTGGAATTAAATAAGATACTGCACCACGTTCAAACCATACGGTACGAGTTAAAAATGCGTGCTCATTTTCATCAAAATCACTGTTACAATCTACAAAAACTTCAACATACACATAGCTTTGTTTCGGAATAATAGCGTCACTTTTTAAATGAACGGAATATTTTGCAATTAGATCTTTTCCTTTTAATTGAATATCTGCTAAATAGTGGGTATGTAGAAAATTTACTGACGTCGCAGTTGTAATTAAACTCACGTTCGGTTGATTTATCATAGGTTGACCTAATATTATGTCAATATCTGGCAAGTTGTTATTTGTTATCTCAACGCTACCTTTTAAAATGACGTCGTCTACGTTAACTGTGATATTACAAGTGCCCAGTGAAGGTGAATACGCACCTCCAAAGCCTTTCATAACTATATTAGAGGGCTGGACTTGTAAATGCAATTTCTCTGCGTTCCTGCACGTAAGTATATTCAGCTTGCTGCCCGTATCGATATATGCTATTAAGGGATACCCATTCACTGTGACCAGTTTTTTGTACAAATCTAAATAAACGTCATAAGTTATGTGCAAAATGTGTCTGACCTTTTGTGGCTGTTGTCGCGATGAACCGGCGCCGAACCAGCATGTAGCCGCCGTGTGTCCCGCGCGCTGGCAGGTCTCGCAGCGCTGCTGGCTCCTGCAGTCCTTAGCTTCAAGTCCCGGTCGACAACACACGTAGCAAACTTTTGGTAGCAGATGTTGAGGGGTAGTTCCACGAGGTATATTTTGGTCGCCTTTCCTCCATGTCGATTTTCTTGTAGAATACGCTGCCTCAACCCGTTTGAAATTCTCGAGAGATGACAAGTAGCCAAAATATAGTTGTTCTGGAGTGTCGCATTTGTATGATTTGGCATTGGCGCGCAATTCATGAGGTAGACCACGGATGATACACGAAATAGCTTGTTCTCCACCGATGTTGCACTTTTTGAGCATAGAAAGTTTTTCGTGATAGTATTTCGTCATAGTTTCTGAATCAGTTTTCGATCTAGCCATCATCTCTTCCAATCGATCTGCAAAATCAATCGAGCGTGGAAATGCAGTTTGAAGGGCATTTTTCCATCCTGGCCAGTCGAAGTCGTAGCTATCCAAGTCATTGTACCAGTCTCTAGCTGATCCGCGCAGCCGTAGTTGCATGATGTATTGGCGATCTTTGCTGCACCAGCCATACACGTCTCCAAGTTGATCGATCTTGTGCAACCAGCCAGTAACGTGGCTATTTTTTTCTTCTGGTCGAAATTTTGGTATCAGTTCGGCATCCGTTGGAGAAACACGACGTCGTTTCGTTCCACGAGGAACAAAAAAATCTTCATTTTTCTGTTGGATGTCGTAGGTTTCTTCATCACTAGACGTTAAAGATCCAGTGTATTGCCGTTTCCGACCTAAACCTTCAATATATGGGCCAGACATCCTTATATCCCACTTCTGAAGTGTTCCAAAGGAGCGGGTCAGGAACTCCAAATAAATAACTTGTAGGTAGTTATAACTATTTATTCGGCCAGAGCTTCGCCTTACAACAAGTTCAAGATAGAAATGTGTCACAAATGAATTGACATCTTGCTTTTAAAGACAAACAACGGAAGTCAAAACAATTTCTAGTTACATTCCAAAAATGTAAATTCAGTTAAACAGAAAATATTATGTTCTACTAAATATGAAACAATTTATATAATAATCTAGGTAAAAAGATTCAATCATTAAATATTTTAATTTAGGTTGTTCAAATAATTAGGTTCAATAATTAATTTGGTGATGCCGTAGTCTTGCTAGTAGGTAGTACTTGCTGGATGTGACGTAGCAGTACCGGAAGTAGATGATAACAATAGTTTATCGATCAATCAGTGGGTCTAAATTCAAACGCGGCAGTACCAAGGTAGACCAAGATAAAAGCGGAGAGACGAACTTGACCTACTTGACATCTACGAAAAGACTGGCACAACTGCCCAAATGGCCCATATTTAAACATGAAGTTAGAACAGAACAGAATGTTTGGAAGAAGGAAGAGAGAAAGCGGCGTTTGCTTATTCTAAGCACTAACCAATACATGATATTCATGTATTGGTTGGTGTTGCTGTTCTGTGGCTAGTGAAACTATCTTAAGTAGGATAGGTATTTAGGTATTCCAAATCTGATAAAACATTGTTATATACTGTTCTCTGCGTAAATGAATCCGATCACAAAATCAATCGAACGAAAGAAAAGAATAAATAATCAACTGTTAATTTCTCAGACTTTTATTATAGTCTGAGTACTTTCTACCCTCCATATGTCTGAGGTAATTTTAGCCTTTATTTTGGCGTTGTCAAATTTGACATTTGATTTTCATTTCAATACAATTTGTTTGTGGTTTGTATTGTAATACATACGGCCACACACCAAGTGACCAAGCTATATAAATCCAGTATGGGCTGACCTTGCATTTGTAAAGACTTATATTACAATGCGAGGTTAGCGTATACTGGATTTTTATAATTTGATGTGTAGCCGTACGTACCTGTGTGGTATTCTATTCTACTGTTCGCGTGTCGCGCTGTCGGCAACTGGGCATAATTTAATAATTTGGATAATTTAATAATAAATAACTGTGGATTCCATTTATAAAGTAACGAATGGAAATATAAAAAGTGGATTAGTTAAATTCGTAACTATAAGTGAGCGACAAATTTTTTATTGTACCTTCTGGTGTTCATAGGTTAAGTGTTGATTGTAAGTAAAAATGAATAGAAACAGGCCATGGAACCATAATAAGCGCAACATGCGAGGAGGTTTTCGAGGTGGCCGTGGAGGAAATAGAGGTGGCTGGGCGGGAAACTATAACAGAGGTTTCAAAGGCCATTGGGATAATACAGAAGGTTTTAGTGGTCGAAACAAGTTCCAAAACAACTATAGCAGCAACAGGCCTCAGTGGAAAAAGCGTGATACACCTGGAAAGCGATTGTCTGAAGAAGACATTGGTGTCACTGAGTATATAAGTAAGCATGCAGGATTTAATGGTATCATCAAATCAAGGTGTGTTCTTACTGTTGTTATGTTTCAATAAGTAGGTAATAATGCTTCATAATAATTTCCCCTGCTTATGGGCTATTATTATGCTGGCACACTTTCACAATTAACTATAAATTGTATCTTGAAAGATGTCCAGGCAAGCCAGTTCTGGCCCATGCAATGTAGAGTTTAAGACTATCCTGAACAACATACCTAATGAAAGTTGTCATAAACATTGCTATGAAAAAATAGGATTTCTTTGATATTTTATATTTTATTTACTTTGGCATAGCTATGACAATTTAGGTAGAACTTTTAATGGCACAATAATACCTTGACATGGAATCAATATTTTGTGTATCAATTTTTAAGATAATGTAAATTATGACATAAAATTTTGTGAGAATCAATAGTGAACCTAGAAACATACATTTTTTTGGTAAACTACACTATAGTTACCTATAATTAACACATAGTAATTCTTTATCAGGTATTCAGATTTCCAAGTATCCGAAATAAATGAAAGTGGTGAGATAGCCAAACTTACAAACAAGCAACCTCCTGCTGCCCCCGAAGAAGACATAGTCAGTGAAGATGAGGACCTCCTCCTCACTAAGTACAACCTGGAAATCCTTCCCATGGAGACTTGGGATAAAATCAATACTTTGACACTGAGCAAGGATGTGGATCCAGAATGTGTTGAGGTATGGGATCTTATTCATTGATATTTTACCTTACAGAATACAGTAAAAGCCTTGGTTGATGCCAAAGACCCAATGTGTAGCTAGTGCCTTAGTTTAAAATGGGATGAGTGATACTATGGTTGATGGTTGGGTGTGTGTTTTTTTTGCAAATTTTTCGGCTATAACACATTCCAGGTACATGGCATTAGAAATTGCGATATCAACAATAACTTATTCACAATTAAGTTTAAATCTTTTGGTTAAAAATTGCTATTGTAGCCAAATAATTTGCCAAAAACCAAGAAAAAAATGAATTGCGCCCAGCCTCGACACTTAAAAATGATGTCAGCAAACTGTTATACTACTAAATTAAGAAGCAATCAAATCCACTTTAGCAGTTTCTATTTATAATAAATAAATAAGCTTTATTTCTTTCTCCATATCTTACAATTCAAATGTAGTGTTAGTAGTGTTAGTACAATTTACTTACATCTTAAAAGTTAGTGTTAGTTATAAGATATGGATCCCTTTTGGGTAAAAGCCTCCTCCTGTTTGAATGACAGTTTCTATTTATTTGTTATTTAATCAAGTAAGTCAACTATTAGAAGGTGGTTAAATTGTAAAATTATTAAGTATAGCGGCCCCTCCTGGCTTTGCACAGGTGGATTTTTTTTAGCCTATTTTTTTAGCCTATTTTAATCAGTGATAATATAGTATTCAAATGGTGTGAGAATTTTTCAAATTGGTCCAGTACTTTCAGAGCCTATTCAATGCAAACAAACAATCAAATCTTTCCTCTTTGTAACATTAGTTAAGATTAAATTAATTGGAATTTCAGATCTATGTCATGCCAACATTCTCCAAGGTTCCAACATGAAGTATGGCTACATCTATGGAGATTGTTGGCAGTTAATAACTATTAAAGGTTATGCTATTCATGAAAATAATGATCATAAGTTGTCAGTTACAATATTGATTGTGAACCATTGGTCTAGTTATAATTGATATTACTTTAATTATTTCCAGATTGATATGGAGGGAGTGACAAAAGAACAAAGGACTAAAATCCATGATGCAGTCAAGAAAGCATTTGGAGATAGTATAGTTGGGAGCACTGTCAATATTGATGATAAGAAACTTATGCGTTTCCAGAAGTTTAAGAAAGGAGGTATGTTATTAATTTTTGACACTAATATTATTAACCTTAATGGTAGATAACTAAGAAAAAAATTTGATTATTATATTTTTTTGCTAGTGCTTGCACAATAAATTCCTAGCAAACCCTGTTTATGAAATGAAATGAAATGAAATGATATTTATTTCTGTAAATAGATCTTTTAAGACACTTTTACAAGTCGTTTTTTTTTACATATTTTTTTTTAACTAGATGGCGTCGAATGAACCTACTTTAGAGGAATAATGTCAATTTTTTATTTTTTATTAATAACAATCTTATTGTAATTGATTTTATTTGTTATTTAAAGTGCGAATAGACAACAGGGTGAAATGGACATGGCCAGCTGAATATGTACATTTTATAGTTCATAAGGAGAATTGTGATACAATGGATGCAGCCGTACGTATTGCTGAACGAATTGGGGTGCAGTGAGTTTCTACTTATTTATTTAGCCACATTTATCCTTGTCTATGTACAAATAGTATGAATTTGGAAAGTTTGTCATCATTCTTATAACGATAAGACATTTATTAAGGCCACTTATGTATCTGTTGTCTAAGAACTAAAAAAGTTAGAAGAGTGTATAGTGGCGAATTTGAACCCTCTGCTCGTAACATTAAGGGTTATTCAATTTGTATGAGTTTATCAGACTAGCATTATGATATTAGTAATTACTTTTTATTCAATTTTGATTTTTATGCTGTAAGACTAAAAGTTTTAAACACTTACGCTTTAAAGATCAAATTTGCTTATCTGTATTATTATTTTATTCGTTCATCGAGTGGCACTAGTCTGATAAACTCATACAAATTGAATTAGCTAAGATATATTTGATCAATATGTCTACGTTTCTTCCAGCGTTAAACCTTCGATGTTAGGTTACGCGGGTACTAAGGACCGTCGCGCCAAGACCTCGCAGTGGTTCAGCGCCCGACGTATAGACCCGCGCAAGTTTGTGGCTGCCACCCGCTACCTTAAAGATATACATGTTGGGAACTTCACCTTTAAGGATACTAACCTCAAGCTGGGCATGCTTCAAGGGAACAGGTGGGTTCATAACCTAAAAGTGTGAATATGGAAGCGATTTGTTTGATTGGTTCGCCCTCCAATAACATGGAACCTAAACATATCGGCGAACCGTGGGTGTCCATAAGTACACCTCTGCCTAGCCTTTCGGGGATTACATGCGTGTATTAAAAATAACCGCTTTCTACTAAATGCACACGGTACATATACCAAAATATTTTATTTTTACTTTGTTTGTCTGTCTGTTTGTTCCGGCTAATCTCTGAAACGACTGGACGGAATTTTATTTTAGAAATTTATATTTTAAATAAAATAGAGAAAAGCTGAGAGACCACGCGAGCGAAGCCACGGGCGGAAGGCTAGTTATCTATATATTAATACGAGATGAAAAATCTTTGTTCCCCTTTTTTAGCACATTGTGCGCACGAAGGAGTGTGAGACTTGGTTTAATTAAAGTTCGTAAAGAGAAGGAGTGCAGAAAAATATTTTCCAGTCCAGTCCAGTTCCAGTTTTGTTGTGGTAGGGCCACGCTGTTCGCAGCATGAATGGGCCGGCTTGACCGGGGAAGTACCACACTCTCGCAGAAGACCGACGTCCGAGTAGTAGCGTTTAGTTACTGCGCTTCGTTCGGTGAGCGAGAGGGCCGGAGGCCCAATTCCTCCCCCAATCCCCTTCCTTCTCCTTTTCTCCTTCCCCTCCCTTTCCCTAAATAGGCTCGGCAACGCATCTGCAACTCCTTTGGTTTTGCAGATGTCCATGGGCGGCGATGACTACTTACCATCAGGTAGCTCGCCTGCTCGTTTGCCGAGTTATATCATAAAAAAAAGTCCAGTCGTTTCAGAGATTAGCCCGAACAAACAGACAGACTGACAGTCAAACAAAAATTGTAAAAATGTTATTTTGGTATATGTTGGTTTATACACTGTATAAATCTATATGCATTTAGTAAATAGCGGTTATGTTAATTTTACAAACAGACACTCCAATTTTATTTATTAGTGTATTGTATCGATAAAATAAATAAAATAATTGAATATAAATGCGCGTTGTCGGTCAGGTTCCGCATCGCCCTGCGCAACGTGACCGCGCCTGATGAGACCGTGGACGAAGCTTGCAAGCACTTGCAGGAACATGGCTTTATTAACTACTACGGCCTGCAGCGTTTCGGCTCCCGATTTGATACCCCTACGTACGATATCGGCCTGAAATTGTTGCAGGGGAATTTTCAAGAGGTATTGTATTAATTTCATGTTCTATGACCACAATAGGCATGATGACTGATTTTCAAAAACTGATCTAAAATATTCTTATGTATATACTATTTCCGAAAAATAATTTTTTTCTGCAATTAAAAAAGGTTTTTGATACAAAAATGCGATTTTAATTCAATGTTTTTAAATTAGCGCGAAAACGGTGTCATGGCGTCTGCTTATGACGTCACTTCTATGTTTTGACATCGTATACAATAGGAGATTAAGGCCGGGTGGTACTGCAAAGCCCACATAAAAATGTTTTTTTTTAAGTAGTAAATAGTAAAATTAAAATCTGAGAAAATAAATTTATATTGTTGAGTATATATTCTAGGGAACACATACAAGGGAAACACGATTTGATAAAGTTGGCTCGATATAATAAATTCACAAAGATACCTCTTTTTTTGTAATTTTATCTTCCATTTTCGGTTTTATTCTTAAAATAATAAAACCGAAAATGATTTGACATGTTTTACTTACTAAAATAAAGTTCATAGATAGCTCGAGATATTTTACCCGATAGATTTTCTTTATTAAATTAAATTTTTAATCAATTATTCAAGTAACTTACGAGGCAAGACACTGACTGAGCCTGAGCCTCGCCGAATGGATCGTAAATTACCTACTTGAATAATCGGTTCTTCACTCCTACGATGGACCCACATGAGAAATGCAATGGCATGTTTGCAGCCTCCTTGTGAGGCAACGCAGTCATGGCATTCTACCGATATAACTTCTTCCTTTACTTCGTCAACTATTAACGTCACTGCATATAACTTCGCGTGGACCTTGTGTTCTGGGCAGATTTTTGATTTAACTATAAGTACATAGATTTCCATCGCGATTTAACTGAACGTAGCTAATCGCGTCGTCCCCATAAGATGGCCTGGAGGATCTAAAACAAAGAAATCGATAGGAAAGCATATTTTATAAAATCAAAACATTATTAAAACTACACATACGAAACTGTGCTTTTTTTAAGTGATTTTATTTTTTTAATTATAGTAGGTATAATACAAATAATAATAAATAATACTTACATTGTAGTTTTAACATTTCTAAATTCTGCTGAACAGAACTATTTGTTTAATACCAGGAACTGTCCCAGCATTAACAAATCAATTCTGGGCAAATTAGAGTTGTTTGCCTTGGTAAACCCTTGTTCCATTACTTCATAAGTTCTTACACAAGTTGTAGGACAAAAGCTAAGTAATATACAATTAGGAAATACATAATAAACAATTTTAAGCGCGGAGATCGTCGAAATTCGTACGAAATTTACGTGACAGCGACAGTTCAACATAGATGTGACGTAATTGAATCTGATTGGTGTTTAACTGAACATGGCGGACTAGTGTATTTTGTAGTTTTATTTTATCAAATAAATTAATAATCCCGTCTTATAAATAAAAATAAATATTCCTTTCTAAACATATTAATTATATTTCAGTATATGAACATCTTATTTTAGTAATTCTTGCTTACTGTCATCATGCCTATTTTATTAAGTGACGTAGTATCTTGGAATTGTTCCTCTTTCAGTGTTTGCTTGTTGGTTTTAACAGTTTTTAGTTTCATCTATACTTTGTTTCGAAATGAAGTATTTGTAGTAAAAAAAATATAATTTGTTAGGAATGTCAAACACTCATCGTTCATTTTATAGATGAACCGTGCAATGTATCTATCAAGTTTTCTTGACGAATATATATCAGGCGCCATATTTTGTATGCAATTTGTGCAATGAATTATTTTAGAATTATATGTGACTTTTTATTGTTGATAACTTTCAAGCTAGGTGTGGTGGTAAAATTAGAGAATTTTAATTCGTTAGAGGAGTAAAGTATTTCCAAAAGGATAATGCTAATAATTTAAAGGTGACTTAAAAGTCACTATTCGATATAAATTGGCATTCCAGTATAGTATAGTAATCATCATTGTTTGGCAGGCGATAGACA